>JAHRBU010000028.1:0-183872 GCA_019677095.1 Aureobasidium sp. SLJ-2021a
AGCTATTAGAGCCGGTAGAGCTGTATATAGCTGTATAGTTGATGAATTAGCAGGTAATTAGCTGCTCTGAGCATCGAGTTCGAAGTTGGGGGTGGCAAATTCTAATGAATTTTGAAACCGAGAATAATCTAGTTAGGCAATACCTATCCGTTTTCTTCTGCGGCGGTGAGTGGGAACGGCACTTTGTTTCACCATCTCGCTTTGCTCTCAACCAAGCAAAATCATGCCTTGATACACGCATCAAGATCGCTGGACCGTAGCTGCATAGCTTGGCCATTCTAGGAAGGTGGCCAGGTCATCGACCTCGCTTTGACTCTTGCCTGGGTTAGCGATATGCAAGTTGTTGGGCGCCAGACTCATGATAGCACACATCTTTGCTTCTGATGCTTGAATGCTAAGCGCAAAGCTTGATCGATCATCGTAATGCTTGGTTATTGCTCACCATTCTTGCTCCATTGTTGATCGACAGAAATCTTCACCAAGATATGGTGCCAGGCGACTTCCGGAACGGAGCTCATGTTGGGAAAAAACTATAAGACATGTCGCCTTGGATGCTATGAACGACATTTATCTACAAGCATCTCTATCATCACCATGCCTCACCTGTCCACCTTGACGGTCTTGCTAGGTGCTACCATCCCTGCCGCTAACGCATGGGGGTCGCTTGGTCATGAGACTGTTGCCTTCATCGCTCAAAACCGGATGAAGGCCCACACTGTCTCGTGGGCCCAAGGAATCCTCAGCAATACCAGCACCTCTTACCTTGCCGGTATAGCTGCTTGGGCTGATACCTACCGATACACTGCCGCTGGCGCTTTCAGCGCTGGGTACCATTTCATCGACGCCGAAGACAGCCCTCCGACTTCGTGTAACGTTGACTATGAGCGCGATTGCGGGCCTTCGGGTTGCGTCATTAGGTACGCGAATGAGCACATATGTCTTGCACACTCTTCAAGGACTGACAAACTGTTTCAAGCGCCATCGCCAATTACACTCAGCGTGTAATGTCCACAAGCCTCAGCAAGACAGAAGTAAATGACGCCCTCCGCTTTCTGGTCCACTTTGTTGGCGACATCCACCAACCTCTGCACGATGAGGCTCTCGAGGTCGGTGGCAACGACATTGATGTCACTTTCGATGGCACCGCAACCAATCTCCACCACATATGGGACACCAACATGCCGGAGAAACTCATCGGTGGTTACAGCATCAGCGATGCGAAGGCCTGGGCAAAGACTCTCAACACTGCTGTCAACAGCGGTATCTATGCTTCACAGGCCTCGACCTGGATCAAAGGCTTGAACGTCACCGATCCTATCTCCACCACCTTAGGCTGGGCTTCCGAAACCAACGCCTACGTTTGCTCCACTGTCATACCGAACGGCCAGGCAGCAGTCGAGTCTGTCGATCTTGCTGGAGCCTACTACAACACAGCCATCTCCGTCGTCGAGCTACAGATCGCTAGGGCTGGTGTCAGACTTGCGGCTTATCTGGATGCTCTTGCGGCAAATCAGAAAGTGCTTAGCAAGCGGCTGACCGAGGAGGAGGTAGACATGAGTGGGGCCGATCTTGTGCCGGCTGCCAGACCATTGAGCAAGGCAAAACTGGTACGTGAAGCAGTCGGATATGGATGCAAGCATTGAAAAAGCGTCTATAGCGCTGTGTGATGATGATGACAATGGAATTCTGACGGAATGATTGTCGGGATTGGGATCGATACTGTGCGCTACCAAGGTGCTTCAAGTAGCGCAAATGGGAAGAGGTTGGTCAAAATCACATCTTCAACCGAGTCTGTTCTTCATCTGTGTACCATTGAAAATGCTTCTCGAAAGAAAAAAAAAAAAAATACTATACTCGGTTCGCTGCTGCGGGTAGTCCAGATTTCTGACAACAACCCTCGGCATCAGCTGCAACTTTTCTGGGAATGCGAAGGGCAGTTTTGTGCTCAAAGACGCAGCGCATGGTCCAAAGTCCCCAAGAACAGATTCGACTCATGAAATCTTGAAAGACCTTTGACCTTGGAAACAGAGCCTCAAGGAATCGCCACATGCAAACAGCTCGTCCGCACCACTACTCAGTCCATACATGAAGCTCTTGTCGGCCTCACTAGTCTTGACGTTATCAACGTGAGCCCATACCACAGGCCCATGTACGAGTGGGTACTGTAACAACATGGATCAGGAATCTCCAGGGAGCTAGCACAACACAAGCTCGCGGACAGGTTCTGCATGTAACTTTGCTGCCGAACACGTCGTAGTGGTGGTGGATGATGCATCCAGCATATCCGACCTCTACGAACTGTTGACGCCTTCAATGTGGTCGGAAACCTAGCATCCGGACCTTGAGGATTCGTCCTCACCATGACCAGAGCCGACCCGGGTGCTGTTTCCATGCTTGGAACTATAGAAAACGCGAATCAGCGTTTGCATGGTCAAGTGCCTTCTATACGTAAAATCGGCCTGGAATCACAGAACGTGGAACAGACAGGTAGTAGAGGTCCCTCGACGCAAACTGGTGGATTCGATTACAACGACCGTACTGCACAAGACACTAAAGAGGAATATCAATGCTTGCTACACGGAGATGGCGTCCCGATAGAGGGGGTACCCGATGTGCACCTATCCGCCGATACCATGCTTTGGGTAAGCACTCTGCAAACATTCATGCACAGAACTAATTGCTCTTCTTGTCGAGGTACATAGCGTATAGATCGCATGAGTAGCATGCACAGCAAGGCACCATCACGAGAAGGCATGAGCACCGAAGGTGTGAAGGCAGAGTCGTCCACACAAGCCTCGTACAAGGACTCTGCTGTACCGCCCTCGAAATAGAAGCGATACGCCCTACACGGAGCGGCGAGCCGAATCATGAGGCATGATTGAGATTAAGCAAGAAGGAGAAGCGATTTGGATTACTTCTGTTACAGAAAACAAGATTGGGCATCGAGCAGGGGAAAGTGAGACAACAAACGACGACAAAAACAACACCCCTTCCCACCTAAGCACCCTCGAACATGGCAGCGAAAAGGTCTTCACGGGCAAAATCATCTGCGACCGCTGCTCTGAGCAGGTTCCTGTTCTTGGGAGCTGCGTTCCTCGGGTTGTAACCCGCCTTGACAGAGTCAATCTTGCCAAAGGCCTCAAGCATCCCCAAGACGATGCCATCGGCGATTGGGCTGGTGATGAGCTCGTTGGTAGGAACGAAGACTCCGCACCCCAAGCGACCCTTGAGAATGGGTCTGAAGTGCGTCGTGAACAAACGAACCTCGAGCTGGGGGTAGGGGTGCTGGTCTTGCGACTAGAAGAATAGAGAGACCGTTATGCCCCTTCTTTTAAGTAGATCTCTTATAAATAGCCTTAAGCTGCTAAGGTTAGTAGTTATAGTAGTAATGGTAATAACAAAGATTAGGACGTTATAGCCGTTACGTAGCTAAACGTACTCGTAGGCTAAGGTGGCATTAACCCTTCTAACATCGAAAGCACCGAAGGCGAGGGCTTCGTGCGATCTTATATTCTCTAGCACGTAGCTCCTAACCTCGTGGTCGACAGGATCGATATATGGCTAAACAGCCCGAAAGATACGCTCCCTATTCTCTAATAGCGTATTAACCCCGCCCTCGTTGGCTGCTAGACCTAAGGTGCGCTATACGACTAGCGCGACAGCCTCACCTTGGTCATCCTGGCTACTAGCAGGGGGCTGGATGAGCCCGAGCAGCTCTTCTTCCACTTGATTCAGATCGATTAGCTAATGTGAGAAACTGTAGGAGCCAAAAATTCAATACCTTCGTCCCGGAGCTTCTCTTGCTCCGCAAGGCGCTGGTTTTGACCTCTGTTGCGGCCTGCACCACCGCGGCGAGACCTTCTTCTTCCTGTGCGAGCAGGGTCGTTGGCGGCGGCCGAGTTGTTGTTGTTGTTGTTGTTGTTGTTGTTGTTGTTGTTGTTGTTGCTGTTGCTGTGAACCCAGTTGGGGCGAGCGGGCAGACCTGGAGGGCGAGGGGGTAGCCCGGCCATGGTGATGATGATGATGATGATGGTGATGGGATGAGAGAGAGGAAAAGAATTGAACTTGATCGTTGCACGCGGAAAGAAGGACACGAAGAATTGGAGCGGAAATGTTTGACCATTCACACAATGCCAGCCAAGAGTCTCGCAAGCATCATTCATTCATTCATTCACTCACTATTCACTCTATCGCTGGGGCAAAGGACACAGATTCTCACGCGCAAACTTCGTGACTTTTCAAGTGCTGCAGGCTTTGTCACTTGTTGACAAAGAAGTTGACATCACACAAAAGGAAGATAGACAGATAGGCGTTGAAACAGTCGAGTAACCACATGAGCTCTTCCCTTCTGAAGACGTCTTGATTGTCTGCAAACACGAGTGACGGAGAAAGGAACGGAAGAAACTTACACGTCATTTGTTTTGACGGCGGCGTGTTTTACCATTTCAGTCTCACACATCGACTTTGTAAGCATCCAACATTGCTTCCCTTCTTTGACTTGGCCCTCTGACGCGCGGTTCAGACCATCCTTCTACAGTCATCAAGATGCCGTACCATCTGCGCCATGCTACGCACCAAGTTTGTGCAACGCACCTTGCGCTGTCAAGAGTGCGCAGAGGACGAGAAGCACTCAGCCAGCTGTGATCGACCCGCAACCTCGCAGCGCTGCAGCCAGTGCATTCACAGCAACAAGCCATGCACTCCTGCCCGCGCAGAAGGTGTTTTCAACCACTTCGCGACCCTCCACGGCTCCCTCGTGCCCGAACCAATCGATGCACCAGCCTTCACACCCGCAATCTCCGCGCACATCAAGATCAACAACGCCATCTTATGTGCCGCTGTGCAGTTCGCTGCCCTTGACATGGGCGATGATTACCTCAACATGGTCAACGAGTTCCACGAGTACCGCAACATCTTCTACCGCGAATGGACTGAGAGCCACACCGACACCAACTGGCCTGAGGAAGCCAAACCCTACCTCCTCTACCTCCTCCTCCCCGGCCCCACCCTCGTTGCCATGACCAAATCCCCCAACACCAGGTTTGCCCTCGACCCTTTCACTCATCTGACCAGGGTTCACAAAAGCTTGTGTCTCGCCTGGGACATGATCTCGCAAGACATTGACCTCATCATTGGCGACCCAGTCTACCGCCAACTCCTCTGCAACAATCTACTCAGTGGCGTCCCGCTCGTTGGCGACAACCTCCGCAAACACAAGCCAGTCGTTGCTCTGCGCAACCTCGTCGACAGCCAGCACCTCTCAGCCACGTACAAGGACGATCTCTATCGCGCCATCGACAACGTCTACCGGATCAAAGCGTCCATGGTTCGTGCCGAGCTGGACACCCAGAACCACGCGCCAAACAACGTCAACCGATGGATTCCAGCTTGGATCTCGGTGAATGTAGCTCTCTCGGACACTTTCTGGCATGCTGTCGACGTTGACAACCCAAACCACCTTTCTATCAATACGCTACCTTCCACCAGACGCGAGACATGAGACGCATATTGTATCGTGACAACAAGATTCGAAGACAACTACGCGTGAAAGATTTAGTCTAATGACGTTAGGTGACAGGGACATTAGAAGAGAAAAGTAAAGGATGTAGTTGACAAAAAAAACGCCCAAAAGCACTGATCACCGGCACGCGGCGGGCCGCGCGAAGGATTCAACTTGACGACAGTGCACTTCTTATACAACATAATAGATGATCGAAACAATCCACATACCCCCACGTCACACTCTGTAGTTCAACACGGTAGCTTGATGACATGTAGGGACAACATTTACCATGAGACAAATAGAACAGAAGCCCACAGCTTGCAGCCCTTCTAGGAAACCTTGAGTCAAGTCGTCTCCATAAACATCAGGCCTGCCTGTCGCAAACCTCTTCATGGTTTCGGCTTCCGCACCAACACCGACCAAGTGCATCCTTCGGGCCCCAACCACCGCCAAGACCAAATTGCACCAGACATGTCAAGGAACACGAACGCTCTAGGCAAGCACGTCTCCACATGTAACAATGATCGACTGCACCACACTCCACTTATAGCAGTCGTCCATCCTTCGTGCCCACTTCCTCTGTCCTGTCTCCTTCAATTCGAATCGCTGTGTCGGCCTTGACTCGGGTTGACAGTGGACAATGGGGTGACCGAAAGCTGAGTATCGTGGGTATAAAGCCAGGCTACTGGACCCAGCTGTAACATTCATCCCACTCCATTCCATTCAATCCATTCTTCTCATCCACAAATATACAACATGCTCTTCTCCTCGCTCGTCACTCTAGCACTGGCTTCTCTCGCCTTTGCAGACCCCTCCGACAAGAGCGGCAAGTCTCAGATGACTTTCAAATGCACCGCCGTCACTCTTCCCGACCCTGTCGGTGGCGGCGGCTACGGTATCTTCACCGATGACTTGTCCTTCTGGCCCGAGGGACAGGATGGCCCTGAGATCAAGCCCACCGGATGCACCGAAATCGATTCGTTCTGTAGCAACTGCCTTGTCGAATACGACCAACTTAGCTCTGCCACCAACGTCACTGCTTGCTGGAACCCGTAAGTTTCTGCCCCAACTCAAGAATTCTTCAGCAACTGATCCTGAATCACAGGCCTGCCGGCACTAGTGGCTGCGGCATGTCGTTTACCTACAACGGCTATGACTTTGACGCTCTTGAGGGACAACCTTACTGTAAGTCATCTTTTTGTCATTCATCGTTTGAGCTGTATGCTGATCAATGAGCAACACAGGCGGACATACCACCGGCTTTGCGCCCTTCTCCTCAAAGCTTACCGCCATCTGCTATTTCGACATGGATAAGGATTACGTCTTTTGAAGAATGAGCTAAACTCTTGTCTGGCGCTTAGAAGCGAAAAAGCAAGTGATGGGATCAATGCAGTCAAGCAATCTGGCCGTAGCTCAACTCTATAATCTTCATATCGACGTATCACTGCCGCTAAGCGAGGCTTAGCGCACATGAGTATATCTTCGTATCGTGTCTTGCACAGTCTGAGTTTCGGATACTTGATGGACAAGAGATGTCCTGGTGGCGGATCTCTCGTCATGCGAGTCGGCGATCCAGCGGTACGACTAGAGGAAGATGGCGGGATTGAGGTACTCCTCGGAGCTCCACCAGTATGAAGGGCAGGACGTGCTACAGCAGGCGCAGAGGATGCACTCGTACGAACCGTGGAGCTTGCGGTGCTCTTCGGGGGATTGAGTAGCCTTGGAAAGGCGGCAATCGAGTGGGCGACACGGGCAACAAGGGCGACAGGGTTGACAGGAGCGACTGGAGCAACGAAGTGACAGGGACGGGGCAACAATGGTTAAGAGGCGGAGACAGAGCAAGATGGGTAGCAAACATGAGTGGCGGCATCGTTGGAGGTGTACGTCCAGGCCATGAAGAGGGTACAGCAACGAAGCCAGTCAGGTAACGCTCTGAGAAGACTTCTCTAATCGCCAGCGGCAGAGGGGCAAGGGCCACGACATTGTTTCCCAGCGCAAGGTAGTTGTATGGGGCCGTCGGGAGCTGTCGTGTTTTAGCGCTGGGTGCGGCGCCCTGTACGGACGCGCTGTAGGGGTTGCCATGCACTGCCTGGGTTCGTGCGAGCAAGAGTGACACGTGGAGAGCAACCTCCTGGACGCGATGGCGTCTTGTCGTGAGCTCCTCCGACCGGCCTGGGAAGGGAGGAAGGTATCATGCATCAGCATAGACACGCAACACTACAAGACGGTGATGTCGAGATGCCAGCACGAGACGGAGCATCATGACGACCTCAGCGTTTCAAGCCGTGTGGAAGCTCTTCTCCTCGTCCTTATCCAAATGTGTCCACCTCCTCCTCTTCACTCGCGACCGACATGGGAATAGGAAAAAATGAATAGGATGTCTAACGATATTGAGACGAATCTAGCCAACACCCTCAGTAAATCTCCTCGAGCCCAGCCTCTTGCCAGCTCGCCTCTCCATTGGCGACCTTGTCTCTCACACCCCAGTACTCGCCGCCGAAATGCCAATACTCTTCTCCAGTGACGGGGTGTTTCTCAAGCTTGAACCACCTGGGCTCGAAGTGATCACCGGCTGCCTCGCGCTCACGACGTCGTGCTCTTTGCTTATCTTCCACACGGTTCTTCTCGTCAGACGCAACATCGTACTTGCCTTCCTCCATAGCGCGCTGATCGGGTCGGAATCTCGAATCCGTGGGTGCAAGAAGCGGTTGCAGACGTTCAGGCAAGGCGTTGAGAGTGATGACGAAGGGTGTAAGGTTGAAGGGGATACCTTGAGGACGAGGTCCGGCTTCCCAGACAAGAATCGCTTGATTGGATTCCTGTGACTTTGTTGAAGTGCCGAGGTTTTCGTCTTCGTATCCAGGTGTGGGACGAGCGTAGATCTTGTCGTTCCAGCGACCGCCGATACTCCATTTGGGTACTCCCTTTGCGTCGGTGATCTTGCCGGCAACAAGATACGCGGATGATGCTTTCCAACCTCGCTGCTTAAAGTCAAGAATAGCCGTCTCACCAGTAGTATGGTTCTTGACTTCCATCAAGCCGTAATTGTCAATAGTGGGACTACCAGTAATGATTCCAACAACAGAAGAGGTGACCTTCTTCCAGGTGTAGAGTTCCTCCGGTCCATGAGCGGGCTTCAATCTCAGGAACCATGTACCGAGAGGGTTGATCTCGAAAGATTTGCCGTAGAACTTGCTCTTGACCGACGATTCACCATAGTACTCCCACTTGGCACTCTCTGCATAAGCGGCACCAATTGGAGGATGGTGGCTGACTTGCTCAATGAAGAAGCGGTAGCCCTTGTCGGGGCGCACATACTCAAAAGTTTCTCCGAGCAGAGGGTTGAAAGGCTTTGCAACTCTGCCGATGGTAGAAGCATACTCCGAAGCAGCAAATCCAGCAACATAAACCATTCTTTCGGCAGAGTCAGAGCGTTCAGCAGCAGTATCCAGAAGCTCGGTGTATTGCATGTCCTCGACGACACGATATAGAAGAGAAGTGGGTTCATTAAAGGTGACGGGAAGAGTCATCTTGGTCATATCCTTACCAATCATGTTCTTGAGAATACCCCAGAGCGACACCTTTGGTCGATTATCGGCATCGATAGGAAGCTTGGATCTAACAGGGTCCTCGTAACCTTTGTACGACTTTTGGATGGCGGTGAAAGTGTTGTCTTCGATGGGTGCAGTCTTCTCCTCTGGTTGAGGGTTGGTTTGAGGTGTGCTTGCGACTGGCATTTGACCGACGACTTCGACTTCTCCAGCATCGACGGCATCGAAGAATTGTTCGTCCATGTCGGAATCATCATCGGAAACATCGTGGTTGGTCATGTCTGCAAGAGTCTGTCTGCGACTCAGAGTGGGAGAAGGAGGACCGGCAGCAGCGGTGCCATCATGGGCAACAGGGATATCTGCAACAGCAGCATCAAGCTTACCGTTTTGAGTGGCTGCGGTTCCTCTGCGACTGCGAGCACGACTGGCGGTGCCTGAACCTTGTCCTTCGAGAGCATCTCTCAGAGCACGCTTGGTTCTCTTGCGCTTGTCCTCACTCTCACCAATGCGATTCTCCAGCTCTTCTTGTTCGGCAGCGACGCGGGCCATGCTTTCTTCCCAGAGCTTGCGGATGTGTGCTTCCCGGTCGACGCGATGTTGCCAGTAAGCGTCATGGTCCTTGGAGATGCGAAGAAGGTCAATCAACAGGCCTCTGAGGTTGCCGACAGCAGTATCGTAGGAGGTCAGAGCGTATTCCACATCAGGATGGCCCAAAGGGAGGGTAGGATTGTTGATCTTTTCTTGCTGCAACGAGTTCGAGACAGAGGCCAACAAGTCGAGTTGAAGCTTGGCCGACTGAGCGGTGATGTTGAAGGCGTCCTTGTTGATAGGCTTGACCTCGTGAGAGCTATCGTCATCGGCGTAGTCGTCATCCTCGTCTTCAAAGTCGCGTTCGCCATCGGTTTCGAAAGTGCGGTGGCGGATCAATTTTGTGGGTTCGTCGCCGTACAAAGTTTCTCCATCTGCGGTTTGGGCAATGCTAGTGCGGCGGTCGCTAGTCACTGTCGGTGCAAGGGTCGACGAGTCGGCAGCAGAAGGAGCGATTGAATGCTTGTCGGCAGCAGCCTGGCGCAAGGCCTCGCTCTCTTGACGTTGGCGCTTTTGTTCTTCACGAGCTTCATCCTTGGACCATTGTATGGCGTTGTTGAGAGACCAGAACCAGCGCTTTGCTTCGACCTCGTGGTTTGCCTTGAGGTGATACTTGACCGACGACTTGCCGTGAATCTCAAAAGTCATCTTGTCTTTGGAGTCCATGTGCAGAGAGGCAATCTTCATGTTGATGGCGCCACGGCAAGCAGAGCCGGCATCATCCTGGTGCTTGTAGTAGCTCAGCACGCCATCCTCGAGCACGAACCACCGCAGCTTGTATCCGGTCGTGTAGTTGGTCCACTTTTTGAGGTAGCCCTTCATCTCGCGTGCCTCCCTTGCACTCAGAGCATTCTCTGGCGGACCTTCGCCAGTGCCTAGTATGGCCTTCTCTTGAACACCTCGTTGAGCGGCAGCAGCAGCGGGCGACTTTTTCAAAATCTGCTTGGTGTGGTCGTCCTTTGTGATTTCCTGAGGCAGTTTGCCCTTGCGATCGCGACGGAACGGATCGGCACCGTTGAGCAGCAGTATCTGGATGAGTTGTGTGTCCTTCTTGCGAGTGGCTTCGTGCAGCAGGGTACCACCAGACTCGAGCGTCTGAGGCTCGGTGGCCAGTTCGGGGGCGTTGATGTCGACAACGTGACGGACGTGATCGTCGGCAAGGACGTCTTCGAGTGTACCGTAGTCGGCGGATTGGATGAGGTGCTGGATCCTAGAGGTTGTTCGTTCGACGAAGACGGAGCGAGCGAGCTGCAGGAGCTGGAAGACTTCGGGGCTGCGGGCGAGGTCGAGCGGAGTCTTTGCCTGGAAATTGGTGACGGACTCGTTGATGGGTTGTTGGTCGAGGAGGAGCTTGATGACGGTGGTACGGCCGAGGGAGGAAGCAATGTGTAGAGGAGTGTTGCCGTCGCGGTCTCTGGCGTTGATGTCGAGCGTGTTCTGGCCCATGCTCAAGACATACTCGACGACCGAGGGCTCGGCGCATTGCACGGCGAGGTGCAGGATGGTGTTGCCTTCGAGCTTCGTAGCGTCGTCGCGCAGGTGTCTGTTGATGCCGGCCGTGTCTCCTTGTCGCAGGGCTTCAAAGACCTTGAACAGCTTGACCGACTGTTCGATGGACGTTGTCGATGCTTGAGGTGTGGCTGAGATTGAGCCGTGTCGAAGAGCGGGCGGCGAGGCAGGGGGAGCATCCGGATTGGTGTTGGTCATGGTGGTGGCCAGATGAGGGTTGGTCATGGTGGTGGCCAGATGAGGGTTGGTCATGGTGGTGGCCAGATGAGGGTTGGTCATGGTGGTGACCAGATGGGAGACTGGGCGGGCGCTCTGGAACGACGTCGGCGACGAGGCCATGGCGGGCGACGAGGGTTCGAGGTTGTTGTCGGTCGTGGTGGGAGAGTCGGGGGCCTCTTGTTGAGGCGCGTCGCCCCGGCTCGTCACCTTGGACAGGAGCGATTTGGCAATCGACGACTTGTTGCGCTGATGCGATGGACTGTTACTGTTACTGCTGCTGGAACTCCCCCAAATCACGTCAGCCTTGGCGCAGATCGGTTATATTGCCATGTCAGCCCTGCTCAAACTTACCTCTCTGCCATTGCTACACTATCACAATCCCTCGACTCTGCTAGACCAGAATCAGTGGATACAGAGGTATGAGAGCAAGACGAGGCACGCCAGAACAAGACGGCAGCTCAAGCAATAATAGACTCTCGCCTAGCCCATGTTCATGCGCATGACGCCGGTGGATCCAACGTCTGCCGTCTGGTCTAGAAGTCTATTCTTACACTGCCCCTTTCCGAACCACTTTTACACCTAGGTATTCATACAACTTGTATACAGTTCATTCTATCCGCCCTCTACGACACCAGCAGAATCACACTGCCTAACTGTCTTGCAACATCCTCCTTTTCAACATCGTGCGTGTCCTCGACCTCTCCCCACATGTCCGTCTGCCATGTCACTTCAATGCTCGAAGCTTTACGGGCCTCGGCGATACCAAATCTCGACGTGTTGCTGCTCTTTTGCAAGTGTCGGAACTCCTGACTCCACTCGACCAACAGCCGGATTGCGACAAGCAAACTCTTGGTCGCCAGCACTCCTCTCTCGAGTCCGGCCAGCTCGAAAGCTGGCAGAGCCGACATCCATCCACGGATCACTTCCTGCGTCACCTTGGGCTGCTTGACTGGCATGATGCTATCCTCGCCCAGGATGGGAACAATCTCGAGGCCGGGGAAGATGTGTGTAGTGAGGTATGCGAGAATGGGCTCGGCCGTCTCGATTTGCTTTTGTCGAAGACTCTGCTTGGGCTGGCCGTCAACCTTCATGTGAAGCGCCGAGGCAGGGTCGTGAATGTTCGTCTCGGGATCCCAGCAAAGGAGTGTGTCGGTCCCGAGATATCTCATGAGCATCGTGACGATGCTGTCTCTAATGTTCTTGTCGCCTTTGAGATCGGCATTGTGAATGTCGATTGCGCGCGAGCTCAGGGATGTGAGGGGAATGTAGTGGTGCTTCAGCGCCTGTTGTGCTGACGTGAGGAGATCCCATTCGAGAGCAATGCCCGAGGCGAGGGCGTATTTGGTGGGTGGCAGAGTGAGGATGTCCTTGGAAGCGGTTCTGACCGGGCGCTTGTCCAGCATGATCTGGAGTCCATCTGTGCTGTGTGTGAGCAGGGGAACTGCAGTGCTTCTTGCGAGAAGATTGTACGCGTACCAGCAGTCTCCTTGACCGAAGACTCTTTCCAGAAGCGCTTGCGCAGGGCCGAGCCGGGCTTTGCAGGGTCGACCTTGAGCTGCGACTGTCTCGCCAAAAGGGCAGCTTGCTGTCTCTTGCGAGCGACGCGGTCTTCGGTCTCGGTGGCGGGCGCTGTCGGAGGTTGCGGTGGCGGGCCGGCAGCGATGGGATGAGGCAGTGGCGTTGCTGTTCTCGACAGGCTGTTGTGCAGGCAGCGACACGCTGGGCGGAAGCGCGCAGCGACGGCGCGACGACCAGAGGCGGTCAATGCCGGGCGGATGATGGACTCCATTGTTGATAGGGATAGGTGTTGGCAAAGAGAAGCTTCACATGCCAAAAAGTCGGCGACGAGCCTCTCCCACCGGCACACGCCGTCGAATGACTTGCAGGTTTCGGCATTCTCGGGGGATCCGTGCACGAGAGCGGGGAAAGCTTCCATCAGACATCTGGCGCCCCGCAGCTTCCCTTTTTCAGAGCCTCCGAAAAGTGCACCTGCCCCTTGTGCCCCCAAGTCGGCTGTGGTCGCGTGTGGCTTGGAAGACGTCCAACGACATGGCCGTCTTCGGCATGCTCCCAATTCGTCCTCCTCTCCGCAGGTCCATCTTAGACTCTTACATGTCTCTTGCCATCAATTCGCCTTGACCACACCCCTCCGTACTCGACCTCAGTCGCGATTCCAACGCCTTTGACTTCCGAAGGCTTTGTGGTCGCTTGGCTTGCACACGAATGAACTTTACTAGCTGCCATCCTTTCTCCATCCTTTAAATCCTCTTGGATCGGCATAAAACCGCGTTTAGTCTGTAGGAATGTCCTGTACGAGTAATGACTAGTTACCATCAAAGTGATTGGGCTGGAAAGCTCATCTCAACCCCTTCTCAGCACCAGGACGACCCATCTCCACCAGTGCCGCCCGCTCATTCTGCCCCAATCCAAGAGACCAAACCAAGATCACAACCCAAAAAATTGCGATTCATCACCAGTCAAGGAGCTCCTCAAGCGAAAAGGCGTCGTGTTTCTACCGCTTGCTTGGTCTGCAGAAAACGTAAAGTCGCTTGTTCTGGCGAACGCCCACACTGCAATACATGCACCAACAACAGATTGGAATGTACTGGATATGCCGATGATAATGCTTCTGGAGAACCGAATGCCGATAACAGTGAGACTCTCCGGCCGATGGCTCCTACCATGCACCGTTCTGAGACAACAGACTCAATGAAAGCTCCTCCAGCGAGGAAACCGAACAGGACAAACTTCAAGTCACAAAAGCAGAGCACAATACATTCCCTTGAAGACGCTACTCGTAGCCATTCGGAACAAGTTCGACTGCAACCTCCACGCAATGACAATGATCAGAGCTATTTTCCAAAACCAACGCCCTCCTTGTTCTCCGGCGCTCGCAACAGGATGCCGTACTTTCGATGGCTTGGTCCCACTGCTATCATGCCAGGCTTCAAACAAATGGTTGTCAAGGTCAACCGCTCGTCATCAACAACCGATGGAGTAACTTCACCATCAGCTGGTGCTCAGCCTGGAGCTTCGGCCATGTCAAACCATTCCGCCACCTACGATCCGGACGCACGTACTCCACAGGCCTTGCCTTTCTACGACAACTCATCAATGCCGCCCAGCGAACTGATCACGCATCTCTGCGATACCTTCTTTGTCCATCTTGCCTGCAACTATCCCTTCCTACAACGTGATCGTTTCTTGAAGGACTTGGAAGACAAGCAAGTCGAAGCAATCCTTGTTGACGCAGTCTGTGCACTGGCTGCTCGATTCTCCACCCATCATTTGCTCGTTCAACAATCGTCTGACAGTCAAAATGCAAACCACTCGGAGCAAGGATCCGCCTTTGCCGAACGAGCGAAACTTGCCTTGATTCATACATATGCCACGCCTAGCGTCGCTGCTGTACAAGCTGCACTCTTGCTCGCTTACAACGAGTTTGGTGAAAGTAGGGATAGTGGTCTTTGGATGTATCTTGGTATTTCCATTCGCATGGCTCAGGATCTCGGCTTGCACAAGCTTGATGGTCTTCGGTATGAAGGTCGAGACGGTTCATCACCCAGATACTCGAGGAATGACAAGCGTATGGCCCAGATGGTTGGGCGTGCCGATTTGCAAGACCAAGACCCAGACGTAGCCGAGGAGCAGCGAGCAGCTGAACGTGAGCGAGTTGATACTTTTTGGGCAGTCTTCTTCCTGGATCGAGTTGTTTCTTCTGGTACAGGACGACGAAGCACGTTGCAAGATGACGATATCGAACTTTCTTTCCCGCCTCTTGATCTGCTGGACCCCAAAACTGGCTGGCCTTCGCCGTTCCCTGCTCTGATCCGTATTGTTTGTTTATATGGCCGAGTTGCGGATCTGCTCAACAGTATCAAAGAGCCATCAGACATTACCAGTGAAACACCACAGAAATTAGCAGACATGGAAGCACGCGTCACGAACTTTTATCAGGGTATGTCTTTTCTTCCCAGGCCGACATTCGCAAGAATACTGACATATTACAGGTCTCTCTCCTAAACTACACTTTCAGGCCATGAATTTCCACCACTACGTGAAAGCTGGCGAAGGAACCAACTTCGTCCTGCTACACTTCTGGTTTCATACACTCATCGTCCTGCTCCATCAGCCAACACTACTGAAGAGTTTTGAAGGTAGAATGCTTCAGCTATTTCCGAACAGTCAAGCACTGTCCATGTCTTCAGCCAAAACCATTGCAGATATCCTGTCATATTCACAACTTATCGATACGAAAGCTGGTCTCGGTAATCCTTTCACTACACAACCAATCTACATCGCTGCCTGCGCCTTCCTTAAGGAGACAGCCGAGCAAACAGCGACATCGAAAGAGCATTCTCGGTCTCAATCAGCGGCCAACTCTCGTTCTGGAAGTCCGGTCCGAGAACGGCCCACACCAGGAGTCGCAGGAGTAGCCAACATGACACGTCCTTCAAGCATGTTACGGAACAGCACCAGACCGCCGATGGTAGAAAGAGAATTGGCACGCCATACTCTACTCGCAACAGCAGCAAATCAACACTACCAACTTTGCTACAAGGCACTACAAAGTCTCGAAACATACTGGGCAGGCACAAAGTACATT
The DNA here is from genome assembly GCA_019677095.1 of Aureobasidium sp. SLJ-2021a. Classification (NCBI taxonomy): domain Eukaryota; kingdom Fungi; phylum Ascomycota; class Dothideomycetes; order Dothideales; family Saccotheciaceae; genus Aureobasidium; species Aureobasidium sp. SLJ-2021a. The sequence goes on from JAHRBU010000028.1 coordinate 15,977, forward strand.
CTTACAGTGCTGGATCAAAAGTTCAAAGGTGTCGGAGATCCTCTGTTGTACACCGCTGAAGAGGGAGAAAGCGCTTTTGAGCAGCCAGAGCCAAAGCCTGCATTTACTCAACCAGGATGGCGAAGGAAGAATCCTTCTAACCCATGGTCACCGAGCGCGTTGATGCAGAGCTCATTCATGCAGGCCAAATCTCCTCCAGCAGGTAGCGACCCAAATCAGCGTAAGTCACACGAGACCGATGGGTTCAGAAGTAAGACTAATCACATCACAACAGCCATAGGATGGACACTGACAGGCACCCTAAATTCACCGAGCACGAATGTAGCCTGGCACTTTCCTGGCGGCCCCAGCACACACGAGCCCGCGCAACAATCACTCGACTCGCTGCTCGACAACAACAGTCCATTCGACTTTTCCAGCATGCAAAACAACAGCACCTCATCGTTCCAGCAAAGGCAGAATACTCATACACGTACATACTCTGGTAACAGCCTCCTTCACGCCTCGCCACGCCAAAACCGCCACCACCAATCTTCTCTCCCTGCATCCTCGTTTGCAACCATTCCGCCCTCGCCAACTACCTTTCCTTTTGACCACCAGCAAGATCCTCTCCGCGCTCCTCCTGCATTCACCCAATCGAGTACTCTGCAAACTTTTGACGGCAGCAATGCAGAAGAAAGCTTTGGTGACTTTTTGATCGAGAGCCAGGATGTGGATATGAGTTTACTGGGATTGGACATGTTGCCCTGGTTCGATGCGCCGAGTGGGGACTTTATGCCCGTGTTTGATGAGGGATTGGAAGTTGGGGGTGTGGATGTAGACACACGGTTTCAAGGTCACGAGAATCAGGATGGAGGAGAAGGAGGTTGATGACTGTCAGATATCCAAACGCGCGTGTACCATGTAGTTTGATGCAGAAACTTGTGATTTTTCCAAGGCGTTGTAGTCCAAAGTCTCTTCTAATCCAATGGATGCCCAAGTGTTCCCCATCTGCGACCTTGCACATGCCTGAACAGCCGCAGCTCAGCGCTATCTCTCTGCACCCTTGCGCCGATCCTCCTCTGTACCACGGGCATACTAGCCGGTGCATCTCTCAACATATCCGGCAACCAAGCACCATTCCTTCTTCCTCTCTCCCTGGCCCTCTGTGCACTTCTCTGTTGACCGTTACTGCCACCTCTTCTACTCCTCGCGCTACCCACCGAGTGATCCTCTCCTCTGCTGATCTTACTCTGCATCTTCCTCTTTCGTCTGCTTTGCTTTGTGTACTGAGCGTACGTCCTGCACATCGGACAGGTGAACCTCGACTTGGCGTTTGCAGCCAGGATGGGGTATCTGGACAGCAGCGTGTTTGATGACTCGATCCAGTGTGCGAGCTTTTGGTCGGTGAAGCCTTGTTGCCATGTGCTGAGGCAGGGGTTGCAGAATGTGTGGCTGCAGTCGAGGCGGAGTGTTGGTGTTGCTTCCACGCAGATGGGGCAAGGATCTTGATTTGTTGATGTGGATGTTGTCGTATTGTTTGAAGTTGATGATGATGACGAGTCGTTTGCCGAAGTTGTTAGTTTGTGTGCCTTCTTCTCTGCAGCTCGTAGTGTCTTTTGGCGAGCGTAATAGCGCGATGCAGAGTCCTGACGAGGTTGAGGTAGTCCGCCCACAAAGATATGTCTGCCACGAAAACTTGTCTTCAGCGCTGACGCATGCCTGCTACAAGCCACCAGTTCCCAGCCCTTTGGATATCTGAGCATAAGAGCAGGATCCGTGGTATCCATCGCAATCTCATCGCAGGCAGGACACGATTCCGCAAACACGTTTGCGGGCACTTTGTAGCGTTCTTCGAGGAGTTCCGCCATGCGCGTGTTGCTTACGAGCGAGTTGATGTCAGGGTAATTTGGTGAATTTCCTGAAGGTGGAGGGCGAATTCTGGTGCCGAAGATGGTGGTGCCGACGTGCGTTCTGTTTTCGGAGATCACGGGACGGAGCTCAGCGATGGTCATGCCTGGGACGACGATGTCACGTCTGGTTATGGTGGTCGAGACGAATGGGTTTTGCATTGTGGCCCCCGAGGAGAACAGGACCTCGTCGAAGAAGTCGATAAGATCCGATTCAGGTGCCTGCTCGAAGAGAGGGTTGATAATGGAAGGGTTTGTGGGATCCATGATGAAAGGTTGTTTGTGGTAGATTTCTAGATGTTCTTCTTTTCTTTCGCGATGATGGAAAAAAATCGCTGTGGGATGTTGATGAAGGTGGAGAAATTGTTTGGTGAAAAAAGGGAAACAGAGGTGGTTATATAGTAGAGTGATCGGACGACTGAGGGAATTTGAGCCACGAGGTGATTGTTGCCTAAAAGAATTCACGCATTATGGAGCTGGCGAGAAAGCTTCAATCTGGTTTAGCGACTATACGGAGACTGAGTTGACTTGATGATTCCTGATCTCAGACGATGATATTGAAATGTGAATATTAGGTTGATGGTATGCAAGAATGAAAAGGAGATGCCAGATGCTGTCGGAAGGAGGCGCCCAAGACGCTCTGACCATCTGTTCGTCTTGCCGCCCTTATTCGGGCATCTGCTGCATTGAGTAGAAGCATCGAATGGACACAAGAACACTTCCATGGCGGTATCAACTGGGAAGAGACCTTATCATACTGTTGTTTCGATAGAGAGCGAGCAAGTGTACCATTTTGTTTTGGTTGCGACAACCATTTTCTAGACCTTCGAACCAGACTACGGAAAACAAAACTCTTGGCACCTCCAACGCCGAAAACTTTCCATTGCAAAAACCAACACTTCCACCAAACAATCTCAATCAACCAAATCCCATCAGAAAACGCCATGGCCTTCAGCTTCAACTTCGGCGGCGACGACATCGACCAATCCGTCGACCAGGACATCCCAATCCTCGACGCGCCATCCTCGGAAACAAGCACATCACAAGCACCACCTCCGGTCAACGTGCTCCAACACGACCTACGCCAACTATACGAAACCCTGCCGGACAGACTATGCTACAGCACCGCTCAAATCACTTCACCAACTGGAAAAACCATCTTGTTACCACGCCGCGAACTTTTCGACATTCGCGTGCAACTCATGTCTGAAGCTTCCTCTGACAATGACAACGACGTTACTTTATCTCAGCTCGGCACCACAGACCTGGCGCCAAACGTCTACGAAGGCGGCTTCAAGACTTGGGAATGCAGTGTAGATCTGTCATCACTGCTGCTAGATCGCGGCCCCAGAAAGGACATTGACGAATTGGTTCGCTGCGATGGAGTCGTGGAACTGGGTGCCGGAAGCGCGTTACCCACTTTGACGCTGTTTCAACACTGCCTCAAGAACAGCATATCGCAGACTTTTACCTTGACAGACTACAACAGTTCCGTGTTGCGTCTGGTCACGCTGCCGAATCTCATCCTCACTTGGGCCGCTTCAACGTCTCCTCCCCTGATAGATTTGACCGCCGAACCCTCGGGTGATTTGGAAAACATTCCCGCTTTGTTGCCCGAGTTTTTGTCTTCGCTGGCTGCTTCCAGGATCCAACTGTCCTTTATTTCCGGTCCTTGGGGTGAGACTCTCGCTTCTCTGATCCCGGAGTCTGCTCCCGATATGGGTAGTTTGATCTTGGCCAGCGAGACCATCTACAGTCCGGCGTCTACAACGGCATTTGTGGATCTCTTGATTCATCTCCTCCGCCGCACCAAGATGGCAAAAGCAATCGTTGCGGCAAAGAGATTTTACTTCGGCGTGGGCGGAAGCGTGGATCACTTGAAGGAAGTCTGTGCAGAAAAGGGCGCGGTCGCCTACGAGGTGGAGAATGCCGGTGTTCCTGGTATGGACTCTGGTGTTGGAAGAGCGCTGATCGAAGTGCAGATGTATTGAAAAAAATGTCAATCCTTCCGAGTCCAATCGAGTATATTTCAATCCGCTTCATCACCCCAGTATTCCTTCAGATCTTGCGCTCGCCATTGAGTCGCGAACCCCGTCGTCCTTTCAATCTCCGCCAGCGCTTCCAGTACAACACGGTGTTCAGACTTGCTCGACATGACCTTGCCGGCGATGTACAGCGGCTGAGGTGCGTTCGTCCACGCAGCATGAAGCAGATTACTCACGGAGATTCCAATAATCTGCCGCGCATGCCAAAAGAGGCTCCTCTGGCCTCTCACTTTGAGGTCGTTGGGTTTGGATTGCAGCATGAGCAAAGTGGCAGTGTGGTAGAGTTGGTTTGCGCTGACGGCCGCCGCGTTGGTGTAAATCACGACCGGAAAAGGTCCTTCATCGTCTCGCTCATGGGCCCTGGATTTCGGAGGAAGCATCTCTGCTGGTCTGTTGGTGTTCCAGTCAACTAGAAGATCAAACAGAGCTTTCCACTTTGCGCTGTACGAACTCCCACGTTCCGTAGAGCTGCCACGTCTTGATACCACGTTCAGTACGCTGGCGCAGAGAAAGAGCGAGTAGTTCGCGTAACTGTCGAAGTTTTGGAAGTCGGTCTTGAAGCGTGAGATTGCTGTTGACATGGTGCCTGTCGGGAGGAACCACAAGCTCGTGGGGATCTTGGTGTGCGAGTCTGAGAGAAAGCCACCCCACATGTCTGTTCTAGTCAGTCGCTGCGTGCAGGAGGAAGGGATACCAGATCAGACTTACCCATACGAGCAAAGCACCAGAAAATGGCTTGTCGCATGCCTCCAACAACACCATTGATGCCAGCAGCCTTGAGTAGCATAGCTGCACCATTCAAATGTCGAGACCAATCTTTCGGGGAAGCTAAAGCAAGTCAACACAAGAACGCGCAAGCGAGACAGATATACCGACAGCTCATCATCTCCAACACGCAGAGCAGCACACAGCTTCCAATAACCTCCGTGCTCATACCCTCGAGCTCTGCAGCAACCAACCTGATCGCTTCCTGATATAATGCCAAACTCTCTGTATAAGGTTTATCTGGGTCCCTTCGTTCGATCTGCCTTGCGGAAAGGGCCAGTACTGATAGGCGTAGTGATTCTGAGCTATGTGCAAGAAGTGGCACTTGGATCTGGAAATGGCGATCATTGTCGAACATGTCCAGCCAAAGGGCTATTTCATCAAGGTAGTTTCGCCAGAGCTCCATCTCACGTCGAACAGTCATACCCTTTGGTAGATTGCTCTGTGAAGATCTATCAGGTTCAAGCTGTTCCCATTGAGATGTTCGCCTGATCGTTTCTTGGTTGGCTTCGTGTTGTTGGGGTTTGTCCGACTCTGGAGTGCCTGTGCGCGTAAGACCGGTACCGCGAGCTGTGTCAACCATGTGGTTGTATAGGGTAGTGTGCAGCTCTCGATAGGTGGCATTAGGATAATACATGGCATACATATCTGGTGATTCTGCAGGCACGTGATCCACATCCATCAGAAAGTTGGCCTCTTCGGTATTCGTCGGAGGCCACAAAGAGTCGCCGAATGCTTGGAAAGCGTCACGGTCCGTGAGATAATCCAGAGGCTCGAGTTCGGGTAGGGTGAAGGACAGTAGATGATCGTCTTGGCGGATGACAGGAAGACTGGCCGTCGATAAAGGATCGTCTATAGAATGAAGCGGTGTTTGCAATGTGATATGATGTTGTGTGTCACTTTCTCTAGCCGCGAAACTGTGAGACCGTCTATTGCCATGCATACCATGGACGTGGTGGGATTCGGTCCTCGTAAGCGGAACACGCTGCATATCTGATGGGATGTTGTCGTTTGTGAATATTCTGCCAGTTGTTGCTTGATCTTGGGGTAGATTTTGAGCGACACCATCGACTGCCAGATTCAAGTCCCACGAGAGAGCACCACTATCTTGGTCTTGTGGCGTGCGGCTTTCGTCTTGGTGAGTATCATCGGCTGTAGAGTGTTCTTGGCCATTGAGATATTCCTTGCACTCGTGAGTTTCCAGATCGAAAACGACCTCGACCATGTGCAGAGATGGAGCTGTGACCGCAACTTCTCGGCCAGCTATCATGCTGGGATGGTTTGCATCAAGCGAAGTAAAGCGAAAGCTGAGACCTGAATCCCATTCGCAATCCTCTCCGAGTCGCTCGCATTTGGCACAGCTCGGTTTGGCTTCGTCACATTTTTTCCGTCGTCTTCGACAGTTCAAGCATCCTGAACGACCTCGGAGCGAGCGTTTTGAGGGGCCATCACGGGCGCGTTGCGGTGAAGGCGAAGCCTCGTAATTTTCATGAACCAAGGAGCCGTCTTCTGAGGTCGTGGCTCTGATATTTCGGCCCGATCGCATAGGTCACGGCGGTGTAGTAGCCGGCGATGTTGATGGTGAGTAGAAAGATACGAGGGGAGAGTGGGAGGTGCTTCCAGAGTGCGGGGCAAAATTGGAGGAGAAGGATGAATGAAATACGGCCAGAACGGGGCTGACCTCGAGATATATTGAAAGCATCTCACTAGACCGAGCTTTTATCTACCATCCACGTTACGCGTTGAACGCAGTATTCGTTCAACTTACATCTGGCACTGGTTTAGTTGTTAACGTGCAAGGTCAGATTCACTCATTCACAGCTCGTCAAGAAGCTCACAGCTTTGGGCATTCGTGTTTTGCGACAATCTTGAGCCATGGAACATTATTTGACGGGCCGCTATCTCAAGTGATTCCGAGTAACTATAACGATATCTATAAGTTCTAATCTGTTCATCTATCACAAAACACGTTCAGGCGGTAGCGCAGTGTCCACCATCCACTCTCAAATCAGCGCCCGTCATCCACGAGCTTCCATCCGCCAGGAGGAAGACACAGGGTGCCTTGAAATCTTCGGGTGCGCCCAACCTCCCCAAAAGTGCTCCTCTCATCCATGATTCCTCGACTTCAGGCTTCTCTTGCAGCAGGCCATCCGTCATGGCAGTGCGGATGTAACCAGGAGAAAGGGTGTTGACCCGGATGCCCCATTGACCCCACTCGTAGGCAAGAGAGCGGCACATCTGGTGCACAGCAGCTTTGCTGGTGTTGTATGCCGAGCAATGTAGACCGCGGTTTGCAATCTGACCAGACATGGAGGCGATCAGGACAATGCTACCACCGAGCTTTTGGTCGCGAAGTAGACGAGCTGTGTACTTTGAGATGAGGAAGCTTCCTGCAACATTGACGTCCATGATGCGACGGAAGCCGTCCATGGGGTAGTCAATAGCGTCGACCATCTGCTGGATACCGGCGCACGAGATCATGCCCTTGACGGGTTTTCCTCGTTGGCGAGCTTCCTTGCCGCAATCAGCGACGACCTTCTGGACAGCCTCCTCATCTGTAATGTCGCAATTTCTGTATGTGGCGCAGACTCCAGTGCTCTTTTGAAGCTTGGTGATGACGTCCCACTCTTCAGCGCTGGGCTCGGGGAGAATATCCAGGCAGACGGCATCGGCACCAGATTCGAGGACGGCGACTGCAAGTGTGATGCCGAGTCCACGGCCAGCACCAGTAATAATGACGGTTCTGTTGTTCAAGCCAAAAGCCTTTTCGATGGGTACGTTGGCAGATGATTGACGAGACTCGGGAATGTCTTTCGGAAGCTCAATATCGGAAACAACGCTTGGTGCCATGATGCTGTGACGGTGTGAAGGTTGCTGAAGAAACAAGGAGTAGGACAAGCCAAAAAAAAAAAAAAATCAAAGGTATGCGCCAGGAAGCAGAAAGTTGTTCGTGCGACCAAGGGCAGCGGGACCTACTCAATTTGTACACGACTAAACAATCATGGCGAGGTTAGGTCAAGTTTGGCGTCGCAGACAAAAGAGAAGTTCCACCAAAGAGCCATGTTGGAAGGTCTTGGTGGGTTGAATTGTGGGTTGCCAGCGCTGAGACTGCCGTGTTGGAAAGATGGACGGTGAGAAGAAGAGAAGTATCGCGACAAGTGGAAGCCGCGACGCTACGTTTTTCCGTCTTTGGCAGCGGCAGTGGGCGGCTTCGCTTTCCGTCGAAGACCAAAGCAAGCGCCACAGCCATACCAGGCAACTGAAGCGTCAGGCGAACAACCCCGCATCTTTCTTCGGAACCGCGGGTTGCTTCTTTTTGACGAGATGCTGTTGTTGATCAAAGTCAAGAGCGCCGCCATCGAGGTACATGATGATGGGAAGCATGGTTGATAAAGGCTGCCTGAGACGCATGCAGTCTTTTTCCTTTTCAGCCTCTGCCAAACCACACAATCCAACATGGCACCCTCCCTCGAGCACTACGAAGAAGCTACCTCCGGTATTCCCTTAAAGGTGCTTGGAACGCAGATTGATGGCACCAATGGTGCTGCGACGTTGCAGCTTGAAGAAGCCGACAAGCACGACCAAGTGCTTCGTGTATTCCGTTGCTTGATCGCCGACTTGTGCGAACAATTCAAGGGTGGTCACCCTGGTGGTATGTTTTCGCTCCCATCTTTAACACTCTTTCTTCTTTGGAAGATTATCTTAGGGCAAAAAGATCTGACTTGAAGCAACAGGTGCCATGGGTATGGCAGCCATCGGTGTGTCCCTCTGGAAATATGCCATGAAATACTCACCGGCGAACCCAAACTATTTCAACAGAGACCGCTTCGTGCTTTCCAACGGCCATACATGTCTATTCCAATACACTTTCATGCATCTGGTCGGCTACAAAAACATGACAATTGACCAGCTCAAGTCATACCACTCGGACCGCTCAGACTCCATCTGCCCTGGTCACCCCGAGATTGAGCACGAAGGTATCGAAGTCACAACGGGTCCTCTTGGTCAAGGTGTTGCCAACGCTGTCGGCATGGCCATGGCAACAAAGCACCTCGCTGCCACCTACAACAAGCCAAACTACGAAATCGTCGACAACATGACTTACTGCATGATCGGTGACGCCTGTCTGCAGGAAGGTGTCGCTCTCGAGGCCGTGTCTCTTGCTGGTCACTGGAAGCTGAACAACCTTGCTCTCGTCTATGACAACAACCAAATCACATGCGATGGGTCTGTCGATATCACCTGCAACGACGATGTCAACGAAAAGATGAAGGCTTGTGGCTGGAATGTCATCGATGTCATGGACGGTACCACTAACATTTCGGGCGTTGTACAAGCTCTTGTCGCTGCGCGTGCAAGCGACAAACCAACATTCATCAACATCCGTACAATCATCGGTATTGGTAGTGCTTCGGCTGGCGATGCAAAGGCCCACGGTGCTGCTTTTGGTGCTGAAGATGTCGCAAACATCAAGCGTACTTTCGGCATGAACCCCGAAGAGCACTTTGTCGTTCCCGATGCAGTCTATGACTTTTTCCGCGAGGCAAAGTCACGAGGTCAGGAGTACGAGAAAGAGTGGAACGATCTTGTGGACGATTACACCAACGAGTACCCCGAGTTGGCCGAGGAATTCAAGTTGCGTGTTGCAGGCAAGATGCCCAAGGACTGGACCAAGATTATCCCTGAGAAGGGCAGCTTTCCCACATCACCTACTCCTTCAAGAAAGTCTGCCGGTCTGGTGTGCAACCCCCTCGCTCAGAACCTCTCCAACTTCATGATTGGCACTGCAGACTTGACGCCTTCGGTCAACATGACATGGAAAGACAAGGTCGACTTCCAGAACCCGGATCTTGAAACTGCCTGCGGCATCAACGGCAATTACTCTGGTCGCTACATCCACTGGGGTATCCGAGAACACGCCATGGCTTCCATCTCCAACGGTCTTGCCGCATACAACAAGGGTACAATCTTCCCCGTCACCTCATCCTTCTTCATGTTTTACATCTACGCTGCTCCGGGTGTCCGTATGGGTGCTCTCCAAGGTCTACAACAAATCCACATTGCTACTCACGATTCAATCGGAACTGGCGAGGATGGTCCCACACATCAACCCATTGCTCTTGCAGCACTATACCGCAGCATGCCGAACCTCCTCTACATACGCCCCTGTGACTCTGAAGAAACTGCCGGTGCCTTTATCGCCGCCATCAAAGCCGATACAACCCCATCCATCATCTCGCTCTCTCGTCAAGCCCTCACCCAATACCCCGAAAACAGCAACCGCGACGGCGTCCAAAAAGGCGCCTACGTCTTCATGGAGCAAGAAGACGCCGACGTCACCCTCATCGGCGTGGGCTCGGAAATGTTCTGCGCCGTCGAAACGAAAAAGCTGCTCAAAGAACAGCACAACATCAAAGCCCGCGTGGTGTCTTTCCCTTGCCAACGCCTCTTTGAGCAGCAGAGCAAGGGTTACAAGCAATCCGTCCTGCAGTACCGCAGTGACGCTCCTCGTGTGATCATTGAAGCTTATGCCGTCAATGGCTGGGAGCGCTACGCCGATGCCGGATACTCGATGGCTTCGTTTGGCAAGTCTCTTCCTGGCAAAAAGGCGTATGAGCATTTCGGCTTTGAAGCCAAGGCGATTGCGCCAAAGGTCAAGGCACTTGTTGAGGAGGTCAAGAAGGAAGGTATCCATTCGCTCAGAGGAGATTTCAGAGATATGAACGGCACTATGGGATTTGGACTTGAGCATTAGAGTTCTCGTTGATGATGGTGCAGTTTTCTTGTATATGTAATGAAGCGTTTTCTTTTTGCTTGCATCATGTCTATTCTACTTGTACCATTTGTGCTATCGTTCATCTTAGCTTATCGTAGTTGCATGGATGAATGCGAAGACTGTAAGCAAGCACGTGGTTTGACCATTGGATATTCTACTTTTATGGATATTCCAGACAGCACAGCAATCCCATCAGGGTCAACAAGAGTCGCGACTTGACCAACAGATACTCCCACTTCAACCTTGTCTCCCCATCTCAACCAGCGGCGACCAAGCACCAAACTCAATTCGCCGAATCATAAGTAATGGTCAGGTTATCCGTCTTGACGTGTCTGGAGTAACCTGTGCCATAACTCTCCTCTTGCAACCTCCTGTCCATGACTCCATACGAGTAGCTGTGGTTCGCGACGTTCGAGTAGTACGCATTTCCGAATTGTCTAGCGGCCAAATCCATAGGTCCACTGACCAAGGTATACATCGAGACGTCTGGTCTTCCCGATGACGAGATTTCCAGTCCATAATCTAGATATGCATCGAAGGTGGAGAAATTGGTGGAGGCGTAGGTCAGGTTTGCGGTGATAGGGTATGTGTAGCTGAGTGTGTTTGAGAAGTCTGGCGCGCTGTTGACTACGGCGGCGAGAGTACCGAAAGTCTTTTGGATGTTTGAGGTTGCGAGGCCGGAATCTCCTACGTAGCCAATGTTGCTGTAGGAGAGGCTTTGGGTCCAGGTGCCGAAAGGTGAGTTCGCGGCAAAAGTGCGCTTGGCCGAGACACTGTAAGATAATGTTGTGTTTGTGCCGTTGGATGTGCTGAGGATGCTGGATGTGGTTTGTAATACTGGCGAAGTGGAGATGGAAGGAGCAGTATGAGGGCCGTTGTAGTCTTCATCACCGTAGAAGAGAAAGATTTTGCCGGATACCAACCAGTAGCTGTTGATGCTGCTTGTTGAGAGTGTGGCTGGTCCATCGCCTCCGTTGTCATCCATACCCACAACCCTGATGCTGAAGGCGTGGGTCTTGCCATCCAGCAGGTAAGGTAAGAACGGTGTAACGTCGATTTCGTATTCGCGCAGATCATACGCATCGATGCCTACTACGGGACGCCAAAAGCCTGGAGCGATGCCACCAGTAAAGATGGTTGGGAAGGGCCATGCTACCCCTGCCATCATGTCGTCGATGAACAGTTGAACCTCGCGGAAGGGGCCGCACCCAAGTAGAGTGCCGACGGTGGGCTCAAAGGTATGGATATCTGATTGAAGGACATTTGTGTACCAGAACTCTTCATTGCTTTGACCTGTGGCGGCGATGGAAACGGTGGCGTGTGTGATGTTTCGAGGCAGTGTCTGTTGAACTGATGCACTGTCGCCTGGTAGAGTGAAGATGCTCGGCTGGCCAGTGGCTCCGAGTTGAGGAGTTATGGGCAGAATAAGATCGGCGTGAGCTGGCTTGGCTGGGTTGTGAGAGAAAGTGGCGGTAAGGGTTGTGTTGAATGCACCAGTATAAGTTGAATCATAGACGTTGTTCAAGCTGAAGATGAGCTGTTGGGGTGATTTCCATAGACTCAAATACATGCTAAGGTCTTTTTCATATCGAAAGATGATACCTGAAGCGGTGGGCTCGGCGGTGCTTGTCCGCCAAACTTCGACATCTCCCAGAAACATCTCAGCCAGACGGTCGAATTGGCGACCAGCACTGGTAACAGTCCATTCGATAACGACGTTGTTGAAGTCACATGCAGGCGGTGTGTATTGTCCGACATAAGGGATGCCGTAGCTTGAGGCGAACGTGTGCACCATCAAGGTCTGCTGGACATTGCATTTGGTTGACTCTGGGATAGGCACAGGCTTGTAGAGCTGAATGATGGGTAGCGGAGACTCGGGCTTTGCTGAAACCTGAAACAGAGATACCGCTTCGATTGGCTTTTTCGGAGGTGAGCGGTGAGCAAACACGACTGGTAGGACAGAAGCAAGGAAGAAGAAACGTTGGAGCTGCATCGTTCATTTACTGAGCCAAGAATGGGAAGAGACGACCGAAAAATATGAAGGAAGAAGCTTGATATACAGGAAGATAAGGTGTGAAGATCAAGAATTACTTGACCTCGCTACTGCAAGATACGGCTGTCAAGTTGGACGGAAAAGGAAGGCGTTATCATGCTGCGCAAGCATGCGCTGTATCTCTGTTTGTACGGCACATCAAGCGGCATGCATCGTAGAGAAACATTTGTCCAGAGCAAACACTGTTGACAACTTGACATGTCTACAAGAGGATGGGAGAAACGGAAGAGGGCGTGAACAGAGACAAAACTCATGCGACACGTCGCACGCGAGACGCGTTTCAGATCGACCTCGGCGAGTGCGTGCCCAAAAGTTGGCGGCGTGATGAAAAATGCGTTGCGGCCGGAAGACGCGTCGGGCGTGGGTTGGTTGAGACGGACAGTTTCCTCCCATTCCTCCACGTGCTCTGCAACTTGCATCCACTATTCTCTTTGCAGAAGGTAAATCTTGCAGCAACGCGAATCAGAATCTGCCTACGCTCATGCTCAGGAAAGCAAGTGCTCATCATGCTTGGAGATCTACACAGAAACCCAGTCGGATCATGCAGGAGACGACAATCACGGAGGCGACCGATGGAGCACAGCATGCCACCAACATTAGACCCAAGCCTATAAAGAAGGCTTGATTTCCTTGGCCGTATACACGCCTAATCAATCCATCTTTCGAACATGTCTTTCACTCTGATCGCTCTCAGCACTCTGCTCAGTTTGGCCTCTGCCGTCATCGAGTCGTGTCCGGCAAACGCGCCTATCAGCTGTCAGACCAGCGGCACCATCTCAAACACATGCTGTACCGAACTTCAGGGTCAGGTTTTGCAGACTCAATTCTGGGACTCGAGCCCAGCAACTGGTCCCAGTGATTCTTGGACAATCCATGGGCTGTGGCCCGATAATTGTGATGGCTCTTACGAAGCCACGTGCGACAGCTCGAGAGCATACACCGATATTGGTTGTATTCTGCTTGACAAGGGCCATGGCGATATGCTGAGCTACATGGAGACGTACTGGAAGGACTACCAAGGAGATGACGAGTCTTTCTGGTGAGCTTTGGTCATGGCCTGCTGCTCAAGCCATCCGCTAACATTGATCAGGGAGCACGAATGGAGCAAGCACGGAACTTGCTACTCGACATTGAACCCCGAATGCTACAGCAACTACGAAAAGGAAGACGAGCTTGTCGACTTCCTCAACACCACCATCACTCTCTTCAAGGATCTGCCCACCTACGAGTGGCTGGCCGATGCTGGTATCACTCCCAGTTCCACCAAGACCTACACCAACGCCCAGATCAGCAGCGCACTGCAGTCCAAGTTTGGTGCCACTCCCATCCTTTCCTGCAGCAGCGGCAAGCTCAATCAGGTCGAATACGTCTTCAACGTCCGCGGTAGTGTCGCCAACGGCCAATTCATTGCCGTCAATCCCACTGGAGCCAAAGGCAACTGCCCCAAGACCGGAATCAAGTACCTGCCGAAAGATCTTAGCACTACACCTGAAGCCAATGAAGGCAGCTGTTCTTGAAGTCGGTTTGTGAAAAGTAGGACCTAGCACGAGCGATCAATAAAGGTAGCATTCTACTTGTAGACCAAGAGTATGACTATGGCCATTACTGTGAAGCTTCGATGATCTTGTTGTCACAACGTCAATATCATCCCCAAACAGTTGTAGTCCTCATCCTCCTCGAGTCCACCCGAGGCGAAGCGGGTGAGGCTGCAGCGCGCCGGCTCGGCAGAAGCTTGGCCTATCATATATCTTTCCTCTTATTTGGCTGCCTACAAAACAATGTGACTCATGTGAGGGGAAGTTCGAAACATAGATTCGAGTGTATATATGAGTATGATCCATCGTCGAGCGTAGAAGAAACAAAGTTTATCTTGCTTCATACATGAAAATGCAACTTCCCCAGGGTCTTCCGACCGTCAGCGGCGGCACCGAGTCTTTCTGGCGCGCCGATCTTCACGAGCTTGATGACTATCGTTCGACAGAACAACTCCCTGAACAGTCTGATGTTGTAATCATCGGAGCTGGATACGCGGGTGTCGCGACTACGTATCATCTTCTCGAGGCGGGCAGCAAGGCGTCAATCACACTTCTCGAAGCCCGAGGCGCGTGTAGCGGAGCAACAGGCCGTAACGGAGGTCACCTTCGCCCTGATCTCTACGGTCACATTCCAACATACATCGACCGCCATGGACTGGAGGCGGGTGCTGAGATTGCCGAGTTTGAAGCTGCTCATGTCACGGCCATTAAGAATGTCGTCACCAAGGAAAACATTGACTGCGATCTGGTTATAACGAGGTCAACCGACGTTTGGTGCAACCAGGATGCTGCCGAAAGGGCCAAAGCAAGTTACGACAAGATGGTAGCCTACGGTTTGAAGCACATGGATGATGTTCATTTCGTCATGGGAAAAGATGCTGAGGGCGTGAGTATTCCTACGTGCTTCTGAGGGTTCTTTACTAACTCAATACAGATCAGCGGTATCAAGCACGCAAAAGCATGCGCAACTTACACGGCAGGTACCATCTGGCCATACAAGTTCATCATGACCCTTCTTGGAATCTTACGAGACCGCGGTGTCAACATTCAAACATACACTCCAGTAAACTCAATCACCGACTCATCCGAAGGCGGATGGACAGTCTCAACATCGCGCGGCGACATCAAGACTCAAAAAGTCGTACATGCTACCAACGCATACACCAAGACCTTGCTACCCGAATACGAAAAGAACATCATACCCTGCAAAGGAATCTGCTGCCACATCGCCGTACCAAAAGAAGACATCGCCCCATTCGTTGGCAACTCCTACATCATCCGCGAGCAAGGCGACCCCAGTGTCCTCAGCTACTTGATCCCTCGCTCAGACGGCGGCATCATCGTCGGCGGCTCCCAAGCGGTCTTCAAACCCCTCCACGAGCAATGGTACAACAACACCGATGATGCCGAGCTGATTGACGCATCCAAGGACTACTACGCCAACTACATGCAAAACAACTTTCGCGGTTGGGAAAACACCAAGGCTGAAGTGAAGAAGATTTGGACGGGAGTTATGGGGTATACATCTGACAGCAATCCTCATATTGGTGAGGTGCCTGGAAAACCTGGTCAGTATATCTTGGCTGGTTTCAATGGCCATGGTATGCCGGTTATCTGGCTTTCAGCAAAGGGTATATCCGATATGTTGTATGCGGGAAAGATGTTTGAAGACACAAGAGTTCCCAGAGCCTTCAAGACAACGCAAGAGAGAATTGACAAAGCAAAAGCTGGGCCTGAAGGTGGAGATATTCTCGCTTAAAGAATAAGCCCTGACATTTTCGTTCATTATGTTTGAGCCTGGAGGTAATAATGAGTCGGTTAGCGTAAGCACATCGTACAGATAATAGCATAGAACAGTTAAGACACGACTTCTGGCCATCTGGAGAACCATCCGACATCGGCACATCTCCATGTCTTGACTCACACTCCATCACGTCTCCCAACCATCAACCTGATATACAAGTCATGTCAAACCTTCACCCATAACTCTACAAATCAAACAAAACACCTCCTCCACAGTCAACAAGAAATGTCTTCTACCTCGTACATCATCCTCGGCGCCGGCGTCATCGGCCTAACTACAGCCCTCGAACTCCACTCCCGCCACCCCAACTCTCACATCACCATCACCGCAAAATACCTCCCCGGCGACCTCCATGAAACCTACACCTCTCCCTGGGCAGGTGCAAACTGGCTCTCCGTCGCCACCGACAACGGACCCCAAGAATCTCGAGACGCGGTCACGTATCTGAAATTCAGAGACCTTGTTGCTGGGCAGAGGGGTAAGGAAGTGGGCATCTATGCCATGCCTATTACTGCGATTTACGATTCTGTGATTGAGGAGGCGGGCGTGTTGAGTCAGGGGACAGGAAAGATTTGGTATGAAGGGTTGGTGGGTGGGGTGAGGATGCTTGAAGACGGTGAGTTGCCTCGGGGAGCGCGGTTTGGGTGTGAGTTGGATAGTTTTGTGGTTGATACGCAGGTTTATCTTCCTTGGTGAGTTGTCTGTTGCCCCTTGTCTCGTGTTTTCAGCCCTCACATTTTGAATGCTGTGACTGTTTTTGAAGGGAAGCTTATGCAGACGTCTCAAAGGTTGCAAGGGGAAGCGAAACGTCGGGGAATAGAGATACGCAGAGGCGTGTACGAATCTCTCGATGAGCTGTTCACTGCCTTTCCCTCGGCGAATGCATATTTCAACTGTACGGGTTTGGGTGCCTACTCATTGAAGGGCGTACAAGACAACCAAGTTTATCCGACAAGGGTATGTTGCCATATCTCTAAACCCGAAGAGATGACACAAGAGAACTCACAAGAAAGCAGGGCCAAATCATGCTCGTGGAAAGTCCCAAAACTCCAATGACAAGAATGTACTTCCGCTCGCCGCAAAGAGTCAACAAAGACACCACTTATGTCTTTCCACGCGGTCCTCACAATGGCGTCGTGCTGGGCGGTGTTCGCCTCGACAATGACTGGAGTGGGGATGTCGACCTCGAGTTCGCCGAAGACATCAAGAAACGCTGCTGCGCTCTCGCACCTGAATTGGGCAAACCAGAAGACCTGAAGGTGATTTATCATGGTGTCGGTCTGAGGCGTAAGTTCAAACTTCTTCGAAGTTCTTGGTGCATAGAGCTGACAGAGGGCAACAGCAAGCAGAAAGGGTGGTGCCAGACTGGAAAGAGAAAGATTTGGCGAGCGTTTAGTCATTCACAACTATGGTGCTGGAGGTGCTGGATATCAAGCTTCATGGTATGTTATGGAATAAAATCCTCCTAAACTTCACTAATGTTGTCCTAGGGGTATGGCGAAGGAAGCGGTCGGCTTGCTGCAAAAAGGAGCTCGTCTATGAGCGTGAACATAGGTTTGATGTTGCTCTTCTGTTCAATTCGATGCTCCCAGCTCAATTCTTCTTGTTCTCGCGCTGTGAGAAAGACGCGAGCTCTGTGGCTGAGAGCTTACGAGACTTGATCTTCTGCTCTTCCGCTTCGAAAACAATATCATCTCTTTCCCAGATCGCGAGCATGGCGGCACCCATAGGACCGAAGAGTAACGACCAGCCAGCAAGGCATGAAATCAAAGGAGCTGAGAACACTCCTGAACTGGGATAGATTACCTTGACAACCGTAAAGTATGCCCAGACGAGGTAGGTGAGGAACATGAGTATCATGTCCCACTGCAAAAACCAATGAGCACCTTCTCCCACTGTGCTTGCATGCTTTCCAGAGAACGGTGAAACAGGGACGAAAAGATTGGTCGGGTGGAACTCTGCCGAGATGCTGTTTGCAAAGAATGTGGGGAACAGCAGGCTCATTGTCGATACGACCATTGTGCCGATATGAGGAATCGCCGCACAGCAGAGACCAAACGTGTAGACTCGGCGGAGTGCTCGTCGCTGCATCCGTGGGCTCTTCTCTGTAAGCTCGTCTCTGTAAGAGTCAAGTCGGACGAAGATGAAGCTTGTCCATACACGCTGGCCCAAGCGGAACAGCAATGGGAAGAACTGCCACAGACGGATGAGATCGACCTTTTGCTCAAGAGAAATGGTTGTCGGTGCGTGAAGCGACATTAGGATTGTTGGAATGATGACTCCTCCGATGGTTGCAGGAATCACGGCATCGACATCTGTCTTGTGTTGCACAAGAACAGGACTTGTCGCTCGATCTCCGAGGGGAGAGAAGGCGAGAAAGATTGGGCCTATGATTCCGATCCCAAGGCCTTGGAATAGCAAGCCATACGCAGTGGTCAGGGAGACGACTGTCCAGCTATCCTTGTTGAGTCGACGTTGTCCTTCAAGAGCCGTCAAGATCCATGCGACGATACCTTGACCAGCAAAGTAGAAGCACATCAACAATGAGCCCGGTTGGGTACCATTGACCATGGGCCAGAAAATCGTAAGCAAGCTTCGCAAAAATTCATCAAGCCAGCGCCATCGCGTGAATTCCGTGGCGTATCTCTCACCGGTTCCTGGTAGACGGTTTTGTGATGACCATTCTCTCATCAATCCAAAAGTGCCATTGTCGCTTGCAAATTTCCAGAGTGCGATGTATCCAAACGCAGCTAGTCCGATGAATATTGAGTTTCTCACGACGAGATGCATGGTTGTAGACGATTGGACAAGAAGAACGAACGGATGGCTGTGTCGATAGAAAAGAAATTATCCCTGGATGTCATAGCGGCATCATGGACAGTCGTGCTCAAAGCTGCACGCGTCCGCGGACACGTCAGCACACAGTCTGACAGCTCCACTCGGTCAATTGCTCTCTTCCATCCTGAAAGCTGTCGCAACACACGATGTTGATGCAATGAAGATTCGTCGAAGCCAAAAGCGTCATTCGAGAGCTCTGGGAACAATCTCTCCTGACATTATTTCCGAGACTGAGAAAACCGTGCATCACGGTGACATGTTTTCTCGACTGAGTGGAACCTCTCTGCCCGCGGCGAAAACATCCACGTTATGGTTTACACTTCGACGTTCGCCTGGGCGTCTGCGCCTTCCTGTTTGCAATCGGGCTGAAGTTGGCATCATGGCATGTCACACTGCTTAGCCTTCTCGACGACCTCGTGCCTATCGGCTTGATTATCTCACTGTTTTCCAGGCATCCGAGGTCAGCTATCTGAAGCGTGAGTCCACGATTCTAGAGCTGGTCTACGTTTCATGCGGCCGATGATCAATCGCTTGGTACGCGGATCAAGTTGATCAACGAGGTGGGGGAGGGGTCCTTGGAGGGGTTGTTCTTCTGGGTTTTCCACGTGGCTGACTTCCTAGCCTCCTTGCATCTTGTCAGTGTCGGCGGCAGACCAAGATGCATGAGATGCCAAACGAAGCATTATTCTTTCTTCCGCTGGAAATCCTCGCATGTAATGGTAGTGTTATACCGTGAATCAATGAACCCAACGCCTCGCGTAGTGACATTTCTCTAGATATTAGGGCTTGTTCCACTGCGCATACCCTTGATACCGATCATGCAGTGGAAGGTGTGTCTGGAACGTTACAACCACACGGGTACAACGCCCTATCTTATTTCAGCGAATCAGTTGAATCCTGCGCACCAAAGTGGCGCCTTCTTAGAGAAGGAAAAATTAGAGTGAGCGCATCATGAAAGAGAGATGATTCTCGAGTAGCAGGGTACAAAGGCCGCCTGGGAACGGCAAACTACTCAAAGAATTTTGGAGAAGAGCTTATCGCATGTTCAAAGACCGTCCTCTTTGCTAGAGACATCTATCTTCGCGTTTTGATTGTTGTCGCGATCAAGTGAAGGTCCCTCGGCCAAAGTTGAAGGATGTCTTTTCGAACGCCACAATTCAGGCAGGTCGCACTAGAGAGCAATCTTGATCTGACTGTTGGTTGAGAATACGGCGCTACGGCCACTGCTCGAATCTACTCGCACGAGACGTGACGAGAGGGCACGAAGGATGTGACAACAAAAGTCGGAAACACAGCATCTCTCCGGTTCTTCCGCATGTCTTGACGAGGTTTCTGTCAACTGAAGTTGTCGCCCCGGAGGTCAGAGGCATCAGAGAGATCCGAGTGTGATGCCCTACCCCAACACACACGCCCTCCGCCGAGTCAACGCCCCGGGGGTGGTGCGTTTCGTCTTACCCTTGGCAGTCATTTGATTGCACTGAGGGATTGTGGATTCCGGCAATTCTTGTTCTCAACAACTTGTCACAAAATGTCTACATGTCTTGTGGTATGCAATGGTCGAAGAGTGTGTGGAAAATCAACAAAACAGAGCGACATGGACCCTCGTCGTCGCATGGCCGCGGCTTTCGAAAGCATCGGGGGTGTGAAAAAAATCGAGCATATCGTCATTGGCGTTCTCTTCTCCGTCAGTCCCATCCGTTTCCGAACGCCTGGCTGCTAGGCGAACGCACGCTATGCAAACCTTCTTCGCGCAAAGATGTCAAAGCGTCGCTCCTCTTGTACATAACTATCTGCTGGGCACTCCCCGTGGCCAGCCTGTCTCGTTTTTTCCACCATCACTCTTTGCACTCACTAACCACAACCTCGACTCAAGATGGGTTTCCTCTCCAACCCTCCGGACCGCAACTTGGACCAAGCCGGTATGGCTGCTGGCTATGGCCAAGCCGCACCCTCGACGAAGAACCAACTCGGCCAAGAGCGAAAGACATCCAACGAAGAGAGCGGCACCGATATTGACGAGTCGGATGCGATACTGTTGGCCATGGGCTACAAGCCCGAAATGGCACGCAACCGATCAACCCTTCAAGTCGCCTTTATGTCTTTCGTCCTGGCCTCGATTCCGTACGGTCTCGCAACAACCTTCTACTATCCTCTCGTAGGTGGTGGCCCGGCAAATATCATTTGGGGATGGGTAATGGTCAGTTTGATCATCATCTGTGTCGCTGCCAGTCTGGGAGAGATCACCTCAGTCTACCCGACCGCTGGCGGTGTTTACTACCAGACGTTCATGTTGGCACCAGCCAAGTATAAGAGAGTCTTGTCGTGGATCTGCGGTTGGGCATATGTCGTCGGAAACATCACCATCACCCTGGCCGTCAACTTTGGTTCTGCCCTGTTCATCATCTCATGCGTCAACGTCTTCGAGTCAGAGCCCGGTGTCCCCATCTGGGAGGCTAGCGCTTGGGAGACTTGGTTGGTCTTTGTTGCCATTACTCTTTTCTGCAACCTCGTCTCTTCGCTGGGCAACAGATGGTTGGCTTTGATCGATGTATGTGAAACAAGATTTCTTTCTGACAAGGTACTGACTACGTGACCTAGACTTTCGCCATCTTTTGGACTCTTGCTGGTGTTGTTGCCATCCTCATCGTCACGCTTGTAATGGCTAAGGGTGGCCGCCACTCTGGCGAGTATGTTTTCACCCACTTCGAGCCTCAGTCAGGATGGACTCCGGGATGGTCCTTCTGTGTCGGTCTTTTGCAGGCAGCTTACGCAACCTCGTCGACTGGTATGATCATTTCCATGTGTGAAGAGGTCCAAGAGCCTGCAACTCAGGTGCCCAAGGCCATGGTTGCGACCATTCTGATCAACCTTGGTGCCGGCTTGATGTTCTTGCTTCCCCTTCTGTTCGTCATCCCTGATCTCTCTACACTTGCCGCCCTTGCATCAGGACAACCTGTCCCCACCATCATTGCTACAGCTGTTGGTTCACCCGGTGGCGCCATTGGACTGCTTCTCCCTCTGATGGTGCTCGGTCTCATCTGCGGTATTGGTTGCACTACTGCAGCATCTCGCTGTGTCTGGGCCTTTTCCCGTGATGGTGCCATTCCTGGTAGCAAGTGGTGGAAGCAGGTCAACAACACTACTGCTCTCGAAGGTGTGCCTCTTAACGCCATGCTGCTCAGCATGGTTGTGCAGATTCTGCTCGCCGTCATCTACTTCGGATCCGTTGCTGCATACAACGCCTTCTCCGGTGTTGGTGTCATCTGTTTGACCGTCTCGTACGTCATTCCCATCGCTACCAACCTCTTCACAGGTCGCAAGCATGTCGAGGGTGCAGCATTCTCTCTCGGACCTTTGGGAGTGTTCTGCAATGTTGTCGCTATCGCGTGGAGTTGTCTTGCTGTGCCGTTGTTCTGCATGCCCACCACCATCCCTGTCACCGCATCACTCATGAACTACGCATCAGTAGTCTTTGTCGCTTTCATTCTGATTGCAGGTGCGTGGTACTTCGTGTGGGGCAAGAAGAACTACCAAGGACCTCCGACCCACGAGGACACTGCTCTCGAGACCAGACGCAGTATCTCGGATGCAAGGAGGCATTCGAAGGTGTCTTCATGAAAGACTGCACATTCTTTGGAGTGAAAATGTTTAATGATTGTGGATCGATGCTGGACGATTGATACCCGATGCGACTAACCCCAGGCCATATGCGACCGCCTCTGACCGTTTAGCGACATCACCCGAGAGCGACGACAACCATGAGCTATATGCTTGCCCATGTGCGATTTCCACTGCCCGTGTCCAGCCCATGCGCAATACAACAACCGTCCTCGGTCGATCGCCGTGTTCCGGACACTTCGAAACCCGTTCCATAGCGACAAAACGACTTCCATGCGACTTTCGATTCGTTTTCCGAAAAGCGACGTTGATTTGTTGTTGACCTCTCTCGCCTCGTTCCAAACTAGCAGCGATTTTTGATAGCTTTTATTTCTTTTGTTGTGGATATCCCTTCTTGTACCTTACCATTTTACATTATAGGCATTCAGTGTCACGTTCATACTTGCCATCACGAGCACAGCTCATGCTGGTTGATCCTACTAGGATCTGGGGATGTTGTTGCGAAAAACTAACGACTAGTTTGATGTACCATCATGGCATTGATGTTGGATAGCGGAAACGACTTTCTTATTGGAGGTAAGTCTCGCGCTCTCACAAGACATGACCAATACCACAGTGGGTGTGTTCGACTGCTCGTCTTGTTCGTCGTTCAATTGCAAGGAACTCAGTCTTGTGTCCCTGACAGCGTCAGCGCTTGGCCGATTCGTGCTTTTCAAGTACGCCTCGGAATGCGAGCAATCACGTTTCAAATATAGCGGTCTGCTTGAGTACACACTCCTCCGTCCAATCTGCAATCAAGTCGTAGGATGTCGGTTTTGGTCGAGTATTTGCCTCGTGTCAGACAACGTGGCTGAGAAACTTTGATGATCGCAAGGTTGTAGATTAAAACAGGTATCCAGGCCTTGGGCGACGCGGTGATGATGACGTAGCCTTGCAGATTGCTCTGACAGCTCTTCTCTCACGATTACATAGCTATTGCAAACCCTCACATTAACATTTAGAACAAAACTCCTCGTTCCAGCAAACATGCCGCCGAAACAAACACAACAGAAATCGAATTCGAAAGCTTCGAACACCTCCAACAAAACAATGAGCAACAACAAGGCTGCCAATGGTCAGGCCCAACAGGGCATCTCGGAACATGAGCTTAAGCAAAACTCTGGTGTCTCTGCCAGCATGGCCCTGCAAGCTACGCAAAAGGCATGGGAGTTGAGACAAGCAGCCATGGCCGCTGGCGACGCCGAGGCACGCGAAGCAACACTCGCAAAGGCTATCGACAAAGAAATCGAAGCCGAATCCTTTGGCAAAGCTGCAAAGTACACACAGACTGGTGCTTTCCAAGGACT
Source organism: Aureobasidium sp. SLJ-2021a (assembly GCA_019677095.1). Classification (NCBI taxonomy): domain Eukaryota; kingdom Fungi; phylum Ascomycota; class Dothideomycetes; order Dothideales; family Saccotheciaceae; genus Aureobasidium; species Aureobasidium sp. SLJ-2021a. Next base: position 39,646 of record JAHRBU010000028.1, read on the forward strand.
CGCCGCTGGTGCTGGATTGGGTGTACAACCTGGTGTCACTATCGGAAAGGTGACGGGAGCAATTGTCGGAGGCACCGTTTCGACGGTCACTGGCCTACTCGGCGCTGGCGTCGGCTCTGTCTATGGTGCCATGCATGGAAAGATCTGGGACTTGGGCGAGATGGCGAGTCAAGGTGTTCAGGGTGTGGTCGGTGATTTCCTCCCAGACTGGAAGTCGACTTCGGCGCAAAAGAAGGCTTTGGACAAGATGGTCATGCAGACCAAGGACACACAAGCACCGAGCAAAGAAGAGTTGGAGAAGATGAAGAACGATATGCCCGACCAAGCTCCATCGTCCTGGTCGCAGTCGGTAAAGGATATGACCAGCTACTTGCCTGGCATGCCTTCGATGCCGTCCATGCCCAACATGCCATCGATGCCCAACATGCCCTCCATGTCGCAAGCAGGTGCTGCTGCGGGCTTGGGCGGCTTGGGAGCGTCCATGGGCATGGGAGGAGGAGACAACCAGAACAACACCAAGCAGCAAGCTCCCCAGCAAGCCAAGAAACGAAGCCAATCCCGGCCAAAGCAAAGCGACCAGGCGCAGAAGCAGCAAAAAACTTTGAGCACGCAGCAACAACAACAACAAAAGCAACCCTCCAAACCAGCAGAGCCCAAGCAACCCTCCAAGCCAAAAGAGGCACCCAAGCCCAAGGAAGCCCCGACATCAAACGCAAACACAAACACACCATCTCAAACAAAGCAACAAGCACAAAAACCAAATCCCACAACCACCACCAAGCCAACCACCAGATCATCATCGCAAAAGCAAACCCAATCAACCACCAACAACAACAACAACAACAACAACAACAACAACAACAACGCCAAACCACCCGCAGCAGCGAAACCACAACCCACAACCAGCAAACCTGCCGCCTCTACTCAACCTTCAAACGGCCCCGAGAAGAAGAAACCGAGGAAACTGAACGCTGGAGGAAAGAGCAGCAGCGGTACACAATCCAAACCAGCAGCACCGCCACCAGCACCAGCTAGGAAAGCACCAAGAAAATTGGAAAATCGCAAACCTGCCGCTACTGCTGCGTAAACAGTGGTTGATCACCGGAGAAAAGGGAAAAGATGTATCGGTGAAATCGAAAATGATATACCTAGTCGTCGCAAGTTTTTTACATGAATGATATATGAAATGTGGATTTAGTCATTGTTCTATACTTGGAGGAGAGTTCACTCGATGTTTCATTTCTTTCTGTTTTGTAGTTCTTTGTCACTTTTGCTAGACGGAACTGAGTGGATCGGTGGAGTATGATCATGATGTTTGGAAGCAAATTTGAGGCAGGGTCGTACATTCAACAATCAATCTTTAAAATCAACGGTCAATACGACGACGTGTGTTGGATCAGATGTCTTGAAATTGTATTAGGTGTCTCTTAAAGTTATTAGGTTCAAGGTGTGTGTGCCTTGGGATAGTGGGATATCAATTGTGGCTGCAGCGTGTTTTTTTCAGTTTCAAGATGTTGGACTCCAGAAATGCAACGAGAAAACAGTGGTGATGACCAAAGATGATGAAACCGAACCAGATTGTTTAAGATGATATAACGGTGTATTATGATACTCTGGACATGTTCTCGTAGATTCTATTCTCTTCTATCCATCGCGAGTCACTATGGTTGGGGAAGTGATGAAAATTGAGCTCTGGGACGACGCTGTTCAATGACAGGACGCGGTAAACCAAGGTTCAAGTTGGTGAGTTGTGTTGGTCGATTATAAACCTTTCAGCATGTACTCACTAGTTGTAGGTATGTTTTACAGAGTTCTGGTATTGAATATTTCCACCTCGAGTCGTCGAGCGTAAACACTACACGCCTTTCTGCAATCGAGATATTTAACCGTCTTTTCGTATGTAATCGAGAACGAGTCAGCAACACTGTTTACTCGCAAGAGTTGCCCCACCAGAGAGAGACCAGCTTCCGCATCTGCTGTTCGACCAAGGGTATTTCTCGTGAAGCCTCCCCGGCACCGGTACGAAAAACCATAGCCAACGGTCGGATATCAAAATCCCAAATTCTGTCAGCCAAACCATTCACCTAAGCCCAGAGGCTACAAAAGATCGGTCTTTCTTCTCCTGTAAAGGGTGGGGCTTGGTAGTTGAGGAAGGTGGATGGAAGAATGCTAAATTAGTAGATGAAGAAGATGATAACGGTCGGCAAGCGGCATAAACGCAAGTGAGACCTGATGTTTCATGGAATACGACAGTCGGGCCTTCTTCCAGCATAGATAAGTAGTTGTGCTGGAAGTTGTATCGCATGTGTTGAAATGAGTCGAAAGGAATTGTTGTCCGCTGTGTTTTGTGGTTGCCGGGATCTAGCAATCTCAAAACGGTCGAGTATAACCAGAAGTTGCGAACGGCCGTGATACACATCAGGCTTCCTAGAAGTGGCCCAAAGCTGTATGGATTAGTGTTCTCAAGGTGAGATGCATGTTTATACAGGAGCGGAAGAAAGCTTCGAGAAGGCGTAAAAGAAAATTGGAATGAAAAGTGTAGGCATTGGCCGAAAGCCATGTCAACGGCGACCGAATGACACCCTCAATCACTGACCGCACTTACTCAATTGCACTCCTGAGATCCCAGCGAAACCACCAAAAAATACTCCAGAACTGTATCGTAGGACAAAAGTCGATGTGATGAAAAAGATCAAGGAGTTGGCGGATGTGGGCAATGGCAGTACCGGCTGTTCCCAAACGAACCTCGGTGTATACATGACGTCGGTCCCCCTCTTCCACTCGAAGTCAGGGGGGAAGTGGAAAGGCAAACAGCATGTCTCTGAGCGGCGAGCGACCGCGATGTGTGCAATACGAAGGCAAAGGCAGTAGAAAAACTGTGTAAGTGGCGGCGGCAATGGGCGTCAAACGGCCAAACAGCAAACTGACAACGGTAATGACGAAGGAGCCCCTATCGTGACTTCTGTATGGTTTCTGGAAACTCCAGGATTGTATCATGTTCGAGGTGTATAGGAAAAATCAATGGATGCTTCTGAGTATAAGCTCGGATGGAGTGAAAGTTGTGTATTGCGAAAGTGGCGGCATGGAAATATGTCAGCGGCATTCAACGGTTGCAACAGACCAGATGTCATGGATTTCTAGAACTTGTGTCACCAAGAAATGCATTCAAGTTGACGTCTTTGGCCAAGATATTAATTGTAGGTGTGTATAACGACCACACAAACATCTGTCAAGTTCGTTGGAAGTTGGAACGGTCCCAAGTCTTGATGAATGCAAACCCTTCAAGACTCAGTGTGCTCGAATATCGAAGAGCAACGCACGCCTCATTCCGATCGTTCACGATTCTCAGAAAGCCGAGGCAGAAAAGTTGTTGAGATTGGCAAGTTACAAACAGAGTACGAAAATTGATCGACAAAACGATCGACACTGAGAAATCTTCCAGAAATCTAAGAGAAGAGATTGACCACAAACATTTCTGTTTCGGCACTTTGAACGTAGAAGCCTCAACACGATCCCAATCATGATTTCCAGGTTGGAGAGAAGACACGTGCGTGGATTGTCTTTTCTTATCGCATCGCTTGCAATCAAGCATAAACATAGGGTTGGCATTAAGATAACAGAGAATGCGAAGAAAAACGGTTATATCGATAGCATTTTGGAAAATTTGTTTGAAGTCCGAACAAGCGGAGAGCCCGCAATATCCACCCACAATGTCCATAACCTAAAAAGCACGTACAGTGCTGTGGCCTGCGAGTCTTTGTGGGTAGACGTTATTCTGACATGTGAAAGAGGTGGAGAAGCGAACACGGATGGATGATTGCTCTCATTGGTCTATAGGAGTTATTCAGTGAAACATGTATAGCCTTACAAAGCTTCTGCGCGTGTTCGGAAGAATAGAAGCCTTGGAGTCTCTCGCCAAAACACGTGCCGTGCTGAGTCCTGCTTGAGACATGCATGGACATCAGCATTTGATGTCAATCGAGCAAATGAAAGCGGATTCCTGTTTAGTCGAAGCAGGAACGAGTCGAGTTTGAGCAACACTCGGTGAGGAGGTGGAAGCTTTGGACTCTTGCCGCCGCATTGATAGACAGAAGAAAGTTCATTGTTGTGCATATAATTGACAGCTGTGGACCATGCCGCAGTACCGAACACAGGACGGGCGATAGTTCATTTTCAGTCTATCCACCTACTTCTCGGTTGCGTCGAAAACACCCTCGGTACCACGAAAAGGAGAAAGTGCACAGTCATACCCCAAAGGAAGATGCAGCGAGTGAGAGGGACGGCACAGCATGTGGAAAATGGTGCCGACCCGGTAATAGAGTTCAAGCTGATAGGATTGTCATTCGGCCGAGTACGCGTCTCTGAATGACCGGAAGACAGGGATAGGCAAACACTTGAGATGTGGAAAGAGCGGGAATGTCAATGTTGTGTAGTAGATTTTGTTTCGTGAAATGTGTCTAATATCGACAAGAAAGGTAGTTCGTAGTTATCATCATCATCTTGATCGTGAGCCAATTGGCCAAAAAGCAGTCCCAAGCACCCAATGCCCTCGACTCCATCCAGCGCCATACGGAAAGCAATATGCGAGTGAAACAAAGGAGATATTTACATGACTCCGCACCACTTCTCCTTCTCGGACCAAAGGTCATCGGAGGTACGTCTGAGATCTTCTTGAATCTCGTATCTGGCATCGCCCTTGGCAGCATCCCACTCCTCGAGCGACTCCTTGAAGTGCTCGACGAGACGTTGCTGGTCACACTGTCTGGCAGTGATGACTTCGCTGGGACCGGTGAATGCCTTGGTGAAGGCGACGATGTCATAGAGGCTAAGACCCTTGCCAAACTGTAGAACAGTGTTGACAGCGTCAAGCTCAGCGTCGTGAATCTCTTGAGCATGGCTCATCAAAAGCTTGAGGCTCTCGGGAACAGCGGGGTGAGAAAGAGAGATAGGAATGACATTGCCGTATGAACCGTTGACGCAGAAAGGACAGTCAGGGCCATGGGCAAGCTTGCCGTCAAGCATGCGGAAGTCTGCTGAAAGCTCCGATTCTGAATCCCAGGTAGAAGGCTGGAGAGTGAAGCTCATGTCGCGGATGAGAGGTTGCGAGGGGGGGAGAGTGCAGAGCCACGACTCTGAAGCGGGCGAGAAGGAAGTGGTGTACTTGGTAAGACAGCAAGGTTCAGGGCAGGTGACATCGATGCCAGGAACAGAGCTGAAGAGAGTGATGAAAGAGTTGCTGTCAAGGAAGACAGGCAATGCTTCTTGACGGGTCTGACGACACACGCGAGTGATAGCTGGAGGAGCAGCCAATGTGTCGATGTAAAGAGGTTCGGCTTCAGTCACTGCATATCCGTAGATCATAAGACGAATCTCGGCAGGGAGATCCAGGAAGCGGAAGGATTCAGAAGATGATCCAGTGTGCCTTGAAGGAGTGGCAGGGGCAGAAAGACGAGATTGTTGGTGAGTCTTTGTGAGTTGTGCTTGGATCAAAGCAGAGTAGTGGTAAGGAGAAGCGGGGACAGAAGGAACAGCTTGAGAGATGGTCTTGGTCTGCTCCTTCTCCTTGGTCAGGCGGGCAGCCACAGGCTTCTGATGACGTGCCCAAGTCTTGATGTTGGACTTTTGCGAGGACATGGGAGAGCGTCGTGTCTTGGAGCGAGTGGTTCTGGGTGAAGGAGATCCAGCCATGTTTGTGATATGGACGAGTGTTATGTGGATGGGTGGGTGGAAAGAAAGAATCAGAGGACGAGGCGGCTTCAAGTAAAAAGCCAGCAGTGAAAAAAATATGCCGTTTGGTCACAGTCGAGCGGTCGTCAACAGTGTAAACAGTGACGGGCGGGGCTGGGAAGTGGGGTTCAAGACAGGAATATGCAAGCAGAGCGTTGTCCGTGACTGTTGGTGCCGTGCTGTGTAACTTTTGGTTTGGTGGATGGGCTGTCGTGTTGGAGTGTATAAGAGTCTCTCTATTCCTGGAGGGATCAGCGAAGGAGGGTGTATATGAGCTGCTGGGGGTTTCTGGGCCGGTCGACTTGCGAAGACGGAGCTCGTTAATATAACACCTCAAACCTCTACGGCAGGGAAGTGACACAAGCTGCTTCACATTACGGCTTGCTGGACTACGGCAAGCCGTTCAGAATGTCTTTGGTTGAGGTTTCACTCAACCCGGCCCCGCTGGTGGAATAGCAACGGTCGCGTGAAGGAATTGCAAAGGCAAGGCAGAGGGAAACAACGTTCGGCGGGCTGGTCGTATCACTATCTCGACGGTTGTCGCACAGCTGGACAACAACGGCTTTTTGGCAACGTCCTGCTCGCTCGGTCATTCTCCGTCAGCTCAGTTGCGTGCCGTGCGGACGCTGCCAAATTCGCGAGACGCTGGAAGCCGCAAATCCTGCAACGGCTTTGCAACGTCGCTCGATCATCTCTGCCACCGCGACCTCGCTCTCACCTACCCACGCGCCGTTTGCGCGGTGCTTGCTGACGTACGGGATCGCCGACGTCAATGATAACCTAAGACAAGACACAATCGATTGCGATAGATACCCATACAGAGCCGCTGCCGCGGGACGTTGGCAATTGCCATCATGGACGACGGACAAGGTTGAAGCTGTTTTGACAAAGAAGGATGAAATGGAAACTGCGCAACACTTTTGTCTGCCACTGCACTCCGCAATATTGGCGCTCCGTACCGAACTTGTGGTTTCTAGCTTCAAGCCCATCTTCCATCACCAGCTTGACCTTACTCATTCCCTGGCAACAGCCAAACCAAGCCCTCGGGCGGTCACAGCTCGACCCTCTCATGGTACTTCTCTACGCTACAGTCCAGCTCTGTTCATACCGGCCAGGCCACCAAGCCACCACGAGTCATACTTTTGCGTCTGCAGAAAACATGTTCACAATGTCCCGACAGCTATATCTGTCCATGCATATCGCAGGGATGTCCTTGTCTAATGTTGTGAGCCCCAGAATCCTTCCCAGTATTCGGCTCTCTCCAGCTCGGCCGCACAATCTCTCGTAAGCCTTTCGTAATCTCAAACAAGGACTGCACAATCTCGAGGCGCTGCCCTATGCGCCCGCACAGCACAGTCCATGACAATCCACAGAGCTAATTTCTGACGCCCATGACAGTCCACAGAGTTAATAATCTTACTGCTATACTAGTCACGATTCAAATGCAATGCCGCCTTCCTAATCGAGCCGGTGATCTCTATTTCCACTCAACCTTCTGACCATTCGGCGAGCGCGGAGTAAATGTCCTTTGATCAGTCCAATATCAAATCTCCCGAGACTATACTCTGTACCTGCAGCAAGTGTCTTATCTACTTGGACTGCCTGGTCTGCTGCCCCTCCATTCGTTCACGTTCTTGGGTTGTAGTCCCGAGACACGACGACATTCTTCGTTGGACAACGGGGTTCGCGATCGACAACACCGTTCGAATGTCTTACCTATAAGCCTCTTTCTTCCATTGACCCAAAGAAGCCAAGGTGAACACCTAACACCGTCTCGTGCCCTTCCGAGAACCACTGACGTCCTATTCTCTACAAGTGTCGCCGAACTTTACATCCCGAAATGGCGTTATCCAAGCCTTTGGTCTTCCCAGAATGGCGGCTACTCCGACAGCTGCATCCTTGGGTTCATAGAAGGTCCGCCGAGAGTGACATCTCCTTCACTGGTAACCTCCAAACATGTTCTAGATTTTGCGTCACGATCGTCGCATACAGTATACGCTTCTCCTGTCCACTCATCATTGGACACGAACCAAAGGAACCAACACTGTATTCTTCTGATTGACATTCCGCATGATTCAAGCACGCCTATACAACATCCCTTGGCATTGTCTTGCTACCAACTTCGCCGGATCGACATATCAAATCCTCGCAAGGCCGATCAGTTACAAGGCGGATGAAAATCGACCATACTGACTCCAGTAGTCTGGTATCTGATATTCCACGCGCTGATCCACATCTTCACATGTCTTCAATCTCATCAAAGCAAGCCGCGGGACTCCACTGAAGCGACAACTCTGCACGAATGCTACCAGAGTTTGGTCAGAGTTTCGAAGAATGCCTACATCACTGACCTGCACCACCGCAGAGCATTTCGATAGTCAAACCCCAACACTATGAGGGTATCGAGCCCATAACCAGTCGCCCGGGACGAAATCTCATCAACCAGAGGAGCCGAATGCCCCACACGCTTGTCCGTCTCGTCCTCCATCAGCTCTTATGCACGTGGAGGTGGTCGAATCCTTCGACTCTTGGGTTGTCGGTATCTCAGCAAAGGGTGAAAGATCTGCGTCTGTTGTAGGATCAAAGAGCAAGCCACCAGCTGTTCGGAATCCTGGTGCCGTAAGGCGTTGTTGACGCTGCCCTCGGCCCCTTCGCGAACGGTTCGAACCAGCTGCTTCGTGCGTCGCGCTTTCGTCTCTACCACTGCTCCTAGCCTCAGACCTGTTGCTTGCTGTCACCGGAACATTTCCAGTTTGACTCTGCATGATCTTCCGCCATTTTTGCAGATCCCATGCATGACCCCGCCATGATCTGTATACAAACTTCGATCATGTTTGTTTTTTTCCTGCACCTGCATCTGACAAGGAGATGCGTACATCGCCATATCCCGCGGCTTGATGCAACGTACTCCTTCACAAGTCTTGCGAGTTTCTCACTGCTGCACTGTTGCCAGCGTCGCTGGGTCAAACGATTTGCGCGCACAGCCCCAGCCACCTCGAGTTGTGCGCGTCGTCTTCTAACGGTTTTTTTTTTGGTAGCATCGGACTCCGAATTTTCAATCCGGCTCATTCATGACCACGAACCAGTCCATGGTATTTCGAGCGGACTCTTGATACTGCTCTTGCAAAGTCTATTCTTGCTATACCGCCCCACGATCCACTCTCAAAGATGGTTCACTTGCAAGAGGACGTTAAAGAAGCTCTACCGGTCTCGTACCTCGTTCCTCGGCCGTTAATGCGGAGCGTGCAACACAGAGCTGTTGTCTTGCTTACTACCTGGCAGGTTGTGGTCGTCGGTCCTACCGCCAGACATGTCGGCAGGGTATCAACCACTTCCGTCTTTTCAGCACCCTGATAAAGCTCTACCGCGTCCTCCATCCTTCTACGGTTCCTGAGGCTGCTGGGCGTTCTGAGACACAAGGGCCAGGAACGCCTTGCTCCACGGCACGCTTCGACTTGCACAGCTCATGTTGCTCTACGTACGTACCGCCAGCACTCGTGGAAACATCTGTCCCATGCTTGGACTGTATTTGGATCCTGACCACACACAGTCTGATCGTTCTCGTAGTTCCTTGAAACATACCTCGGTTGAGTTACATGAGGCACAGAATTGCTTACTCGCTGTCTATACATGCAAGCCGTTGTGCAAATCCCCCCGTGGCTGCCAATCGCTTACGCGCGGAACAGTGTACATCAATTGATCGTTGAAGCATTGCTGACGGTGAGTGCCGTCAGGACAACTCTTTTGATGCAACAGGCATCTGTCCTTGGCCACATTTACGGCACGTAAAATGCCGTGTCAGCAAGACTTGAGACCAAACCGTTGCACAAACCAAAGATTCATGACCAGCCTTGTGAAGACCCCGTTACTTCTATGAGTCTTCTGTGGCTGCCACTTCAGCTGACGCCCAAAATTTCCATACTCGACCGCCCAGACCCTCGAACCCTGCGGCTCTACGTTGCAGGGCTTGTCAACTGTCGGTATCGTACCATGACCGGCTTCGCGACTTTTGTTCTTTCTTTACCCCCTCCTCTTTTCGCGAGCTCTTGTCGTTTGCTTAGACATCCGCGCGCTTCGTCGGCTGTCCCGAAGTCTTTATCTGTGGGTCATACCTTGTCGACTCCACCGTAGTCTCTGTTTCTGGCAAATGGTTTGCTTCCTTTGGCCTTCGAGGGCCCACCGGCTCTCAGCTCCGAACACTATCTCGTCTAGGCTATTGTAGCCTCGAAGCTCAGTGTCGGCTATTGTTATCAGTACTTGAGTCCGCAGTATTGGTCCTACGGAATACAATATAGACGCCCAGGTGCCGTGTCTCGCTCACGCATGGCGATGCCGTGTCTCGTAGCTTCCGTTATATAGGCGGCAAGACGAATGTGTCTACCACGCGAGGTCTGTGTTTCGCATGATTTCTTTTGTCCTCAAAGAAAAAAACCTCCGGAATGCTTCCGTCAGCTAGAATAACTTTTCTTGCGTCGACTGTTCTAGGTGAGAGATCTTTCTAGACAGACATGAAAGACAAGTTGGTAGGTTGGAACTGTGCACCAAGGCTTGCATGCCGCGACCCTGGTCTGGAGTGATCTGCCGCCATCTAGAGCTTTGACATTGTTTGCGCCATCCCGGACGCTTTCTCCGGGCTATACTTGCACTTTTGGACGACCCTCTTGAGGACCCCGCATTCAGTCTGCTATTGACAAGGTGCATGCAGTATCCTGCATCCTGCAACGCCACGAGCCGCATCTCCCTTTCTCCACGACCCACGACAGTGGATTCCAATATTCACAGGTTTCACCCACCTCAAGTGTGTTTCGGGGGCCGCGCAGGCCTCAAAGGCGAGTGCCGCGATGCGTCGCTGCCTGCATTGATTACTGTACAAGCGGCAATAGTGACTCTGCAATGACCCCCCGTTCCTGTAGATCTCGCTGCAACCTGCCTGCAAGCTGTAACTAGCGATCAGCTGGGCCGAAAGCCTTTCGTCGGGTACGTCTCCGAGAGAGAGGGCAAAGCAAGGCAAAGAACCTCTGATCCCATTTTCGCAGCCTCCTGCATTACATACAATATCTGGACGGTTTCAGTTGCAATGCAAACGCGTTGTTGAAGCACTGAGCCTCTGTAAACATGCCCTCGCTACCCATCGCCGCGAATCGTAACGATTTGGCCGTCGTGTCGAGGTTTCCTAAGCAAAACAGTCGCTTGCTTGTCGTCAGTGGGCTGGCTGATGATACGGCTAGACCTGCTTCAAACACAGAACACATCGTCAGCTAACTCACCATTCTTTGCTAGCAACCTTCACACACATTTGTTTCATCTATTCTCCAGTGCCTTGTCAGTTGCAAAACGACCTTACGCCGCATCTCTCTCATAGTAGAGCATTCACTCCAGCCCAAAGGCGTGATATAGGCTCCCGAGACCCTGCATATGCATATGCGTGCTGTATTGTATATCTGACACGGACAGCGCTGTGTCATGCATATGCACATATCCACGCCCGCAATCGTTCCTGCAAAGCTGGGTTTCCGATTCTCGCATCTCGTGATCTCTTCATGTAGGTAAGCGAGAAGGGGTGACACGAAACCACCTTGTGGGGGGCGCGAGAGCCGTTTTTTTTTTTTTTTTTGCATCGACTACACGAGAATCGTGGGATATAGGTAGAGTATGCAAACCTCTGCATAACCGTTCCGCTCCGGGAGCTCCTCCGAAAGGGACGTGACGCAGCCACGGCCCAGCAGTATCGAGGATTGTGGTATAGTAGTTCTCCTGACTTCGAGAATTACTCGTAAAGAAGCATCTTCTTTGTGTTGTGTTCCTCAATTTCACTTCTCTTCTTCTCTCTCCTACCTAGTCCCCTAATCCTGCTTTCCGTAGACACATTGGCAGAGCAAAAACGACAGACTTTTGTGTTCCACTTTCCGTCTATTAATGTCAAAGCACTGTGAAATTGAGGAACTTGGCAAGGGAGACGAGTCTCGCGACGACGACATCGACCGCATATTCTCAACCTCCACACACAAGAGCTATAGAGAGAACCACACGCACGCGGTTGTTGCAATGGGAAGGAAATGACTGTCTTCTGTGAACGATACTGTGTATTCTCTTTCTCTCTTATGCACAACGTTCGGGACATGAGCACATGCGGAGAGCCACGAATAAATTGTCAAGATGCTCTTCATTCCCCAAAAGGAAGTTTTCAAGGTACACTGAATGCGCTTTCCATCACTTGAATTGGAACAAAAGTAAGAGACATAATCATAGAGTGTGACAAGAATGATGAAAAACGAGCCCGAAGCTCTGTGGAAGCGAGAGAAGAAACAACCACCAAAAGTAAAAACAAGAAACGCCCTCACCGTTGACTATCCCGTCCAATATCAAAAGCAAGCCCCACGCGAAACCAAAAAGAGAGAAGCCCATCAAGCTCAAAAAGAATTCAGAGGACAGTGAGAGAGTTCTTCAAGTCATCAGTATCGCAGGTTATGATGCATTCTTTCCCGCATCTTCTGTCGCACCTTTTGTCCCCTCATCGTCTCATGTTTTTAACCTTGAGCTTTGGCAATGGCCTCGTGCAGCTTTGCCAAAAATTCCTTTGCCTTGGCCTCGTCCTTGAACATGCACATAAAGGACTCGACCTTCTTGCCTTCGGCGGGGACGCTCACCTGCACCATCTTGGGGGCCTTGATCATGTACAAGGCGGGATTGAGCAGAGCGTTGAAGTTCAGGCCAACCTTGCCGGATGGGTCGGCACGCATGAGGATACGGGGTTTGGAGGTTTCTTTGGAGGCGAGGATACGGATGGGACCAACGCCTTGGCTGACCCAGGACCCGGCCTTGTTGTCGTCGCCCTTGACGAGTTTCGTCACTTTACAGCGTGCTTCGTGGATGAGATCGTACTTGGCGATATCGTCGGCAGTAAGAGAGGTCAAGTCCTTCTGTGCGTCGTTGGGTGTATCGCTGGGTTCCGACTCTGCGGCACTGCCTTCAGCATCGGTGGTGGTGGCACCAGGAGTTGTGGCGCGAGAAGTAGCGGCCGAGGCAAACACTGATGATCCCGAAGGAGGTGCAAGTCCGGAAGGAGCAGCACCGCCAAACGAGAAGCCGGTTGTAGGGGCCGAAGGCTTTGCAGCGTCGAAGATGCTACCAGACGCGGCAGGCTTGGCACCAACCATTCCACTGAAGGGAGATGATTTTTCAGCTGTCTGTGAAGCACCGCCGAAACTGAACTTGGGAGCAGGGGGCTTTGCGGGTGAGCCATCAGGGGTGGTGGTACCAGCGGTAGCCGTACTGGCGCCGAACTTGATAGGATCGCTACCCTTCCACTTGTTGTCGGCGGCGCCCGAACTACCGAATGAGCTGAACTTGAAGGAAGCGCTGGGAGCATCAGCCGTCTTTTCCTTTTCAGCGTCGAAAGAGACACGTTCAAAGAGACTCTTGCCAGCGGAAGGCTTGGCAGGAGTTGCGTTGGTCAGAGCGGCATGGACATCCTCATCTTCGTCAGTGTCACCGTCGTCGTCCTCATCGTCAGGCTTGCTGCCAGAAAGGGTGCCAAAGATGTTGGACGATGCAGATGTGTTTGCGGTAGATGCAGGTGTGCCACTGAATGAGAAGACGGCTGAGGCGGAGCCGGTGGGCTTCTTGGAAGTGTCGACACTGAACTTGAGAGCCTGACTGGCAGTCAAGAGCTCGGCCTTCTTCTGGGCCTGCTTTTCAGCATCCTTTCTCTCCCACTCTTCCTCGTCCTCATCAGAGTCCATGTCCTCTTCCTTGCGCTTTTCACGTTCCTTGGCCTCTTGTTCAGCAGCCTTTTGACCGAATGAGCCGAGGAAGCTAGGGGTGGCAGTAGAAGAGCCACCGCCGAACTTGGGGACCTGGAAGCCAGACGTAGGTGCAGACGAAGAAGAAGAGTCACCGCCAAATTTAGGAAGCTGGAAGCCAGATGTCGCAACAGTCTTTTGAGTGCTGGGACCAGGAGTGGCAGAGACGTTGCGAGCGATGGTGCCAAAGGGATTGGACTTGGCCTGAGGAGCAGTAGCCGGAGGAGCTGGGTCCTTGTTGGCAGAAGCCGAGAAGACGTTGGTAGGTTGAGGAGTCTGGGGCGCTTCCGAAGCTCTCAAGATATCGTCGAACAAAGAAGCAGTCTGTGAAAGAGGTCTACCGGGGCCAGGTGATCCTGAGCTGGCGGTAGACGTGTTGAAGGTAGGCTTGTTGGGGGTGGAGACGGTAGAGGCCTGCTTGGCACGCTTGCTGTGGTCGTCTTCCTTTGTGACATCTTCATCGGCGGCACGCTTCTCGCCACGAGTGCTTGCAGGAGCTAGTGGAGCAGTGATTAGCTTGGGCGCACTCGAAGAGGCGATGGCCGCTGTGGAAGGCGCATCGGTGTTCTCGGAACGAATGTCGGCGACTTGTTCGAGGTAGAAGCGCATGACGGAGCTCCAATCGCGTGAAGCATCAGCTGATGCAAGATAAGTACGCAGGGACTCGTTGATCTGCTTGATCAGAGTCGACTCCAATTCCGAAGGCGGGAGTTGAGGAGAAGCCGGGGGAGTGGCAACGCCCGAAGCAGTGGTAGGTGCCGAGAGAGCGTTGCTAGCACGGGGCTCAGATGTGCCAGGAGGAGCAGGAGCTTGTGCGCTGACGGATGAACCAAAGCCGAAAGAAGGGGATGGCGCGCTTGCTTGAGGAGCGGCCGAGGTAGAGGCGCCGAAGCCCTTGAAGGCAGATTCGGCGGGCTTTTGTTGAGTAGGAGTGCTGCTGAACATGGAGTTGCCGAGACCAGCATTCTGAGGTTTGGGGGATTCCGGAGCAGCAGGTGCTGAAGCAGGCTTGAATGGAGATGAAGCAGCGGGAGTCGCGGACTGACCAAAGCCGAATGAAGGTGTAGGTGCGGGCGACGACTCTGGTTCAGAAGCAGTCTTCAGGCTGGGGTACGACACGTCCTCAGCCGGCTTGGGGGCGGCAGGAGCACCAAAGGCGAAGGAGGGAGAAGGGAGCTTCTTCTCGGCAGGTTTGGGAGACTGAGGAGCAGCGGGAGCCGTAGTGCTGCCAAAACTGAAGGCCGTGGCAGGCGGCTTGGGGGCTGCCTCATCCTCCTTCTCACCGGCGGCGGCACCAAAGTTGAAGGCGGGAGCTGGCGAAGTTGGGGCAGTGGTCGAAGCGCCGAAGCTGAATGAAGACGAAGAAGCGGGAGCGGGAGAGGCAGCAGCGCCTCCAAAGTTAAAGGCAGATGAGGTGGGAGCCTTTGCTGGTGTGTCGTCCTTTTTGGCGGTAGAAGCACCGAAGCCACCGAAAGCGGACGCGGTGGGCGTGTCGTCCTTCTTGGCCGGCTCAGCGGTGCTACCGAACTTGAAGCCAGAGGTGGGTGCAGGCGATGCTGAAGCCGGAGCGGCGCCAAAGCCCTTGAAGGACGATGACTGAGCCTCGGGCTGGCTTGACGAGGAAGCGAGAGGGGTCGAAGCGCCAAAGTTGAACGCTGTCGAGGCGGCAGGGGCGGGTGCGGTGGATGAGAACGAGAAGGAGGATTTGGGTGCTTCGGGCTGTTTCTGGTAGGGTTCAAAGTTAGCAAAGAGCTGGGCGGAAGATGGTTGCCGTGTCATGTTCAAGCGGTGGTGATGGGATACACCGAGCATGTCATGTTGGATGTCTTGCTCGACGTCGGGGTGCTTTACGAAGGGGGCTTGAGCGCCTTCAACACTGTTGAGTGGTTGATATGGCTGCGCGTGTGCGAGTGCATCGGGCTTGAAGGATTGTGCTGCAGGGGGTGTGAAGCTGGGCGACTGCTGCGATGAGGCAAAGTACTGGTACGAGTGCATCTGGTCCATGCCATTCTTCTCTCTGTCCAGGCGTGACTGCAGAGCAGCAATGCCCGTCTGCCAGGCAGCAGGCATGTTTGCATCGGCTGCTGCCTGAGCAAGCTTTACCTCATCGATCGAGCCATTGGCCATGAAGTGCTCCTCACCGAAAGCAGGGAGGTGCGCGTAGGTTTGGGGCATGTGGGAGGCAAACAAAGGAGCGTCATCAGAGTCTGCAGATCCATGGGATCTGGTGTAACGAGGCAGGTCGAAGGACGTGATTCTTGTCGCACTCACTGTATCGGGGTTGTTGGCGCGCACAAAGTCGAGCAGCTTCCTTTGCACCGCCGCGGGGAGTGCCGAGAGGTCGAGTCCAGCAAGGTCGGCATCCTGTTTGGACGTCAGGGATCAAGAGCTTGTCTAACACTATCACATGCACATACCTTGTACTTGGGCTCGCTGTGACGCACAATGTTGGCGAGCTCGTCAAGCTTGCCCTGCTGGCTCAGACGGGGACCGGCCGACTCTATCTCGCGGATCTCAGCTGCACTGATGGGCTGTTCGGCACTGCCAAACGAGGGACCCGACATGCTGGCGAAGGGATTGAAAGCAGGTGCAGGCGATGCAGGGGCCGAGGGGCCCGGCGAGGCTGGTGTGGAGCCGAATGTGAACGAGGGAGGAGCCTTGTTGGCGTCGCCGTTGTGTTGCGCCGGCTTGGCTGGTGATGCGCCGAAGCTGAAGGATGTGCCAGAGGGAGTTGATGCGCCAAAGTTGAAGCTCGAAGCTTGAGGCGGTGCAAAGGCGGGAGCGGCGGCGGGTTGTGACTGGCCAAAGGAGAAGGAGGTGGCGGCGTTTGCAGGGGCGTTTGCAGGCGCGTTCGGCGGGAAGCTCTGCGAGGTCGACATGGAGCCGAAGGGGTTGCTCTGTGCTTGTGCAGACGTCTGGCCAAAGTTGAAGCTGGCGGCAGCTGGAGGAGCAGGAGCGCTCTGTGCGAATGGATTGCTGTCGGCGCCGCCGAAGGGATTGCCAAAGGCGGGAGCTGGACTGGTCTTGGAAGGCGATGAAGATCTGGACGAGCCGGGACGTCCCTTGAGGGGTTTGATGCTGGACAAACAAAGAGTGAGCGGCTTGTTGGTCACCGTGTCACTTGTCGCATGGCAGCTTACCTTCGCTTTGCCAGCTGAGCTGCCGTCGCCTTGCGCGGGGGGTCCATTGCTGTGTCGCGGGGATCCTCCATGCCACCGTACCTCTCCGCGCCGCCCTGTCCGTCTGCTACGCGTTTCGACATGGCCAACTCGTGTCTGTGACGGCAATGTCTCGTCTGGTGCTTCGACTCGGCTTAGTGAAAGTGTTGCAGCCCGAGGTGCAGTCGCGTGTCGCAAGTCGCGTGTCGCAGTCCTAGATGGGCATGTGTCGAGTTGTGTGTCTCTGTGTTCTGGTGAATGCAAGAGCGCAGAGTCAAGGTGTTGCAGTCATGTGCTTGGTTTGGTTGTTTTGAACTTTTGTCGCGCCTGCTTGTTTCCTTGTCTGACCCTCGCTGCCGGCTTCCGACCCGCCAATCAGCGTCGTCATGGCTCCTTCCCCAGACATCCGACCACTTCTACTTTGTGCCACCTCTTCCTCGAGCATACTACCTTCTTCCGTCTCTTCCTCGAATTCTCCCTTTCGCTCCCACACTCGCAGCACGGTTAGGACCTAGCTATAAAAAAGCACGGCAGTATCAAGTCACGAGGTACTGTTCATTGAGAGGCCAAAGTTTGGAGCACAATTAGTATTGATTTCCTGTTTCTGTATAACTTTTCTCATAGACTTGTTGCAGTCCATTCCTTCATCTCTCTTCTGTCCTGATATCAGTCCTATCTTACATCCTAACTGAACCTTGTCCAAATAGTCGAGAGGCTTCCTTGGATTTGCATGTTGATCCAAGTACCACTCTCATGTCCTTCAAGAAAAGTCCATGTTCTTGTAGAGCTCTTCGTTCAGCTCTCTCTCGGCCCTGGCAGCATCTCTGGCCTTCTTCTCCAGGTAGGGTGGCGACTTGTTCTCGTCCATCTCGTCCTACAAGATGAATTCGTCAAATGCCGCATCCGTGGTGCGCTGTGTGAACTCGTCCTCGAACTTGTTGGCGCGTCTGTTGTCAACGTCCTTTCTGAACTGCTCGTCATCAAAGTCATCCTCGGTGGAAACATCTTCGGCATGCATGCCACCAGCGACTAGAGTGGACGTCAGATAGCCTCTGTTGAGACCCTTCTGGCGAGCGGTACGAGCGCGGAACATGGCCTTGAGGTGGGATTCCTGCAGAGGGGTGGGTGTCGACTCGAACCCGTAGCGAGCCTTGTGACCAACATCCTGGCCATTGATCTGGTGGAGGTCGAGCTGGTCAACGCGATCCTCGCCAAGGAACCAAGTCTGTCCTTCGCTGCGCTTGATACGAGCATCGTGCTGGGCAGAATACTCGCGGGCGGCACGAACACCTTCAATGCCATAAGTAATGTCGACGATGTGGTTAGGCATGCCCAGTTGGTGAGCACCACCTCCGGAAGCGACTTTGGCGATGCTGGGTTTGTTGATGAAACGAGAAACGTAGATGCCTTCCATCAGACGAGTAAGAAGACTGGTGTAGGGCAGACGGACCCTGGCGCCGTCTGCACTCATCTTGTACCAGAGGCCGTAATCGCGCATGACAGGGGAGGGCAACGACTCGGAAGGAATGGGGCGCTGGTATTGACCGTAGGCGTGCTTGGGATCGGTGGTGTAGGCAACACCCTCGACGTGGACACTGCCGGGAATGGGTTCGCGATCGAGGTTGTAGCTCGTGTAGATGTGCTTGATGTGGATGACGTCCCTGCCAGAGTTGTTGGTGTGCATGGGAGAGATGAAACGAACAAGGTCGCTTGGGATGATGAACTCGGCGCCAACATAGATGCCCTTGCAGTGGACGCGAGCCACCTTTCCATTGGAGCTAAAGTGGTAGCGTCCAACGAGCGACAGCGAGGACATGGCAGTCAGAGCGTGACGGACAGTGGGATGGAACTCGCGGGGGTCGTTGACATCCGCGCCGTTCATGAGCTCCTGCCAGCTGGAGAAGGCACGTATGTTGTGCAGACCGACAATCTGGTAGCGAGTTGACCACGCCTTGTTAATGTTGCCAACCTCCGACATGAGATCGACGCCGAAACCCTCGGCATCTTCGCCCTGATCAAGGAGGCCGACAGTGGCAGTGCTGCGCTCCATCTCGGTGACGACTGCGGCCTCCCACACGGGCAAACCGACCCAGCCGAGATGGGGATCTTCGATCTTGGAGATGCCCGCTCTACTGTCAAACTTGACCATCTGGTGCTCCTTGAGGTTGCGGGCAACGAGGACAATCTCGCCGAGGCGAGGGGCCCAGCGCTTACGAGACTTGATGAAATCGAGATAGGAGGGGAGTTTGGCAATCTCTCTCTCGAGTAGCCAGTGCATCGAAAGGGGCTCTTCTATAGCCAGGTCCAGATGCTCGCCCTGCTTTGCGAGATGCATCAGCTTATCAAAAACGTTAGGGGTTCCGTCTTCATCAACGCCGGTGTTGACCGATGGCTGAGCGTAGTCGATGCCCCTCATAGGCGAAGAGGAGGCCATGGTGTCGTAAGCGTGGTTTGTGTCGTTGTTAGAAGCTGTCGTGAGCTTCTTCGCCTTCTTGGGCTTCTTAGGCTTGCTGGACGGGTCGCAGAGTACGCAGCGGCAGTTGTCAATGTCCTGCAGGATGATAGCGACGACGTGCTTGAAAAATGCAACAACACTGCGAAAGTGACCCTTGGGGTGGCCGTATACGTAGTTATCGTATCCTTTGGTCTGGTCGTTGGGGTTGTCACGCAGTCGAGTATGCAGGACGTAATTGGTTGGTAGACTGTTGAATGTAACAGAGCCTCCTGGACGAGGTCAGTCGAGAACTGGTCAAAGATCTTAGATCCAACTTACGGTATTTTTCTTTGATGTCGTCGTTTGCGTTGACGTGGCCCAGAAGGAGTTTCAGGTACGAGTCCAGACGGGTGGAGGACTTATCAGTGCACTTGCTGATGTCCCCATCAGAGTGGAAGTGGGACCAGTCGATAAACACAGGTGGTTTTGCCATTTTGGGTGGACGGAGATGTTCGGAGTTAAGTCCAGCGCCGGCTAAACTTCGGAATTAAGCGAAGGAGCGAGCAGGAAATGCCAAGACTGGCAGGCTGGACGGCTTTCACTGATTGCAGTCACAATGAGAGCTCTTCGAAAGCAGAGTGAAGCCCAAACGACGGCACAGTGAAGGCAGAATCGAGCAAAAGTGCAAACAACGTCAAGGCGGAGTGACCAAGAGTTCGAGATCAAGCAGGAGGCAGGGAATTTGAACAATATGTATTTTGAGAACTCGATGGTGCTTTGCCAATAGTTTTTCTTTCTGAGCGGTGACTTATGGATAACAGAGACATGGAAAGAATTTCTACCTAGCTTTTATGGATGGAATACCTTGGTATGAGATGGTGTTAGGAAGTCAAGTCAGTCGAGGATGATGTGGCATTCGATTTTGACGACATGCCAAGCTCGGAGTTGGTATATCTCCGAGCTCCGGGTCCGCTCCTAGAGGAGAAATTGCATCTTTTTGCCTACGGCTCTGGCACGAGATTATGTGTTTACTACGGTTCAGACGATTACAATCAACTTGTTATTACAGTTGGTGGAAATGTTGAGTTGGAAGAGGTTGTACTCAGAGTTGAGAGATGCAACGAATTGTGCAAGCCGATGGGAAAGCTGGCTTAACGACACGTCGCGTTTGTCTTCAGAAAGTGCCAGGACCTAATCTCCCGCAAGACTGAATATTCCACTCATCTACCCACAAGCTGGCAACTTTCTTTCACACGCATACATCACTCTTCTGTTGCCTGCGTATATCCTCCCAGGCTTTACGGGGTACAAAAACACATTTCCGTTTTTCAACGGTGTGAACTCAAGGGCGGTCAACGATACTTTCAACTCCGACGCTACTTTCACCTCCAACGCTACCTTCGACAACACAAAGATGGTTAATGATACCTTCCACCTCTTTCCGCGACTACCCACCGAGCTTCGCGAAGAAATCTGGCGCTTCTGTCTCCCGCATCGAGTGAGCGAAATGAACTATCCTGTCGACTTTATGCTCAACAACCCAAATGACGATGAATTCCCCTGTTCACTGCAATCGACGAGTGACAACAACATCCGCCCGCCATTGCTTACGCGAGTTTGCCGTGAGTCGCGGAGAATTGCCTTTGAATCGGGCAATTTCGCGTCAGTACTCATGTCCTGTGAAAAAGAGAGCCTTTGCCGGCCGCTTGAAGCCGAGTGGTACGCGATGAATTTCATAGACCGTGATCGCTGGCAGGCCCCTTGCCGCGATTCTGCACATCTGAATTGGACACCGGCCTACGAGGCAGACCTTGGCGGGACCATTAATGGTCACCCTTTGGATTCTTTGATCCGAGAGTCTAAGCGCCTAAATCGGTCAGCATCGATCATGCTAGAGTACTTGAGTGGCAATTTAATGGAGCAGGAGCCTTTCGACGAACCTATAAATCGGCCGCTCGAAAAAATACCATGCCCCCAGCGTAGGCAAAAGGACCTAGCGGCGCTTAGGCTACTACCAGAGTGGCTAGTAGTCACAAGAGTGATCGTCATTCACCTCGACTTTGCACGAGCTGCCAAGACGGGTCTTTTTGGGCTATTGGGAGACCAACCTGTGCAAGTATTGGAGGCCGCGTCGCCGCTCACTTCGCAGCTTTATGAGTTGGCCGAGAGTTGTGAACGTGGGGCATACGCGATTACAGCTGCGCAGGACTTCACTCGGATGTCTGCGAACGATATGGATGCCATGGTGAAGCGTGTGACGTTCAAGCCTTTCACGATCGTGAGTTGTCGATGCGCATGCGACCAGCAATTATGTTTAGGCTGTGTACGCAAATATGTAATCACAGCGGCACGCTAGAAGAGGAGCCAAATGCATACACCGGACGAGGTGGGACGAGATGAAGTCTAAGCTTCACTACAGTTGATTCAAAACAAACCTGTTAAGCAGGAGTGGATTTACGCATATCAGGATTTGCCAAATCAACATATAGCAGAAGGGAGCCGCCACATTTCGCAGAATCTCTTGTGACCGCAGCCTCTGCAGGACTCAAGGTGCACCTTTGACTCCCTCTGGAAGCGCTCGCTTCTGGCTCCCCGAAAATCGTCCGTGGACCCCCAGAAACTCTGTTCTTGAAACATGGACCTCGGAGCTGAACTCTTTCAGCTGCGGCTGAGAAAAAAATGTCACATGCGAAAACAGAAAAAGAAGCCACTCGGATGGTCAATGGTCAAAGTGTTGCGTCTGCGAGGTCCCGGAGGTTTAGAGACTGCAGCGTACTAGAGACCACAGTGTGTTGGAGGGTAGGTAGACCACTTCAAGTGTTAAGCAGATGACTGTCTGTTCATACTCTTGGGCCACCGTTAGAGCTTTCGGTAGATGACATTGTGCTGGCGTGATGAGGAGGAAGGTAGGTTGGTGTGTTGTAGAAGACGTTTTTGACTCTTGTGCCGGCAGAGGTCAAAGGCCAAGCACTTTGGACCACAGCTGACATGTGCCCGAGGCGAGTTTGTCGTCGCAAGCGGCAACAGACGGCGACAGTGCACCTTCGTCCAGTTTCGAACAAGTTCGCGGCCGAGTGCACTTGGATCATGCATTGTCCTGATTGGAGCAAATCTGCCTTGAGCTTGAGGAATTTGCATTCGATAGCTCCCAGAAGGATCCGCGAAGATGACGGGAACAGGCTAGAGCGGTAGGTGAGTTGCGAATGAGGAGCCGTTGACCTCTACGCCCATACCGGATCTGGGTGAAGCCTGCTATGTAAGGTATCTGTCTTGTGCTCGTCGTAGGCGTTTGCTTGTGTCTGTCCACGCATCGAGGGTCAAGACAAGCAGCAAACGATGCAACGGCTCTGTTGACAGAAACGACATGGACGTCTTTAGACCAAACCCATGCTCGGCACTTCAGCCGCCTCCACCTCGTCGCATCTCGACAGTCGCGGGCCGACGACTCTCTGCTGTCGTCTCTGACAGAGCCCCGTCTCCTCAGCCCATGTCGTCGCCGTCGCCTAGACTGGGCAGCCGATGGAGTGACAGCACGCACCTCGCCAGAAGCATACCGCGCACCAGTCATGAGTCTATGCCACCGCCCTACGTGTTGCATGCCGACCCTCTTGAACGAGACAAGCTCGTCGCCATCGGGCCCGTGATGCGCAGAAGAGGAGGATGCAAGAGAATCGGATTCCTGGTGCTCATCGCACTGCTTGCCATTGGCCTTGGAATAGGTCTGGGTGTAGGTCTGACGCGAGGTGGTGGTGGTGGTGGTGGAAGAGGAGGAGGCAAAGCCCAGACTGGAACACCCTCAGCAGAAGCAGGCACAAGTACACCGTCACAGTTGGCATATCCAATGGGCGAATACAGTCTTGCCATGGCCTTGCGCGTCGTCGAATCGAACTGCACCTCAGATCCCAACACCTGGCGCTGCTTTCCAGGGCCCACTTTCAATCAGTCGAGTGCCGCTTCCTTGGCCACTTTCAACTGGATTGTGTCCAACACATCTGCATCGTATGCCACCAACAGCAGTGACTTGTCTACGTCAGCCGAAGGCGTTGCTGCGAATCTGACCATTGCCGCTTCCGACAATCCGTTCAGCATTCTCTTTGACTCGACCCCTCTGACTTTCATCAACGATACCTCTCCACGCTACACCTTTGCCGCAAACATAACTCAGAAAACCATCCCAGCCGCCAACATCACCGCGGACAATAGGGCCACAGTCTGCTTCTTCAACCAGACGCAGGTCATTGGGACACTCCATCTCGATGACACGTTCGCTCAGCACTACACCTATACTGGCAACAGTGCCAGTTATAGTCTGTGGCCATTCGCTGTGCGTGTAGAACTTGTAAGCCCTGGTGGTCAGGATACGCCGGCTTGCTATTACTCGACAAACGGCCCTGTTGGTGCCCAGATCACCAACGTGCTTACTGCTCAACCAGCCGAGCACC
This sequence comes from Aureobasidium sp. SLJ-2021a, assembly GCA_019677095.1. Classification (NCBI taxonomy): domain Eukaryota; kingdom Fungi; phylum Ascomycota; class Dothideomycetes; order Dothideales; family Saccotheciaceae; genus Aureobasidium; species Aureobasidium sp. SLJ-2021a. Next base: position 63,209 of record JAHRBU010000028.1, read on the forward strand.
TGTGCCTCTGCGAGTACCGAAATTACTTCTGACAGCTTTCTCCTAGCCCTTGATACCCTTGTCTGTTTCTATTCCATGCCTTTCGTTTTGGCGTTGCTCTTAGTTAGACTGATGATTCAACGCAAGATGTGTACCCACGTCAGGCCTCCTGTCCTACATAAGCTCTTCTCACGCAATCACTAAGCAGTGAGATGCAAGTACGCATACAGTGGCACCACCAGTGGCTGCTCAAGTCTCTATCCGTCACCTGACCATGACTGAAATTCGCCTAAGCTCGCCGGAAACGGTATACATTGGTGTGGATCTACGGCAGAGCGCACATCCGACAACTCTGGACCCTTGTTGAGTTTGCAGGCAGGAAAGGCAGCGGCGCAGCGCCATGCACGGCAGATGGCAAAGGAGTTTCTGGCAGATATTGTGGCGGGGTATGGGGTGCGGGGTTGGTGGAGTCATCTCCTTGTTCCGCACTCTGTCACAAGAGTAATTGTTGAGATGCACACTCCTCTGGTGATGATAGCGGTGTGTATTCGAGTAGTAAGATTGAGTCAGAGAGTCATTCTCAACCAGCGAGTTTGATGATCCAGAGCCGTTTTGTGCCCCCCTATGGCCACTTGTTCACAGCAGAAGTGCGGGAGGATTCAGTGGCATGGTCTTGGAAGTGACAGACTTTGGGGTGTAGGAGGCCTGATACCGCGCTAGTGATCGTCCCTCGGTTCCCTTGACCCATGAATTATATGAACATCACTGCTGTTCAATTGCTCTTAAAGTCGGCTCAATCTCTTCCAAGTTCGCTCTGTCACTGACATACTTTGCCTCTCCAAAACACAACTCGCAATATCACCGCCCATCATGTCGCCCGGCAAGACTGCAAATATCTCGTTCGACGACAAGTTCGCCAACATCATCAACGGTGGAGCACGCACAAATTCAGACAATTACCACCAAGGAGTCAACCCAGCAACCGGCGAGAAGCTCTGGAACGTGCCAATTGCCAACCAGTCAGACGTCGACGAGGCCGTTGCTGCTGCACAAAAGGCATTCGAATCATGGAGCCGCAAGCCCATCGAGGAGCGCAAGGAACTCTTGAAGAACTTCCGTGACCTCTGGAGTGGTTATCAAGAAGAGTTCACTACACTGCTGTGCAAGGAGACTGGCAAGCCGAGACAGTTTGCCGCCATGGAGGTTGGTGCTGTTGGTGCATTTCTCGATCATCACATCAACCTTAGTATCCCCGAAGAGAGACTCGAGGACGACGAGAAGATCATGACGACAAGATACATGCCCTTAGGTGTTGTTGGCGCCATCTGCCCATGGAACGTACGTGGTCTCTCTTCTGTTTTGACAGGATTGAACGTGTCACTAACAGTGTCTTTGTAGTTCCCTCTGGTTCTTTCATTCGGCAAGATTGCCCCTGCCCTGCTCACTGGATGCACCATCATCGTCAAACCCTCGCCTTTCACCCCTTACACTTCGCTAAAGGCAATTGAGCTAGCCCAAGCCATCTTCCCTCCCGGCGTCGTCCAGGTCCTCGGTGGTGACGACAAGCTTGGTCCCATGTTCACCGAGCACCCTGGCATCGCCAAGATCAGTTTCACTGGTAGCATTGCTACAGGAAAGAAGATCATGGCTGCCTGCAGCAAGACTCTCAAGCGTGTGACTCTCGAACTTGGAGGCAACGATGCCAGTATCGTCAGAGAGGATGTCGACATTGAGGCTACCGCTCCCCAGCTTGTCATGGGCGCCTTCCAGAACAGTGGTCAAGTATGTTAGACCATTCCTAACAAGCCTTTCAGATGCTGATTCCTCCTAGGTCTGCGTCGCCACAAAGCGTATCTACATCCACGAGAGGATCTACAGACCCATGGTCGACGCAATGGCCAAGGTCGCAGCCAGTCTCAAGGTCGGCACACCAGATGAGGAAGGCGCCATGCTCGGCCCCATCCAGAACCAGATGCAGTACGAAAAGGTCAAGACTTTCTTCCAAGACAGCAAGGACAAGGGCTACAACTTCATCGCCGGCAGTGGAGACGTCGAGAAGAAGGACGGTTTCTGGCTTCAGCCCGCCATCATCGACAACCCTCCCAACGACAGCAAGATCATTCAGGAAGAGCAGTTCGGTCTGATCCTTCCCGTTCAACCTTACTCTGACGAGGAAGAGGTCATCAACCGTGCCAACGACAGCAACGCTGGTCTTGGTGCTTGCGTCTGGAGTAAGGATGAGAAGGCCGCCGAGCGCATTGCCCTCCGTCTGCAGGCCGGCAGTGTCTTTATCAACTCGTTCGAGAAGCCCACTCCTCAAGCGTAAGTCACCGAGTTCTCTCTGGCCATTTTTGCAAGCATTATACTGACCGTTATTCATAGCATCTTCTCTGGCCACAAGGAAAGTGGTATTGGCGGTGAATGGGGTACACAGGGTCTGCTGTCCTACTGCAACCCTCACGTCGTCCACCTCTACAAGAGCAAGCTGTAGATCATCAACAACGACATAGAGACAACAAGGCCTTCAGCAGACATCTCCATAGAAACAGATATGAAATAATGAGACCAACCAACTTTCTGCACAAAACCAAAACCAAGCAGGAAATAACCTGAAACGAACCACACAGTTGAACGAGCCGAGATTGAAGAAAACAAGGGTCTTCCCTCGGGGCTCGGTCTGGAATCTTTTTTTTTGCGTGACAAGTCACACACGGTCCGGGACGATCTCCCGATGCCGGCAGAGGCGAGCAACGGGGTGATGTCCGCGAATCATTGCCATTTTGGTCAAATCTCTCACCTCATGTTCAGAAAGAGGGCTTTTCGCAGCCAAAACAAACCACTCATGATGCGCACATGCAGAGCGTGGTCGACTGCATCCCATGCAACTCTCATCTCGTTTGGAAAACCCTTGTTTCTCTTGCATGAATCAATCAGAATCGTTTGTGCCCACATTTTGAAGTTTCACGTCGTACATGACGTTGCAATGACTCGACTAGTCACTTTGATGACTTTTGAGCATGCTTGCGTTTCGCGTGGCCAACTGTGTGGTCGAGAATTTCTTAACTTTGTGTTATTTCCATACTCCCTGACTCTTCAGAGTTCTGCTCGAACAACTCTTTTTTGCTTTACGAGTTTTCCGGCCCCTTAAACGTTCTCCGCTCTGCTGTTTACCTTTGGTACAGAGCCTTCCCTTGTGACCCGGCTTGGAGATTTGTTTATCTGCTGTGTGACAGACGGAGAAGCATTTATAACCTTTATTTTTTCGAGTTGTACTTTGTCTCGTGTCTCTTTTTCTTTCATCTCTCTTGCCAGAACCTTGCATTTGTCCATCGGACTAGATAAACGCAGGTGCAGGAAACGGATTCTTGCTCACATTACAGAATGGACATCATGTCGTCTGTCACGCAGGACAAGTGCAGGAAACTGTCCGAGCCCTCCACTGGACAGTTTGCCATATCATGGTATGTTTAGCCCTGGACGTGAAGGAAAGATCTTTTCCTTCTTTGCGCGCCCTCGTACGAGATCAATAGTTACTGATCTCAAGAAAACAGCGCGCTTCTAGGATGGCTCTTGGTCTCTTACATTCCCCAATTCGCACGCATCATTGGTCGCAAATCGGCCGAAGGTCTCTCAACTCTGTACATCCTGCTCGGCTCTCTTTCTGGAACTTGCGCCGTCGCGAATATCATGGTCTTGCCTTCGAGTCAGACGGATATTGCCTGTTGTAGACATTACACGCGCTTTGGATGCATTTCACGCTTGCTGGGCATCTTTCAGGTTGTCAGCGGTGTTTCTTTGTTCTGGTGCATGTGAGTATATTGCAGAGGAAACACTGGAGGGCAGTCACTGATTGCGAACCACAACAGCATGTTCCTCTACGTGTACTTTTCAGAAGAAGAAGCAGATGCCGAACTCCATGGTCGTCGCCGCTCTCTCTCTTCTCCCGACCGCACTTTCCGCCGTGCTCGCCGTGCCATCCGTCTCTTCATCATCGTGGTTGCTTTTGCGTTTGCCATCATGCTCGTTAGCGCGGTCATTCTCAACCGCTTCCCCTGGTATTCCCAAGATTGGGCCAACGTGTTGGGAGTCTGTGTCGCTTGCTTTGCCTGCGTGCAGTGGGTGCCTCAGGTCTGGACCACCATCCACCTCGGCCACCTCGGAAGTTTGAGTTTGGCGAGTATCTGTATGGGTGCGCCTGTAAGTTTTTTTGTCTCCTTCTTCTCCTCTGGTCTTTATTCCTCTCAGGGACTGACCCCTTTTCTGCACAGTATACCTGGATCTTCGGCATCAACATGATCATCCGCCTCGGTTTGTCCGGCTGGTCCGTCTGGATCGTCTACGTGCTGGTCGGCATCATGCAACTCACGCTCATCACCACCGCAATCATCTACATGATCCGCGACGCTCGCAAAGCCCGCCGTGCGGATGCAACCTCCGCTACCGTTTCCACCACTGGAACCTCGGCCCGGAGAGATGTGTCAGAGTCTCCGAGCACCAGGGCGTTACGCCCGCAACTGGCTTCTTGGAATAGTTTTGCTGCTGCTGCGAGCGCAGAGGCTGAGGAGGGCAGTGAGAGGACGCCGTTGTTGGCAGGGAGGAATAGGCATTTAGAGGAGGGTGCTAGTCCGAGACGCGTTGTCTAGACTGGACAGTCATGAGTGATGGATAGGGCAAGAGCTATGGTCAGGATGCGAGAGTTTGCTCTTTCGGGTTGCGTGTGATAGATCAAAGACTTGATGCAAGAGCTTACAAACACACAGGAGTACCGGTGGGCATGGCAGGGCAGGGCAGGGCATACACCAAAGGGGCGTTTTTTCCAAGGGAAGATCCTTTTGTATAACAACAGATTGTTAATTTTGCATTTTCCATCTCTCCATCAAAATTTTCCAACATTCGCTGTGAATTGTTAGTTCACAGTTTGCCTCTTGCGAAAGGCTAAGCTATAAAACTACAAAATGCTCTCGGGAGCGAGATGCTGTTACAGAAAGACCATGCCACGAGGACTTTCTCTGTAGACTGCTCCACATCGAAAGGAATAACTTACAAACGACGTAAACGATAGAAGAATGGGCAAGCAGTAGAATTCTCCAGTTCTCCATCGAAACCCCTCTGGTGGAATCTCGAGCGCAAAAGCTGTACCATATACCCACACTCGTCCAACCAATCGTCAACATTCTTCTCATGCTGCTTCTTCCCTCATCAACCCTTAAGATCCGTATCTTCCTCTTTGTCATCGTCACTGGCAACGTCTTCACCATCATCATTCCCAATTACATCTAAGAATTGATCAGCAGCCGCATCCGTCTCGGCTTGATCCAGCAATCTGATATTCGCGAACGCGTGCTGCAGCTCCTCAACCTCAAGACTCTGTGCGCTGGCTGTAGGCAATCTGCTGCCAACACCCTGTTTGCCGACAAAGTTGGTGTTTGAGACTTTGGAGGCGAGTTGGTATCCAGGCATTGGCTCAGCGTCGTGGTTGGAAGATTTCGCGGCAGCTTTCACTTCAGGGTGATGCGTTCTGGACGCGGTTTTGGCTTCCTGGACTTGTGTGAATGTTTGGACGAGGATGAAAGGTGTGAGTGAACGTAACGTACTCTGCATTGCTTGCAGGTGTTTGCGGCTGTGTCGGGTAGTTTGTCGAGCTCGCAGTTCGAGCAGCGTTTGTTCTCGCCCGATTGTGTTGGCTTTGTGGTTGAAGACATGGTTCGTGTGTATGGATGCTGATGGTAGAGCAAGAGGTTTGCTGATGTTGTTTTGGTGGCGCGGAAGAGGTTCTCAATGATCGCCGTGAACCTCCATTGATTTGGATCCACCAGTGACAGGGCCACATGACGAATAGTGACTCCAATCAGTGAACCTTTCTTTCCATATGCTCAACTCACACTCAGTTCATCCTCTTGACAGGTGAGCTGCCAAGATGCATCAGCAGACGTACGTCGTCCATCGAAAGCACCCCCTCAACGAATCCTCATAGGTGCAAGTCCTGAGAAACAAACAACTGTGCATCTTTACACAGAGCAGTCCACAACAGACGTATGTGCATTGGGAGGTCGCTCGCCCAGAATTGTATGCCACATCGCCGACCCTTTTGTTGATCGGTCCCTAATAGACATATTGAAGGCACATCGATGGTCGTAACCAGTCTTGCCATAAACAAAAACCTCAGTCAAGTCGTCCAGGGTACATGTCCTCGGTTGACGAACGTCTCGAAGTGAGGATAGCAGGCGGATGAGAAATATGTTCAGCGACGGGACTCGGTTTCGGCAAGGGTTCGGTCTGTGAAAATGATACAGTGGCTTCGAAGTCGCGGTGTCTCTTCTGTGCTTCCGTATGCGTCGACGAGAAAGGGTTGTTGGTTGTCCAGATGCTTCCCCATGTGTTGTTGCGCTTCGCGGAGCTGTATGTGGTGTTCGAAGGTAAAGTGGTTAACGTGGTAGGTGAAGCTGATATTCCTGTCAGCCAGGATCCATGCCCCTGATATATCATGGTGTTGTTTGTACCAGAGCCGTCGGATCCTGTGTGCAGGTCGTATACACCTTGGCGAGCCGTGGCTATCTTGACTAGTTTGGACAAGACGCCGAATTCCAGTTTCAGCTTGATGCTATAGCACATTCCCTTGAGTGTGACTTCGATCTGGTACATGCCGAGATATTCGACAGCAAGGAGTGCGACGTCCAGAACGATAATTACAATATTGATTGCACCGAGTTCCCACATGATCTTTCGGAAACGGCCGTCGTCGACCACCTTGAGAACGCGGCGGACTTCGATGAGGTAGATGAAGGAGATGATCAACTCTTGCAGCGAGAAAACCGTCATCTGAATCTTTTCCATGACGGAGTATCCAGTGGTAAACAAGTAATACTTGCTGGAGTTGGATCCAAGAGAGAGGACGTTCACCGGGACACCGAGGACGATTGCATTGATGATGATCATGTAAAGTATGCCCCTGAGCAGTTTGCGGTTCTGTGTGATGCAATGTAGTCGAGAGTACAAGACCAGGCTCGATCCCGGCACCATAACAACCCAGCCAATACTCGAAAGTATGATCATGCCCATTGGATCAGCTTCTCCCACCTGTTTCAGATATGCGGCGGCCGCGTATGGGATGATGGATATCGCCGTGATGAGTAGGGACCAGAAGTATAGGCCGGAGTATCGCTTAAAGACCACCAGGACCAGTACGATGATTTCGGCGGCATTGTACCAAGCGATGGCAGTGAATGCAAGCATTGCTCGAATGATGATGGCATTCTCGCCGCGATAGCCACCAGTGATTCCATTCTTCGCATCGGTGATTCCGTCGGGCATGTCGGTTCGCGCTAACCAGCCTGTTGTTTTCCTGTATGGTGGTTGATATTCGATAGATAGTGATGGGAGTGTTCAAGACATGGTTGCGCTAGGAGACAGCCCAAAGATGGCAGACATTTGGGAGGTGCGTTGGGAGATATAGCAGGCGAGTGAAAGGAGAAGACAGAAAAGGTATCCATGGCTGGGATTAACAACGGCCTTGAATCCTTCGTATGCACCGCCGTGGGGAGACAAGCCCAGATCGGCACGTGAGGGCGTCCTACGAGGTTGACATGGCGCCATGCACGTCACTTTGCGGGGCTCCACCAGTCTTCAACGCGGCTGTATCTTAGGGCTGACACCTTAATGTCAAGTTAAGATCTTCTTAAAGTCGAGCACAGAGAGGCGGTAAAAGGACATGGGCTGAGGTGACAGCGAATTGTAGTGCTCGGAAGATCAATGCTGCTTCGGCAACATCAAAGCCTCGAGCTTGCTGTGCCTGCGCAGCATTGCAGTATCTGCAAAGCGCCAGCAGATGTCTCTTGTACAATCTCAGCGGCAGATTTGCGTGCCTTGATTAACCCGACACCGGTACCAGCGTAGGTCACCATTCTACCGTGGTCACCCCAAGCCTCATCGCCACGCTTCAGCTCCTCCTTGTACAAGCGTACACTTTCCGCATCACACAAGCCAGCTTCCTCGTCCAAATGTCCTTTGTTAACGATTGCCCTACCATCATAATCTTCCGGCCATCCAACTGTTTCCTTGAGCCGATCGCATAGAGTTGATCGCTTAGTGGTAATGCCGCCATCCTTTACACGAATGATCTCGTCTTGCCAGCCTTTTGCAACGCCAGCTTCTGCAGCAGCGAGAAACCTTGTTCCCATGATGACTCCAGCAGCACCCAACGTAAGCGCAGCAGCAACACCTCTTGCTTCAACGATTCCACCAGCAGCCAGTACAGGCACATCAGAATAGCCAGCAGCTTGGAGTGCATCTTTGGTCTCGGGCAACAAGGAAATGATGCTAGCGGACTGGCGTAGACCATGACCACCAGCATCTGTTCCTTGCACGACAATGACATCAGCACTAGCCAGCCTCATGACCTCCAGTGCTTCGAATACTGTGCCCACTTGAATCCAGACTTGTATTCGTCCTCCGCTCACACTTCGAATCTCGCGAGCCCATGAACTAAAGTCTGATAGTTGTTTGGGTGCAAAAAGCCAGATGGCAGCGACACAGTGCTTCCGGAATACGGGCAACATCGCGTTAGGGTCACAGCCCCAATTTTGAAAGCCGACACCGATAGGCAAGATGCCATCCAGAATATGTGATGCCGAAATCAAGCTCGAAATCCTCGTCAAGAGACCATCGAGATCAGCAGGCTTGGTTCCGCCCGCTAGGAACCCGATACCACCGGCCTGGCTGACAGAGGCTGCGAGATTAGGAGTAGAAGCGTTCAGCATTGGTGCCGATACAATGAGCGGAAGTTTGATCCATGGATATTTTTTCTTGAGCAACGCAGCCATCTTAAAATGTGGTACAGCTGGGTTGCAGAGTATGATATTGTGAGGCCTGTTGACGAGAACTCGGGAGCAAAGTCCAACTTATTATATCAAGAGAGTTGTCAACGGGCCGCAACACCCGCCAGTCCCGATCGGTCCCGCAGTCCTACAACCCTTGTGTCCAGTCACCAGGAATACTCCACTCACTGCTGCCATTGAGGAAACGATCGATATCGAACGTCTGTAGATCAGGCATTTCAGGTAAAGTCTCGAGCCAAGTGCTGCCCCAATCATTGATAGTTTGAGGCTGTGATGGGAACTGCTGATCAAACAAAACCGAAGGCGAGTATGTTGACACAATTTCCGAGAGCGTCTTGAGATCTGCTTCTTTCCGTTTCCTGTGTAGGTGGATAAGTAAACAAGCCGTGCTGAGCGCTTCTTTTGCTGCATCAGTCGGGTAAACGAGTTGAATGTTGCTCAAAGTCTTGATGCCATCGTTCAGTTGTGCGATAGCTGCTGGTGTGTCTAAAGCGAGCAGGATGCAAATGGTCTGAAATGGAACATTGACCACATGATGCCATGGAGCACAATCATCCAGCAGATCCTGAGCGGCCTGGATACCTCTTGCAGTGACTGACAGTACCTGGTTGAGAAGACTGCCTTGGAAGTGAAAGTTGAGAGTTCTCAAGCGGCGGCATAACAACAGGGTGAGATTGCACTGAGCAAGTATAGATGGCGGCGCAGAGTGGTGTCGCTCAACGATGGTTGAGAGTGAGTTTTTCAGATCCAGTACATCCACACTTTTATCAGGATTGAGGTTTTCCGAATGAGGTAAGAGTTCGAGAAGTTCCGTGGTATAACCGCCTTCTCTAGGTGCTGGTAGATCAAAATCGAGCGTCTGGAGATGTACCCTTGAGCGTCCAATATCAAACGACATCCAGATATTTAGATGCTGGGCAACACCGAGGATCCGTTTCCTAATTTCCGGCGTCAATGGCTGGCCTGACTCATCCGTGCTCCAATTCAGTACGTGAGTTGAGTGAATGCCAGCAGCTTCGAGAGTGTGCATTAGCATACAACTAGCCATCCATGCAGCATGCGCCGGTGCAGTCATTCGCATGTAAGCTACCCGCAGTACCCATGCGGTAACAATATCCAGAGAAGGATGCACCGATATCGACTCCTCAAGAATTCGCTTGGCCGTTTCGACAAGGTCCAGTTCTGCATCGATCGCGTTTCTCCGAGAGAACAAAAGTCCCAGAGCTGCAATGCCACACATGACAGCCTCAAATGAGCTGGTCTCTGCATTATCGTTTGTCCAGTAGATTCGCATACGCCGCTCTAGCGAACGTCGATCTACAAACCCATAGCAGGGGTCAACTTTTGCAAAATATATACCCACGAGCTCTTCCACCTCAGGCCAGGATAGGATCTGAGTGATGGAACGTGAGATTGGGATATGGTTGGATTTCCTTGATCCTAGGAAAACATTCCAAGCAAACAATCGTAGTCGAGGTGCGTTCGCTGGATCAATGCCTAACGCCATCTTTCTCACAAAAGCTGAACCAGAATTGGCTTCAAGCGACTGTATCCGAGTTTGCGCATCCTGGTCTGTGGGCGTAGGAGGAGTGTGTTCTGCTGCTGGTGAAGTTTCGGATATTGCGGCAGCTTTCCTCTTGCGTGTAGATTGCGGGTAATGGCAGTCATAGGCATATCGAACACAAGTGCTGCATGGAAAGGCTCCATCGCATTTTCTTTTGCGCTCTCGGCATGGCTCACAAGCGACGCGGGAGCGTAGTCTGTTATGTTGCGGCGTTGTCGACGACATGTGGGCATTTGCGACTTGTGTGATGCATGAACTGCTACTCTCAAGGCCGCCGGAGAGCGATGGAAGCCCTTCTAGATGATTTCGAGTTGAGTCTCCTACTGTACCATTGTCTTTGTCGTTGTTGCTTGGATTCTGATGAAGATTACCCCGGTCCAGCCGCAATAGCCGCGATCAACCGAAGTTGAAGCGAAACAGACAACCGGAATTGTGTTGGTTAAACTACTGTCATCCTCGCTGCATCGTCGAGCTTCTCGGTATACAGCCATGATGTGAGTAGAGCAGTAGGTGAAGCGCTTCTCACGTCTGGCTGTGGGTCTATACTGTTCAAAGTATGACCCTGTCCATGCTCAGTCAGATAGCTACATAAGCGGTTCCTTTCCCCATGTTTTATCAATCAAGCTTCCTCCATCCCGGTCTCGCGGCTGCCGAGAAACAGCAAAGAATTCTTGGATTCAGCATTCCAACTCGTCAGTCACTCTGCTGTTACTCTTGTCACAATGCACTGTCTGCCCTTTCTCTAAACCGTACAACATCCTCGGAAGAGATGGATGTGCGTCACAGTGGCATGGATATGAAGCCGCTCAGACGTGTGGACATGGGAAGCGAGTCCATGGCAACAACGTGTGGTACTTGCTATGTCGGCGACAGAACCTGGTCCGAAACTTTCTCCAATCCTGTGTGCTGTGGTTAATAGACGAGGGAAGCAATACTCGAAATAGAATGCACAATAATTGGCATTTGTTTCAAGGGTTCGTCACAACTCGACTCTCACCAATCACGCACTCGTCTCTAAGGCTTGGTCTGGGGATGATTCTGGATTTTTGTTGCAAAGTCATATGGCTACTCTTTGCCTCACAGTCCTTTCCACCGAGCCCCGTTGGCAAGCTAGATGGTGTTTACCAGCCATCACGTCTTCCCTGCTGCTCACCCTGCTCATACGAGTTCTCCACACCCTGGTTGAAGCGATCAACATCCTGTTCAGCATCATTATACCTGTTCCTCACTCCCTGGCCAAAGCGATCGACATCCTGCTCGGCATCATTGTAGCGATCCTCAACCCCTTGCTCAGCTCTGTCGTATCCATCCTCTACATTTTCCTCTGCGCGTCTACCCTCATTCTCCACGCCACCAATCTTTTCGCCAATCCAGTTTGCAGCACCACGCAGGCCGGCACCAATGTCGGAGGGTATGTTCTCGACGCTGTTGACGGTGTTGTTGAAGCCTTGTTCGGCGTAGCGGGCCATGTTTTCGGGTGCGTCTTCGACGGCTTGTTCGTCGCGGCGGAACGAGTCGCCGATGCGTTGTTCTTCGCGGTCGAAGGCTTGGTCGGCGCGGTCGTAGGTGCCCTCTGTGGGTGGCATGTCTGTTAGTGATGGAGTGGGAGTGTAGAAAAAAGGTGGATGATTACCAGCTCTGCCTACGGTCTCGCCGGCGAAGCGAGCGGCATTCTCATCGTAATCGTTGTTGTTGTAGTCGGACATGCCGAGTATGTGTGTGAGAGGTTTCCTTTTGAGTGATGGATAAGTTTGGATGTTGCTTGATGACGAGATGAAGAGTGTGATGCCTAGCTAGCAGAAAGCTGTTCTCCCTTTTATACTGTCGGTCTTATGGCGTCAAGCAAGTTGGTTGGCGTATCACCAGAACAACAATGACGTGGCCAAGACAGGGGTTCGGTGAGCTTGGTACTGGTCAAGCTTCTGTCACTATTTTAAGGGGTCATGGCGGGGTTTGGTCAACAACTTGAAACGCGCTTGTGGCCATGGTTTTGAATCTGGACCAGCACGAGCCGAGGTTGGGTGAGTGCATGCATTGAGATTTATGAAGGTGTTGTACTTAGCCATCTGTAATGAAGAAAACTTGTGCAAGGTACACTAAAACAAGACGCCAGCCCGAACCCCGTGAATCTCACTATGCAGTCGTCGCAACCAAACTCTTGCTACCACCGCCATCACTCACGACAGTAATGCCATTCGCTGGCTTCTTGGTCTTGGGCAAGGCGGCACTGTACTTGCCATTTCCGTTATAGGTCATGGCAATCGCCGTTCCAGTGGCAGTGTTTGTCAAGTATAGCTTCAAGTTTGCATTGTAGCCAACAATATTCGTGCTGGCAGTGACCGAGACAGAACCACCTCCTGACGAGTTGTATGTATAACTGTTGATTGTAACAACATCCTTTACGGTAGGATCGCTGACGACGGTGACATTGGCATTGCCGCTCGTGCCTGCTGCTGCACTGCTGGCTTTGATATTGAATATGTAGGTGGCTTTTGCCGTGCCAGCGGGAGCGGTGAAAGAAGGGCTTGCAATGCTGTTGCCTGAGAGAGTGACGCTGGGGCCACTGACTTGAGTCCAGCTGTATGCGAGGTCGTTGGCGCCGAAGTCGGCTTTGTTAGTCACGTTGAAGCCGAGCTTGACGACGACACCAGGACGAGTCGACTGGGTATCACCGACGGCCACGGTGGGAGTGCTTGCAGCAGCAGAATCGCTTGGCGTTGATGGAGCGGAAGCAGAGGGGTCAACGACGGTTGCGGTGCCAGAGGGATCAACCGGGGCTGACGCAGTACCAGAAGTGGGGGCAGAAGAGGTAGGTGTTGGAGGAGAATAGGGAGCACAGCTCTTTTTAGCAGGAGCGTTAGCACCTGGCCAGGGATTGAGCTGACCGAAAAGGTTCCCATCCTGGTCGTATCCTAGACCCTGTGCAAGGAAAGGGAAATTGCTAAAGTCGTTCACAGGCGGAACGATACCAGGAACATTCGCTTCTGGGAAAAGGAATTCCAGAGCAGGCTGGACATAACGACCAGCGTTGATCTTATTGTCGGTAAGCTTCTCGCCGGTAGAGGCGCGGATAACGTATTCGCGAGTGTACTTGGATGTTGTGGTAGTGCCCGCTCGGAATTCCCATTTGTTACGAGCATCGCCTCTCTTGAATGTGCCAGCACCAATGCTCCTTTCCGTCTCTTCACCGGTGCAGGAGTCGACGTCAATGGCAGAGATTGTGATACCGACAGTTGGATCCGAGGTGTAGCCAACAAACTACTTTATGTCAGTACAAGGATTTATCTTATGGGCATCGAGTCTCAGTACTTACCCTTGTGTCGCCGAACTCTGAAGTCGCTCCGCCGTCATATATGCCAACGATAGCGTCCTCGATCCTGATGAATGTGGGAGCACCAGAAGTGGTGATTTGCACATTGGGAGCAACGATCGTATAGCAAACAACAGTGCCACCGACGTTGATGCCGGAGTATTCGAGATAGTCTCCAATTTGGAACGGGGCCATGTTCATAGCGTCGGGTGCTTTGCTGTTGGATATCAGTACAAAAGGACAAATCAGTGGGGATGGAAGATTCTCTTACAAAGTGTTTTGGCCTGCTGGTCGGTTGCTTGAAGGACAAAGTGGGTCAGAAGAAGATCTGGGGATACACATCGGGAAACCGCTGAATGCTGTGATGGAAGGGTTCTCGTCGTCTGCGGTATAGAGAGGAGCATCCTTGTATCCCGCAGAGTATACAGCATTCGGGTCATTGATTCTGATGGTTGGGCCGCCCTTGATCTTCATTGCACCAGCGGCAAAGTCGATACTCTCGACTGTTCCTGAACTGGCCTGCAAGAGATATTCTCCGATTTGCACAATGCCAGCAATTGCTTTGCCATTGACAACGTTTCCAACCACTTTTCACAAGTGTCAGTATAGTTGAGAATGACTTCAAAGATGAAAATGAACGAACCAGAGACTTCATGGCCAACAAAACCACCCCCGCTTGCAAAATCTAAGAAGGGAGCAAAAGCAGCAGGGAACTGCACTTGAAGATTTTGCGGAATCGTAACAGAGTAGCCATTGACAGAGATGGTACCTCCGGAGTTGTAAGAGCTGTCACTGGCACTTGCGCTGTCAAGTCTGCCATCGAGGACAAATGGTTCGACTGTCTGAGCAGCGGCACGCGAACCCAGCAATGCGACAGAGAGAAGTTTGAGGGCAGTAGAAAGCATCTTGGAGAAAGGTGTGAGTTCGAGTCGATGAACCACTTACTTACAACAAAGATTTGTTGCTTTATATCAATATGTCTGCCGCCAGACACGGTATGAACTTGGCTGTGGTCAAGATACCTCTGACATTGTCACAATACAAGAAATTCTCGACCGAACACAGCTGTATGCAGTCAGATTACTCACTGGAAGTACATGAAAAATCTTGGATCAGATCAGGTCACGATACCTCTGTGGCAGTGACAACCATGCCTTGGGGACCAGGTGGTAGGTAAGATGAGACGGGAACGAGAGGTGTGCCTGTCTGCTTCACCAGCTGACAGGGGTTCGATCGAGTGTCAGTCTACAGGGACTTGACAACAAGAGATGCTGTCTGTGGCAAGCGTCTCTCGAAGCCACAGGTTTGACTTTGTAGCGAGCATCTCGTGCTTCCGTCCTCACAGCTGAAATAGCGCACAATGTAGGCGGTTCCGAAGCCTCTTTTTCCGCTATATCGTGTTTTCTCCGAAACCTTCGTGAATAGACGTCTGTAGGAACGGAGCATTTGCCCAGAGTCTGCTGGCAGTCGGCCAGCCAGGGCCAATCATTCGAATGGTCGTCAACGTTCGAGACCGAATACCGAGTACACATCCCGGCCGACAACAAGCATTACCGCTCAGCTGCCGAGCCTTTGAGCTTGGCATACAGCGGGAGCCAGACCGTAACATTGGTACCAGTGATAGAGAGCACGAAACAAGAACAGAAAGCTCGCGAAGATGTCCATGCGAGTGAATGTGATGATTGTTGGTTGGAAGGATTCAAAAGGCGGTCAGCGCCAAGTCTATCCCACAGATCGCAGAGCCTTGGCGAAATCGTTCTGATCTCTCAACTTCACGTGGCGGCTCCAATCCGAACCTCTGCTCTACCACAACCGTCGCGACGTGCACATCAATTCTTACAATTACTGCTCTCCTCTATCCGAAAGCTGTTGGAAATGGATCCGATAACAAACCCATCCTGAGAGAAGTACTTGATGGCCGTTGTATCTGTAGATTTTGACTCTTGGCGAGTGCAGCCACATACGGAACAAACAAAAGCATCTTACATTCGTACATCTACCTTTCCGTCTTCAGCCCTGAACTTACCAGAAGGATATGGTCCAGTTCCCCACATCTAGCTACCCCAGCAGTACATGAACCGCTTACGGCTTGAGCGCTAGACCACCTGCTGCCAGAGTAGGACAATTATAGACAGTACTTCTGAATATCCTTGGTCTCTGCAGCTCCAAACTGGTACTAGGTAGCCATTGGCTCTTTCGAACCCGATCAGCTGTTTGCCAGGCTGTACAAGCTGCTAGCCTTATGCTTCAATAGTCTTCTGTCTCTTGAGCACGGTCTTGACCATTCGGAGCATTCCAGCTCACCCGCGCCCAGTGATTGAGAGCCTTGTTCCACTCGCCTTGGACTTGGGGTCAGCCGTAACAAGCTGGATAGGTTCGCTTACTTCGCACACATGACCTGTCTGGGAATGGACTTTTGGTTGACACCTCCACGCTCGAGCGTATCCTCAACTCCAGACCTTTTTGCCTCGTGGAAAGAGGCGCCACAAGCTGCCATCTCGCCACGTGCAACGTCTACTCCGAAGTGTCAGGCTCCAGCTGCTGTAGGGGAGCAGGGATGTTGGCGGTGACTCCGAGAGTCTCTGCATGGTATAGCCCATTCTGGAAGTGGTTGTAGCAAGACAACAGAGCGTACCTTATTGAGGGATGTATAGTGGAAGATCCTATCCTAGTGAGTTCAAATATATAATGGTCTTCCTCTGCCATCAGTAAGTCATAGACAACAACAAACTTCTCTCGTCCCATCTTCTTTCAATATGCATCCTCTTCTGCTTCTCGCCCTGTTCCCCTTGGCTCAAGCTAAAGACTGGGATTCCCGGCCTTACAAGAACTTCTTCGAGTACCCTCTACCGATTCCTCCTGTCAAAACGCCCGTCAAGTAAGCAGATTGATTCAAGAATGCGTCCCCCTTGTGTGATTCATGTTCTGACGGTCACCAGGTCATATGTCAACATTGATTATTATGAAATCGAGATCAAACCTGTCGATATCGAGATCTACCCTGGGATAAAAGCACGCCATGTCGGATACGATGGTATGGTCCCTGGGCCGACTTTCAAGATGCAACAAGGTCGTGAAGCTGTGGTTCGCTTCATCAACCATGCCGACCGTGCAAACTCGGTCCACCTTCACGGATCATACAGTATGTCCTCTTCTCTCTGATATTAGTGAGAGCCATATACTGACATGTTTCCTCTAGGTCGTGCACCATTCGATGGCTGGGCAGAGGACACTACCGAACCCGGACAGTACAAAGACTACTACTATCCTAACGCACAAGCTGCCAGGACGCTTTGGTACCATGACCATGCTGTTGGACACACCGCTGAGAACGCCTACTACGGACAAGCTGGCTTTTACATCCTGGAGGATGCTCAGAAGAACTCTCTTGGTCTGCCCTCCGACAAGTACGATATCCCCCTCGCTCTTTCAGCCAAGCGCTACAACGCCGATGGCACACTGTGGAGCCCTGAGCTCAACGGAGAAACCACCAGTGTCTTTGGTGATATCATCCAAGTCAACGGCCAGCCGTGGCCATACCTCAAAGTCGAGCCCCGCAAGTATCTGTTCCGCTTCCTTGACACTTCCATCAGTCGCTCGTTCCAGCTTTATGCAGAGGCAGACAAGAAAATTGGTACTAGGATTCCCTTCACGGTCGTCGGCTCGGATGCAGGTCTACTCGCCAGCCCCGTCAGCACCACCCAACTCGACATCTCCATGGCAGAAAGATGGGAAGTCGTGTTTGACTTTTCGTCCTATGCTGGTCAAAACGTTACACTCAAGAACACTGGCAACGTCGCTGCAGATGACGATTACATAGCCACTGATCGGGTTATGCGTTTTGTCGTTGGCAACTCTGTGAGCGATACTACCAACAATGGTCCTCTGCCCACGAACCTTCGCAATGTACCACTGCCGCCAGCCAAGACAGGCGTCGATCGCTCGTACGAGTTCATGCGCAGCAATGGCGAATGGCAAGTCAACGGCGTCACCTGGGCAGATGTCCAAGATAGAGTCATCGCTAAGCCAGAGAGAGGCTCTGTGGAGCGCTGGGAGCTCATTAACAGTGCAGGGGGCTGGAGTCACGTGTGTTTTCCCTTTACCGCCTTGTCGAAACTATACTGATTTTTTTGAACACAGCCCATCCACATCCACCTCATCGACTTCCAAGTCGTCGGCCGCACAGGAGGCGATCGCGGTGTCCTCCCTTACGAAAAGACCGCGCTAAAAGACGTCGTCTGGCTAAACAAGAACGAAAAAGTCCAAGTCCTCGCACGCTACGGCCCGTAAGCTTAACCCCCCCCCCCAAAAATTCCACCACCCCTCGCAAACAACTCACTAACCTTCTCCTCTCAGTTGGGATGGCTTATACATGTTCCATTGCCACAATTTGGTGCACGAAGACCATGATATGATGGCCGCGCTCAATGTCACCGCCCTCAAAGACCTCGGGTACGATGAAAAAACATCCTTTATCGATCCCATGGACCCCACCTACCGCGCCAAGCCTTTCAGCGACGACGACTACGCAAATCGCAGAGGCGACTTTGCTGCCGATGCCATTGAGAAAAAGTGCAGGTATTTCCAAGACTTGGATGCGTATAAAAAGGTCAACGAGGTCGAGAAGAAACTCGAAGAGTATTGGGCGACGAGGAAGTCGCAGGTGACGTTGCAGACACAGGTTTCAAGCAGTGGTGGCAGTTCTGCTACTTCGGCAGCTTCTAGTACTGGGTCTTCGGCAGGTTCTAGTTCTGGATCTTCGGTGGCTGTGACATCCTCGACCGCAAAGGTCAGCAGCACAGGCAGTACGCTCATCACATCAACAAGCTCGGCAAAGACCACATCGTCCACAAAAAGCGACGACAAAGGAGGAAAGAAAACGACAACCACAAGCAAGAGGAGATGAACAAAGCATACGAGTTTGTTCTTCGCATACTAGGCGTCAGGGGTTCGATATGAATTCAAAACTTCTTCTTTCTTTATCAATCATCGTGTCCCAAAGAATGCAAAGGTGAATCAACACCTCGCAAGTTATAGACATCCCAAGCTTACCAAGGGCAAAGAACTTCCAACAGCAGGGAATGTTCATGAAAAACTGCTGATCAACCGCAATCCTTCCCTCCTTGCACCGCCACAATATGTATTTCCCGCATCCGCATGGGCATGGGCATAAGTATACACTCTGCCCAACGAATCCTCAATTTCCTGTACTCCGAATCCTCCAGCCACATCTTGCCATGAGGCACGCATACCAAAACACAAAATACCCCACCATCTCTACTATACCTCCTCCCCTGAAACAACCACCATATCTTTATGTCAACAGTCGAAGATAGGTCGTTAGAGTCACAGAAACTATGAACTGTGAATTATAGGGTTGTTACAACGTAAGCAGGGGTCGTAGACATGGGAAGACTTGCATATAAGTTGCATCAGACCTCCAAGCGGTCGAGCCATCTCATACCACAAACCCAATCCCCTAAGCTCAAAACAGATATTCCCTTACAAACCACACAAACCAAGAGCCAAGATCAACACGTTGTAATCCCCCTCGCCATCTCCTTCTCTAAACACTACCACACCTTACCTCACCCATCCCCAATTTACGTGAGAGAAAAAGCACCCAAAATCATCACCCCCACCAATCCCATCACTTCCACGAAAACAAAAAAAGCGAAAAATCCACAAACCCTTAGTCAAATTACTCTCCATACCCTCCATACCCTCAAAAACATACGTAGTCTCGCACCTACATCCATAGAGTTCCTTATTAAGCGTACATAGTACTACCATGCATACCATTACCAAAATCCAAACCCCACACCAAGCCACATAACCATTCAATATCGAGAAAAACAAATGCTTCTTTAATAGGGAAAGAACCCCTTCCGTCCTATGATACAACTAATAAAAAGGGCGAGGAGGGTTTCAACATGAAAAAGCCAGATCTACAGTATATAGTACTTTCTATATAATGAAGCAACCAGCATAGCACATCCATGTCTTTTCGCACAAATACTTGCTTCTCTAACAAACACAACCCAAAACCCCCTGGAATCTTGAATGCCTTTTCCTAGACGGGATTAGATACAAGATACACAAGGAAAGAAAAGAAAAGAAAAGGAGAAAGGGGAAAGAGGAAAAACAAAAAGTAAAGACGTGCCTTTCTCCCGTTGACTGCGCGACCCTGTCCATTCTCATCCCCCATTCCCATTCCCATTTCCCTGACCCAGGTAAACACTTTCGTGACTTCTACTCTCGAAAAGCCACGATTGAATTCAAATATCGACTCTTGAGCCGCGACGAGATATCTGCAGTTCTGCTCCGTCACTCACTCACTGGTACGGGTCGTCTGTGGCTTGAGTAACGACCGCCCAACTCGAACAAAGCGTCAAAATGCTCTCACACCCTCGTTTCAAAAGACAGACTAGATCATGGTGAGATCCGAAGCGGGTGATTAAAAGTATATGTCCTGCATTGTAGCCGTATCATGTAGAGTTGAAGAAGCCATGTACCGTAGAAAAGAAAAGTCCGTGACAGCGAAAAGAAAAAAAAGAAAAAAAAAGCCATAATCCATCGTTCATCGTGTCAGTGATAATCCTCGAATACCCGTGCGCCAGTCATGAGCAATTGAGCCCGTGTAATCTCCATAACCCTTGACCCCATATGTGACTCTTTGCAAACTCCATAATAACAAATGTATTGTTTCTCAAACACCCATACCACCGGGACCGCCCTGACGGATCCTAGCCCTCGGGCCGGTGGCGGGTAGTGCGTCGTTAACGTTTTTGCTGATACCGAAGAGGTACGCCAGCTCCTGTACACTCAACCTTCCCAGACTCTGCGATGCCTTTTCGTCAAGGGCCTCGGAGATGAGAGCACGCTTCTTCTCTTGCAGCGCGATGATGCGATCTTCGACAGTCTCTTTGATCAACACACGGTGCACCATTACAGGCCTCGTCTGTCCGAGACGGTGAGCGCGGTCGATGGCTTGTTCCTCAATGTAAGGATTCCAGAAGGGATCCATAATGACGACCTGCGAGGCAATGTTGAGGTTCAATCCTGCATTGCCTGCTTTGAGTGAGACAAGCATCATGCGGACATTGGGCTTGTTTTTAAAGTCGTCGACAGCATCGGCACGGAGTTTGGCGTTCATGCTTCCATCGTAGCGGCGATAGCCCCAGCCTTTCTCAGACACGGGTACTTCGAGCAAATCGAGCAGAGACGTCCACTGAGAGAAGATGATGATCTTCTCGCCCTCTGGGGCTGTCATGATGCCGTCCAAAATCTCCATGGTGCGCTCGATCTTGGAAGAAGGCTTGAAATCTTTCTTCAGCATGCGGAGGTAGATCTTGCGCCATCCCGGCTTCCTTATTGCCAACTTCTTGAGTTCAGGAATCGTCATCGTGGCCGCCTTCTTCTTCTTTTCCGAACTGCTCGACTCCTTCAGCTTTCCTTTGGCTTTGCTGCTCAGCTTTGGCTTGTTCTTCTTCTTGGGCTTTTTCAAGGCAGCCTTCTGCCTACGCTCTGCTGCATTCTCGTCATCTTCTTCTTCATCACCATCCTTAACAATGAATCCATCGAGGGAATCAGTCTCATCGCCGTCGTCATCATCTTCCTCGTCCTCAGAGTCGTCGTCAGTGTCAACAGCGGCCATGTCGTCACCGTCTGCGTCGGTCTTGATATTGACTGTCTCATCAGGAGCAACTTCCTCAGGCATGTGGATACGCTTGAAGCACTCGTAATCGATGACCTTCTTCGTGTTGATTGGACCACGGCATTCTGGGCACTTCGCAGTTCGTCCCTCATCGCCTTCAGCAAGTGCGTTAGACGGGTCGGCGATTCTGGAGAAGCAGTCTGGGCAGGTATCGTGGCCGCAAGGTGTGAAGATGGCAGGGTTCTCCACAGCGTCATAGCAGACAGGACACTCGAATATGCCATTCGCCTCCTTGATTCGAGTGATGACATTGGGGTCGAGGTTTCTGCAGATCTCGTCCATTGTATCTTGCGTGATTTCGGCGGTCGCAGCAACGATACCAAGATCCTTGATCAGATTGGGATGGCAGCAGGCTTGGCGAAGACGAAGCAGCAGAACCAAAATTTGCATGTATGAGTTGCTGACTGTGCCAGCTTTGAGGTACTTGTTGAACTTGACCGCGGAGCTCGTCTCGAGGGCAACGTAAATGTTACGCTCATCTTCACTGAAGTCTGGGTTGGTCTCTTCGACACGCCTTTCCGGCAGGTTGAGGATAGGACGACCATTGATCTCAGTTTTCTTGTTGCGACGAAGAAGGATGGCCTTTAGCAATGCTTGCAGCTTGTGCATAGCCGTCTGGCGGGCGGACTCGTTGTTGCCCTTCAATGGCTGGTTGAAGTCGGTTCTGAACTTGTTCCAGTTGTTGTATGGTCTGATACGTAAGAAATGAATGAGAGAGTAAAGTTCCTCAACACTGTTCATCATGGGAGTTCCTGTCATGCAGAATCTGGAGCGAGCTTGGAGATAGAAAGCAGCTCGAGCGGTCTTGGTGGTCTTGTTCTTGATGCATTGCGCTTCGTCGACAATGACTCTGTACCATTTGCAATCCGGACCAATAAACATACACTTTTCGTCGTCTCTGGGCTGAGCCATTGGGTCCACTTTCTTGCGCAACTCATACTTCTCGATTTTCTTCAATTCGGCAGCAATAGTACCGAAAGTAGTGAGAACGACATCAAAGTCGCGCAAGTCTCTGTGGCTCTTCTTTTTGGCACTTGAATGGTGGATGAACGTGTGAAGTCTGTGTCTACCAGGCTTCACTTTCGTCATGATCTCTTGTTCCCACTGACGCAGAAGAGCAACAGGTGCAAGAATCAGAGTAGTCTTGTTCACAGGGTCCTCGGAGCGATTTGTGACCATTAGTGAAATGGCTTGGACAGTCTTGCCCAGCCCCATGTCGTCAGCGAGGATGCCGCCTTTGTTCGACCCATTCTCCATTTTCTGGAGCCACTCAAGCCCGGCGTATTGGTACGGCTTGAGCTTGATGGTGAGCCCCTCGACCGGCACGTCCTCTTCGTTGGCAACCTTGGAAGCGTCGTCGGGCTGAATGTTCTCCATCAATTTGCGGAGTTCCTCTTTGGTGTCAACGCTGTCGACATCGAACATGTCCCAGCTCGGAGGATCTTGTTGGAGAGTCGTAGAACGCAGGAACTGCAAATCATCATCTGGTGAGTCAAAACGAGTGGATCTGCCGCGTCCGTTGACAAGGCCACTCAACTGAGCGAGGTCGTCATGAGCGGCGCGTGGTACAGGCTGCTGAGATGAGCGCATGAGGGATGGAGACGGTTGCATGTAAGGAACATGGTTTGGGAAGGGGCGAGGCTGGTGCGGATTTTGAGCATTGAACTGTTGGATAGCAGCGACCTGCTGTTGCCATTGTTGGAGACGGAGGCGGTTAGCCTGGTCGAGCATGTCGCGGGTCGGGTTCACAGAGCTTCGCAGAGCCATCTCTGCTTGGCGGTGCGACTCTTGCTGTTGGCGATAAGCAATCTCTTGTTGCTGGCGCATCATTATATCCTGCCTGTGCTGTGCGCTGACAGCATTGCTCTGTTCCCACAGATGGCGACGGCGCAATTCCTCGGCTGGGTTTGACTTGAGTCGCTGGATTCGGGATTGTTGAGACTCGGGCTCGTCGTCTCCGGTCAAGTCTATGACCATGGCATTGCCGTATGTACTGGTTGAAGGAGTAGCAGATTGAAATGGTTCGGGCTTGACGGGTCTAGAAGCATAACCATATCCAGGACTCGAGTGAGCTTCAGCCTTGACACGCGGTGGGCCTGCATCAGGGTAGGGAGCAGGAGCGTGTGAATGTGAAGGAGGGTTGCTTCTGTAACCTGGAGGTCTGAAGACTGGGGCCATCTTACTGGGCGACATGTCGGAGTGGGAATACAGGTTGTTGCGGGACGGGCCGGCGACGGGCGAAGAAGAGGGTTGCTGGCTCAGCCTCGAGGCAAAGTCGGCGTCAGCAGCCACCGACTCTCTTCTTTGGCGAGCGGCGGCTTCGATCTGGCGCTGCCTCTCCAAGTAGGCCATGCGACGATCCTGGCTGAGTGGTCGCTGACTCGGTGGAGCCATGGGGGTAGGTGCGGGTCTCTTGTTCCTGTCGAAGCTGGCCAGTGGCGAGACTTCATCGCGGCTTCTCTTGAGCTGAGTGTTTCTGTTCGGAGTGGGGAGAGCCGTCGAGGCGTCGAAGGTTGGAAACTCTTGATCCATCTCGCTGGTGTCGGACTGAGGGTACGCGCCGGGCGCATTGTGTGATGGGTTGCTCTCTGGCTGCGATGAAGCAGGAGCGGCGTCGTTGAAGGCTGCCATGCGCCTCTCGAGATCCGCGATGGCCAGTTCCACCTCTTGTCTGCGTTCACTGCTGTCGGTAGGGTCCAGTGTCTCCAGGAGTGTTTGTTGGAAGATGAGCTCGTCCTCGACCTCCTCCATGTCGGCGTTGGGGCGGAGAGTCGACATGATGCGATGCGATGGACAATCGCCGGCGGGCGACGCAGTTGGCACAAAAGTCGCTCTTTCCTCAAGTTAATTCTCGTCGGATGATGCAAGTCGCTGCCGAGAGTTCCAACCGCCCGGCCTCGGTCGACTGCGCTCTGACCACTCCGCGTCTTCACGTGCTCTGCTGCCTGCTCTCTATCTACCTTTCGACGGTACTCTTCTTGTTGGCAGACCATCTATACACATGATTTCTTGATAGGCGTCTATTTTGCAATGCCCACATGCGATTCCACCACTACCCATACGTGTAAGACACAGGTTTAAAGCGATGCTTTGTCCAGCATGCAGCCGACACATCAATTGTTACACATCCTTTATCCTGCAAACGACTTGTTTCATGCATCTGCAGACAGCCCCGCCGCCGCTCCAACTCATCACAACAGCATGCTTCACTCGATCCACAAACAGGAGCAGGAAAAAGATGGCATGATGTACAGCAAGCTCCTCCCTTGCAGCTAAGCTTCGGCGCTCGCGACCACCGGCTCTCTGGAAGGCTGCTATCCCAAAGAGGTAATCCGAGAGCTGCCACCTTTCCCCGCATCTCCTCCTCCACAGCGGCCCACCTCCATCCCGCAACGGCTTGGTCAACCATCTCCAAAAGTCAAAGTGTCGATCTGTTTGCTGGGCTGGACACAAAGTCATAAGAACTGCACAAGAGCGAGATTGATTTGAACTTGAAGGCTTGGAACGACATGAGGATGGACTCTGTATTCAGGTCTGTCGAAGGAGTGAAGAGTGGTAAATGCAGCTACCGTTGCTTATGGCGCGTGCCCATCGTTCATTGCAGCAAGTCCCGGAACGAGGACCAGCGTCTCGGACATCCAAGAAGGGAAGCCAAGCGCAGTAATGACCGACAGAGGGGCTGGCATAAAAAGAGCAGCGGGGTCGTTTTGTTGCTGCTAGTCTTCTGCATCCCCTTCTCTTCTTCCTGAATCGCATCCTCCTTGAAAAGTTCCCATTGCACCTGTGCCCTTTCAAATGGCTTCTCTCAGGATATCCTCTCGCTTTGCCCGTACTGCATTTGGTGCAGCAAAGTCTAGCTCCGTTCGCACATTTGCAGTCTCTGCCCGTCAGCAGAATGCCTCAAAGTCTGATCTCGACCAATTGAAGAACCCTCCCAAGGGAAACCCAGTCGTCTCTGGTCGCGGTGCTCCAGAACCACCTTCAGACGAGTCGGCCAACTTGAAGGACAACTACAACCCTGCCTCGTATCTGGGAACAACCAAGCGCTTGCCAGAATTTGCGCTCAACGACAAGGTGGTGCTGGTGACTGGCGCCGCACGTGGATTGGGATTGGTCCAGGCTGAAGCTTTGCTCGAGGCTGGCGCAACCGGTAAGTCATCTTTCAACTTGGTAGTGTTCGAAAGCTGACGAAAAGACAGTGTATGCTCTAGATCGACTTCCTGAGCCTAGCGAGGACTTTTACAGAATCCAGAGACGCGCAGCTGAGGAGCTCGGCACCACCTTCCACTACCGCCAGATTGATGTTCGCGATGTGCCGCAACTGAACGAGATCATTGAAGATATTTCAAACAAGGAGGGACGCATGGATGGACTGATTGCGGCAGCGGGCATCCAGCAAGAGACGACGGCGCTCGAGTACACGGCCAAGGATGCAAACACCATGTTCGAGGTCAACGTGACTGGAGTCTTCATGACGGCACAGGCGGTGGCCAAGCAGATGATCAGGCACGGAAACGGTGGATCCATGGCGTTCATTGCGTCCATGTCGGGCACTGTGGCCAACAGGGTAGGTCATGCTGCTTTGCTGGTCCTTTCAGAAGATGGCTAACAAGGAATGGTCAGGGACTGATTTGCGCGGCATACAACTCGAGCAAGGCAGCGGTGATTCAGCTCTCAAGGAACCTGGCAAGCGAGTGGGGCCAGCACGGGATCCGTGTCAACACAATCTCGCCCGGATACATAGTCACAGCCATGGTGGAGGCTCTGTTCGTCAAGTACCCCGAGAGACGTCGCGAATGGCCGACACAGAACATGCTGGGCAAGCTGAGCAAGCCCGAGGAGTACCGTGGAGCGGCCGTGTTCCTGATCAGCGACGCCAGCTCGTTCATGACGGGCAGCGATATGCGCATCGACGGTGGACACTGTGCTTGGTGATTTCTTCTAGTCGAGGTCTTCATCGTCGTCGTCAAGGTCTGCAACGAGTCTCTTTCGTTCTTCACCCATAAAGACTGGATAGCAATGTTAGCATTGTCGTGTGTTTGCACGAGTCAGCAGATGTGGCGCACCTCTTTTGAACAAGTATGGAGTGGTGACAAGAAGGATGGGAGTGCCGCAGATGATGGCAGTCCATTTCCAAAAGGCAGACTGGTATCTCTTTTTGTAGTCCCTGTCTCGGTCCTCCTGGATCGAGTCCATGATGGCTTTGCGAGCCTGCTGAGTTTCTTCGAGGCTGTCGGCAGCCTTTGTCTCGCCGGGGCCCGGTGGTGGTGGAGCGGGCTTCGGTATGCGACCCGTGTACTTGGGTAGAGGTTTGGCGCTTGTCGAAGCCAGCCGCGATGGCGTGCGACGGGAGAAGTCTCGCATGGGAGCGCGAAGAATAGCCAGACGCATGTTGGCGAGGTTGTCGGTTGGCTGGCTCTTCTGCGTAGCAATCTTGGTGACATTTTGGGAGAGGGCCAAAGCTGACTCTCTCGGTCTTGGCGTTGGAGACCTTCTCCAACTCCGGATCTAACCATCGTTAAGACCGAGCGGGGCGCGTCATCAGTCTTGGGGTAATCTTGACCCGGCGCCGGCGACCTTTTGACAAACACTCATCCCAACCGTCTTCTTGTACACGAAACATGGCCAAACTACTAAAGAAACCCCTGAAGCTTGCCTGTGTCCAGCTGTCGACGGGTATGCAAAGACACGAGTCTTGACTGTGAATGCGTGACTGACAAGCAGCAGGCGCCGACAAGGCGGCCAACCTCGCACGAGCAAGGTCAAAGGTGCTCGAAGCGACATCCAAGGGCGCCAATGTCGTCGTCCTGCCCGAGTGCTTCAACTCGCCCTACGGCACAAAGTACTTTCCCAAGTACGCAGAGACCCTCCACCCCTCACCACCCACCGAGTCGCAATCGCCAACCTTCCACGCCCTGTCCGCTCTCGCCAAAGAGTCCAACGCCTACTTGATCGGCGGCAGCATTCCCGAGTACCTCAAAGACACAGACAAGCACTACAACACGAGTCTCATCTTTGGCCCGGACGGAAACCTGCTGGCAACCCACAGAAAGGTCCACCTGTTCGACATTGACATCCCCGGCAAGATTAGATTCCAAGAGAGCGAGATTCTGAGTCCTGGAAACAAGGTCACTTTGGTCGATCTGCCCGAGTACGGAAAGATTGCTGTTGCCATTTGCTACGACATTCGCTTCCCCGAGCTGGCCATGATTGCCGCAAGACAAGGCGCTTTCCTGCTGCTCTATCCTGGTGCCTTCAACCTCACAACCGGTGAATTGCATTGGAAACTTCAAGCACGCGCTAGAGCCATGGACAACCAAGTCTACGTCGGTCTCTGCTCGCCCGCCAGAGACATGACTGCCGACTACAACGCCTGGGGCCACAGCATGATTGTCAACCCAAACGCTCAAGTTCTTGACGAATTGGACGAGAAGGAAGGCATTGTTTATGCCGATCTGGATGGTGACACGATCGAGCAAACGAGAAAAGGCATTCCAATCTACACACAGAGAAGGTTCGATGTATACCCCGATGTTAGCAAGGGGGACGTCAAGTATGAAGAGTAATGCTCAATACATGCAGCTGCCTCTGTGCTCAACCCTTGCTCGCCTGTGTCTGTTTAGGTTCAATGCGCAAACAAATACACCCGATCGTCGCGTGACTGCTATAATTCTAAACCTGCAGAGTGTACTCGCGCCAATTTGGTTGAAATCGTTGATGGAGAAATCGCAGCCAACAGAAGTGACGAAGCCGATATGGCAGGAACGAAAGGCCCTTGGCTTCCTGACCTAGATTGCTGATGCAGCTCTCGCTTTCTGACACTACACATCATCACATACAGCATCGTTATGTATACTCCTTCGTCTTATTCCTCCTCACAATCAGGCAAGCCGCCTACCTGGCCGCTGGTACCATTGACCGAGCTAGAGGTCAAAATCCCTATACGGACATCCAGTCTAGGCCCTCTGCTTCCACCTGAGCCTTGTGTTTCATCACCATCACCAGATCCATCAAACCTAGGACATTACAATGACGGCACTCTCTCCCGCAAGTCGACAGTTCGTGGCACTGTAACCTTCCGTTCTCCTGATGTCTCTCCCAAAACGTTGACGCCTCCCTCTACTTCGTCAACTGACAAGGAGAGGAAGAACCTCGAGCGTGCAGTCACTGGACTTCACAATCTCATAGAAGAAGCCTTGACCGTTGCCCAAGATGCCGCTCAGAACAACAGGACCCAAGACGTCGCCCACATACTCGACGAGGCCAAGATTGCTCTACGCAAATCAAGCACCATGCACAACTACATGGCTCCTCCACTTCGTATCGACGATACCGAAAGCGACGAGTACTTCTCATCCGACGAGTACGATCAGGCCTCCGACTCTGATGCTGACATCGAGTCCAACACGTCATCTGTACAGCCCAAGGAGAAGGCTTCAGAAGTCAGTATCCCAACTGCTTACACCAAGAGCAAGAGCGGCCTTTCTCTGAAACAGGCCCCGACCACCTCAGATACTCCCAGCGCTCCCCGTTACTCAATCAGACAGCACTCTGTTGTGCACACAATCGTCAATCCACCTTTCGAGACTGACGGCACGCGTCCTGCTTCTCAGCAGGCAGCTGTCGGGCCGTCGTCTTCTGAAGACTTCTCCATGACCCAGACTCCACCTCAGATGTACTCCAAGGGCTCTACCGCACAAGACTGGGCTTACGTTCAGCGTGCTTCGACTCGTCGCGACCTCAGAGGCGGCTCAGAGCCTGGACCAGTCAGTCGAGACGAAACCGTCTTGCCACCTCTTACTGGAGAACACTCTGGTGTTGTGTTGCCGCCCGCCATCTCACAAGATGCATCAGTGAGAACACCAGAACAGATACCACATGAAACTCTTCGCATTTCGATTCCAGAATTGCCAAAACGAAGGAGCCTTCGACCTGTTCGTTCCGATCCTCAGCTATCAAGCACACCCTCCCCTCCACCTCAGCCAACGGTACCTTACGCAGTCTATAACCCAAAGCACTACGTCAGTTGGGACTACCCAACAGCTCAGCATCCTGCAGCTGGTCAACCAGAGGCAGCAGGCCCGGCGAAACGATGGAAGCCAAAAGCTGGTGCAAGTCGTATTTTCGAGTCACCGTACTACCATGTTCCAGGGCGCAGAGAAGTACCTGTGGCCCTCCCAGTATCGACACAACCTACTATCCCTGTTGTACCTGTTGCGGTTGTTGCACTTGGCCAGACTGCTACTTCCGGTCAGCCTCCTCTACCCTTTTTGCCTGGTCAAGCACCACCAGTGAACGTTCCATCTCCAGACCTGAGCTTGAAGCATCCACGCAAGAACCACATCAGTCTGAAGGACGACCAAGGCTTTCGTTTCCACAGATATCGCAGGTCACCCATCGCCAGAGAGTGGAAAGTTGGCCGCAAACGCATCACTGCCATTATCGCTTGTCTCAATACCATGCTTGTGGGATTGATTGCTGGCATCTATGTGAGTTTCATTCTCTAGAGCATATCATAGTGATTACTAACTGATATATACAGGCTGGCGAGGTGCCCAAGATTCAATACAAGCTAGGAGACGAGCACCATCATGTGATTTTGGGCAACGTACTGTAAGTCGAATTAACGTGGCATGTCAATCAGCAGCTGTCAATGGAAAAATCCTGATCTCGGACCACATTATGCTTTCTGAGGCTGACAGCTTTCACAGCTTTTACCTTGGAATGGGAATCACTACCCTGCTCTTCTGGCCTCTTCCGCTTCTTCATGGCAGAAGACCTTATACTTTGGCAGCGCTCGCGGTTGCAATTCCACTGCAGTTTCCTCAGTCAATCGCGACAGCCTTTTCAAGAGGCCCGCATTTGACCAGGGCTCTCGTTGGGTTACTTGTCCCTCGCTTCTTTCTCGGATTCGTTCTCGGTTTCGCACACATCAATTTCTTGTCGACCTTGCTGGATCTGTTTGGTGCTTCACTCCAATCACGAAACCCACATCAAGAGATTGTCGTTTACGACGATGTTCGACGTCAAGGAGGAGGTATGGGCATCTGGCTGGGCCTTTGGTCATGGTGCTTTGTCGGATCTCTGTCTCTTGGATTTCTCATAGGTGCTTCCATCACCCAGCACCTCGCTCCTTCGTGGGGATTCTACGTTGTCGTCATTCTGCTTTCGTTCTTCATCTTGGTCAATGTCATCGCACCCGAGACACGCCGTGCTCCTTATCGACGATCAGTTCTGAGATACCTGGACGAAGAAGAGAAGCTCAAAAAACGTGTAGCACGTGGCGAGGTCAAGCTGCACCTCGATCAAGACGGGCCCAAATACTGGTGGGAAGAAGCCTGGGCTGGTATCAGACTCATGGGCCACATGTTTTGCCAATTCGGGTTCTTTGTGCTCGCCATTTACCTAGCTTGGATCTACGCCTTGGTTGTACTTATCACACTTGTAAGTCGTGACTGAGTTCAAGCATTTCCTCGCATTTCTGACAATCACAGTTTCTGGGCGCACTGCTTTCTCGCAACTACAGATGGGAACCTCAGTACATCGGACTAGCCGTCTTTGCTGTTGCAGTAGGTGCAGCACTCGCTGTTCCATTGACCAAGGCCAATGTTTTCTCTCGCGACAGAGTCCAACCTGTGCGTACTGACAGTGGTACCTTCGAGCCGCGTGTTACGTGGTCATCACATCTGCTCAGACGATGCCTATTTACGTTTGCTTTGCCTATTGCTGGTCTTGCATATGTCCTGGCGTCTCCTGGACCCAGCGTAAAAGCAGCTGGACCCACCGTTTTGGCAGCCATCATTGGCTTCCTCGCATGTCTCGCCGTTGCAGAGTGCATTGGGTTGGCAATGGAAGCTTTCGACACGAGCGATCTCCAGCCAGGAGTCAACACCAAACACCGTCTGCAAAGCATGGAGAGTGCCACCCGCAGAAGACGCACAAACTACTCGTCTTATCCACGCGTGTGTGCAGGTATTTTTGCCGCTCAAGGACTGGGATTCTTTTTTGCAGCCGCAGCAACTGCAGTGAGCGGCAACATGACCCGAGCCCTTGGAGCACAGGCAGCGACTGGAGTCACGGTCGGTATTCTGCTAGGTTTGACCATGTTGCTGTCACTGGTCATGTGGCGCTTCAGATCAATTCAAGTCATTCCGAACGGTGCCTTTGGTTCTCGTGGAGGAGGCAGTCTGGACGCAAAGGCTGATCAGAATTGGAAGCCTGTGGTCGTTGGCAATCCGTCGGGAAAGATGAGACGCATGAACTTGCTTGAGTTGGGATCCTTCAGCAGATGGACCGAGATTCGCAAGCTGAACAATCTGGTCAGCGACAGGAAGCGATACGTGGGTTGATGGGGTGATGGCAGACAGCGATTGTCCGGGTTTTGCTTTGTTTCCTGGGCTAGATGTTAGAGTTGATAATCCTGAAATACCTGTTGACCAGATTGTGTCTAGAGAATGATGTGTCAAGTATGAATCCTGCCCGGGAGATTAAATGGAGTCAGCTCTGGACGAGTCACAGCAGGTGCGGGACGTTGATTGACGAGACGACAATCCTCTTCAAGACAGGAC
Source organism: Aureobasidium sp. SLJ-2021a (assembly GCA_019677095.1). NCBI lineage: Eukaryota > Fungi > Ascomycota > Dothideomycetes > Dothideales > Saccotheciaceae > Aureobasidium > Aureobasidium sp. SLJ-2021a. Next base: position 95,181 of record JAHRBU010000028.1, read on the forward strand.
GACCTAACATGGAGAGAAGTGAACCCAATGAACCACCCAACGGGAGGGAGCCTGCCTTTACGAACAAGGGACCTGTGTGAGATCATTCAGGAAAACGCGGCCATGACGCTACTTATCAACACATGTTCCATACATTTTTTTCATCAAGTATATTGGTCCAAGTGTGCGCAATTCCGAGCTGTCAATTCAACCGACATTCGTGATAGACTGTTTACATACATCGATCAGAGCTGTCTAGCCATTGCAACGAGGGAAAAGCAAATAAAATCTCGCAAGCATCCGCCCTCCCCCTTCTGCCTCTCCAGTTCCTCACACGCACTCCCAACTACTCGCCTCATCCACATTTCCCTGCTTATACACAGCCCGACTCGGGAACGGACACAGCGGTCTCTGGCGATAGACGCCCTTCTCTGGATCATCATCGGTAAATTTCGTCGCGACCAGCATCTCCGGCGCAGTGCCATTCTCCACCCACCGCATCAAAGCCAGCAACCCGTTATGTTGCGCGTCTTCGAAGCCGGGCACGCCGTGGCTGGTGTTTGGGAGGTTCTGGCTGGCGCCGGCAATGTACCAGGGCGAATGCGCACTTTCTGAGCAATGGCCCATGCCCGCGATGGGGAAGAAGCGGTAAAAGTCTTGTGTGGAGATGTTGTGGGGGGCTACGGAAGCGGCGGTTTGGGAGTAAAAGTAAGTGCTGGAGCGGAAAGGGATGATGGGGTCCGCGGTGCCGTGCCAGTGGATGACTTTGCCGCCGCGGTTTGCAAAGGTGGAAATGTCGTAGGCGTCTGGGGTGGCGTGGCCTGGGTCGATGGCTTCGGCGAGGCGGACGACGCTTTCGTTGAAGGTGCTCCAGTCGTAGGGGGTGGTGGTGTTGAGGAGGAGGTGTTGGATCATGCCGGTGCCCATAGGGTTTGGAAGGGGAGAGTCGCCGATGTATGCGGTGAGGGGGGTGCCGAGCGATGGGGCGGGGAAGATTAGGGTGCCGTCAAAGTATGTCCAGTCGTGCAGGGCCTTGTACAGAGTGTCGAGTTGGGGACGGGTGATGCAAGCGGATGCGTTTGCCGCTCCCTCGCAGAGCAGAGTCAGCGGGTTAAAGACGCAGCCCTCGGGGTTCATGATGACCTTGTCGGTCACACCGTCTTGGGGATCGCACTGCTTGAGGATTTCATCGTTGATGACACTCGCCAGTGCAGCAGAGATGTGATGAGACGAGTCTTGAGGCAGGTTTGCCAGAGTCACCTGGCTGGTGTAGATGCCCAAGTGGGGGATCCACCAGGCCGGTGCTCCGACAAAGAGACCGTCGAATGCCTCAGGGGAGACTTGCATCTCTTTCAGTCCCTGACGGCCTCCCGTAGAACAGCCAGAGTAGTACGAATACTTGTGAGTTTCGCCATAGTATGCGGCAGACAAGGCCTTGCCGACCAGGACTGAACCGTGTATGGCTCGCCAGCCCCAATTCTCGAGCGATCCCTTATTGAGAGCAAAGGTCGAGTCCAGGGGGTTGGAGCTGTCGTGGCCAGTGTCCTGCTCTTGAATCAGTAACGTAGCACAAACAAAGCACTGTATGCAGACTCACAGTAGTAATGGCCGAGAACCCATAGTGAGAGTAAACCCCAAGATCCTGCCAATTGGTGAAGCCGGCATATCCACCGTTGCCAGTTGTGATGATCCGAGAGTTCCATTTGTTGGGCAGGTAGATGGCCATGTTGTACGATGAGTTGCCCGGTGTGGGAACTCTGACGCTTACTGCACATCCTTCGGGCAGACCGGTAGCATTGGCGTTGGCAAAGACATCTGTGAACGTTCCTCCCTCGGCCACTTTTGTGACATAGTTGAAAGTCGAGTTGGAGGGGATGCTCTTCTTAAAGGCTGCTTGTGAGCAGCCTCTCGCTTCTATCAGCAGAGGAAGGGTGAGGACAGCAAGTCCAAGAGTCTGGGACAGCATTGTAATCGAAATCTGTGCTGGATGTCAAGTTAATTCAACATGGTGGACAGCTGCTTTATAGAGGAGACCATGCGGGCTAGACTGCATGATGTCGCCCTCGGCAAACGGTTAACTCTCAACCGCATACCGCCTTCGCCAGACTCTACTGTGTCTGTACAGCGCGCTCACTAAAGCCGGTCCTTATCAGAACTGTCGACGACGAGGTGCAGATCCTGGAGGCGGCAGACCTGATCTGGGGGAGAGCTTGGAGCTCAGAAAGGTGGGGTGATCAACGGGAGAAGCAGGACTCGGCCGGTGCGGCAGTCGAGACCGGTACCTTTACAGCGACGACGGAAATCTCGATGTTTGCAGGTCTCGCGCCAGTTGCAGAGGACCTCCAATCTCTGAATAGTATCTGTTCGACGATGCTGTAGGAAGTTCGACGGACGTGGCAGCGATCCTCTAATATCACGGCGTTGGGGATGTTGGGCGGGAAGTCGCGTCCTGACAGAATTCTGGACCGTCCGTCACTGCCCCACCAACGACCTCCCCCTCGTTCCTTCGCTCTGATCAGTCAGCACCAACAACTAGACCAGCATTGGAAAACTCGCACTAAATGCAGGGAGGGCTGCTTGCAGGACTTGGCTCGCTGTATAAGTGCCTAGTTGGTATTTCGGGATGCGCGTATTTGTGCTCTCAATTTCCGAATCCTTCCAAGCCCAAGCCTCGCCAATCCCGAATAGCTATCCTAGCCAAGACCATACCACCTGTCCTGTTAAATCAAAAGCACAAAGCAGTGGGTACAAGGAATCTCTATGAGCCCTGTTCCAAGGATTCTGCTCCTTCAATGCACGGTCCCGCACGCAGATATGAACCAAGGCATCCATATAACGACTCTTGGATAAGGAGCGAGATTGCTCACCCAGGCCCTTGAACACCCACCCACTTCGCAACATGTCTGCCAATCGTGATCCAGTATTGCTTGCCTCGAAAGAGAGGCCATGGCTCCAGATAACTCATGCTTCCGACTTCACATTCTTGGGTCTACTCTTCACGGTATGCGATCATCGGGCGGGTTCTGCTGCTACAATCTAATGGTCCTAGTGTCTTGCTCTCTATGCTGCTTTCGTGGCATGGGACGTCTTCTTCGGTCCACTTTCCCACATGCCAGGACCCAAGCTATGGGCTGCATCACATGTACCCAAAGCCTTGATGCTATGGACAGGCGCCGAGGCACACACCATGCAAAAGTTACATGAAAAATATGGTTCTATCGTGAGGACCGCTCCCCGCCAACTCAGCTTTAACGACGCTACTGCCTGGAAGGTCATCTATGGTCACAAGTCTGGTGGCAAAACCAGAACCTTTGAGAAAGACCTCGAGTTCTATATTACGGATCCCGAGTCGACGAGACACATCGGTACTGCGGATGACCTCAACCACGCTCGACAGCGCCGTATTCTTGCAAACAGCTTTTCTGACAAGGTTCGTGACTCCGTGTGCTTCGGCATGTTCCTCCAGCTACTAAGCAATCATTCTGGGGAAATCTTGTGGCAAAGAGACCCCTTACTGAGTCTTTTCCAGGCACTGCGAGACCAAGAGCCTTTACTCAAACGATGGGCGGGTGTGATGGTCACAAAGCTGAAGGAAACCGCGGCTGCAGGTAAGGCAGTCGACATGGTTAGGTATTATAACTTCACCACGTAAGTTACCACAAAATCTGTAGTGGAGCAATGACTGATAGCTACAGATTTGATATTATGTCGGATCTTACGTATGTCACTAAGTAGTAAAAGCATGAACGGCCAGTAGCTGACAGATACAGCTTTGGTGAACCACTATATATGCTGGAAAATTCCGAGTAGGCCAGTGTCCATCATCACTATTGGAGGCGACTGACAGTCCTCTTAGATACGTTCCTTGGGTCAAGTTGATATTCGGCAGTATGAAAATCATTGGGAGGCTCATAGCGATCAGGCAGCTGCCGTTCATGCCTTGGCTTCTCCAAAAGATCATGCCGGCATCTGCGCGCCGCAAACAAAGAGAGAACGAGAAGTACTCGGCTGACCGAGTCGACCGTCGGTTAGCTCGCGATCCTGGCCGACCGGATCTGTGGACGGAGGTCTTGCGACGATCGGATGATGGCACGGGAGACGCTACAGCTGGCATGTCGCTTCCGGAGATGCATGCCAACGCCACCGTCTTCATGATTGCAGGCACTGAGACGACTGCGACGCTACTTTCCGGTCTCACGTACTACCTCTTGGTCAACCCAGACAAGCTGGCCAAACTGGTGGCAGAAGTGCGTGGCGCCTTTACATCAGAAACTGATATTACAGTAGACGAGCTGGCGAAATTGCCATACCTCAACGCCTGCATCCAAGAAGGTCTCCGCATGTACCCACCCGTATCCAGCGGCATGCCACGCAAAACCCCCGAAGAAGGAGCAGTAATCACCGGCAAATTCGTCCCCAGCGACGTTTCCGTGGCGGTCCACCACTGGGCCACGTACCAAAGCAGCACCAACTTCCGCAATCCCGCAAGTTTCGTTCCCGAACGCTTTCTAGGGGATCTAGAATACGCGGACGACAATCTCGCTGCACTGCAGCCATTCCTCCTTGGCCCCAGAAACTGCATTGGCAAGAATTTGGCTTACCACGAGATGCGTCTGCTTTTGACAATGACGCTCTTCAACTTTGACATGAGTTTGGAAGAGGAAAGCAAAGACTGGGCAAGGCAGAAGGTGTTTATCTTTTGGGACAAGAGACCCCTGATGGTCAAGCTGAAGGCTGTGAGATGAGCGATGTCTTGGTGTCTTTTGATCAGAAACAAGGATTTTCGAATTGCCAAGGGGGAGAAGCCTTCACAGTGGCACGCGAACCTTTTCCAGGCGCAACGGAACGAGGGCTGTGGCTGAGCAAGTCATGAAAACAAACCTTTCCCTTTTCCTCCTAAAATTGTCCATCCTATTCTTTGCGTTTTAAAGATAGTTCACAGGGACCATAGTACTTGAGTGTAATTTTTTCAGTAATGGCTTTGCGTCGACGATGCACGGTGTGGATGTGTAGAGGGTCTTGAAGTTGCGCTGTGACAAAAGCAGAGTTTACACATGGTAGAAATAATGGTAAGGAGTGTGACTGCTTTGTGCTTCAATCACTGTTATGGTGGAAGGTAGATAAAGATGCTTGACTCGATTGGAGCAAGATTTCTTTGTAAAGATTCACTTTGCTAGAAAGGAGTTAGTATGGCTATGAAGTTGTGTGTCTATCTATGAAAGATCAGCCATTCCAAGGGGAATCTCTGGGATTTGTACTGTAGATATAGAGGCTCTTCGGAGGGGTCTTGTGTTTCTCAACAGTAGCTGTGTATCTGCATGACTAAACTATGATAGGAATCAGCGCATGGAGAGATTTTGCTAATGGTGCAATGTAAAGAAACTATAGTAAAAAAGGCAACGGTGGTTCAGATATCCCGTTCTTCCAATGTTGAAAGTGGCACAACCGACGTTTCTGTCACATCTCCATAAGGAGTCGAAGTCTCAATCTGAGACAAAGAACCTGTAACACGTTACACCAATCCCCCCAGCTTCTACCGTGCAACACAATCGTTTAAGGAAACTATCATGACACACAACAAACAAACACCACCAAAGTCAATTTTCCAGAAAAGTGGCAGACGGCAAAAGAGGAAGAAAAAAAATCGGTTCTTGGGTATCGTGACAGCGAACTATATATACAAGAGACCAAACAATTGGTCAACCAACCAAAGCGAAAAGCCAGCGCTTTTTTATGTTTGAGGAGAAAGAAGAAGAATAGCAACTCTGGAAAAAAGGAAAAGTCCGGACTTTTGGTGGGAGGGGGAGAGTTGGTTGTGTGGTGCCAGGCATCCGGGCCGTGGTGGGTGGTTGGTGTTGCGTTTTTTGCCATCTCGGATGGTAATTTTGTGAGACGCTTTTGAGCGAGGGAACACCAGATTCTGCATATCGGTGTGTTTTTAGGCAACCGAGGCATATACGATGGCGCTGATGTTGTTGTTGCACTGTGTGCAAGCCTGTGTCTTTGCCGAGCAGTCGAGATTGGCTTCCGTGATGTTTGCGTGACTGAACTCTGTGACTCTGTTGTAGGGAGCTTCACCGACACTGTTTTTGAGACACGAAAAGTTAGCTGGATGTTTGTTTGTTGGCAAGAGGTGGTTGGGATGCGTACGAGTTGTCGGTGAAGGTGTATTCCAGTTGTAGGGTGAACTGGTTCATGCCCTTGTATGTGTCTTCTTTGAAGTTCCAGCCTAGAGAGCTGTTTCCGCAAGACATCTGTGTGGTCGTCAGCAAGGTCATTTCGATATAGCTCGGGGTGGAAAACTCACGTATTCACCCTCTGGGAAAGGCCCTTCGGGTGCCCAAGAACCAACGCAAGTGATCTTCTCAGTGTGGGTGTCCACTACGAAGCTCATCGTCGTGTTGTCTGTCAAGTGTCCGGGCGACATTGCTGCATGGACCTGAAGGTCCAAGATATCCATGCCGTTTGAAGAGGCGCCGATACGGGAGAATGTGATGATGGGAATGGCCGAGGCAAGAGGAGCAGCAGCGATGGCTGCAAGAGCTCCCAGCGATTGACGAAGAGTGAACATTATGATATGGTTGTTTTGGTTGTAGCAAAAAGTCGAGATATTAGTATTGAAGATTCGCAAGAGGGATTGAGCAATGGAACGAAGTACAGTAAACAGCAAGGAGTGCCCGTCAAACTTATAGATGTTGTTACAAGAGAGCCAAGTGAAACTCTGTTGCCGATGCCTTGCTGAAGCGAAGAACCATCAGGTAACTTGAAGCATCCAAACGTGCACGATTCATCAGGCGAGAGGGTTCGCTGCCTTGGTTTACTCACCCCATTGCCAAGTGTATACTGTAAGGGCTTGGTGTCGTGAAGCACGAGAGCGGATCTTCAGGTCCGGTTGCCTGTTTAGCTGGTAGTCCAGGGGTTATGGTTGTAGATCCTCGCGCTGTTGTTTGCGGAGGTCTTGCCCTTCTTACCGATGCTATCATAGACGAGATCGGGTTTCAGTTTCTCTCATCCGGCAAGCTGTGTATTCCAAAGCTATCTTGGAAGTCCAAGTGGATGTCGATGAACAAGTCACTGCATGTATAAGTGATTTGGTGGCCGACCATGCCTATAGAAACATGTCTTTCAGGAAGGAGAAAAGTATTCGAACACTACTTTTGCGTCTTCCCCACGGCCGTTTCCCAGGTGTCGTTTGGGAGTTTGTGGGGTGTTACAGATTGCGTTGACCGACATGATCTAATGTTTCACGAGTGTGATATGGTCCGGGCCGAAGTCTGACAAAATTTGTACCTCAATGTTTTCTTGAGAATAGCGCAGCATAAATCCGGCATCCCTAGCGACAGTTCTGCTCTGATACTCATACTAGACCTATAACTTGAGGGGGATCTCGTTTCCATTATAGTGCTGAACATGGTGATATCAATAGAATTGACATGGACGTCGGAGATCAAAACGTGGTCGGACAAGAATAAGTTGCAGGCGGATGATTGTCCTTTAGTCGGACTTCGGCATGCGTGGCCACGTCGATCTTCTTTCGCCGGATCATGTGGATCTTGGTGGGACGGGGCCTGATGACGGTTGAAAAGACGAGGTGCATGAACGAACAGTCGTCTTGATAGGATCGGAGCGCAGTCGAAAGCAGCTTCTCGCATTAGTATAGGAGAGGCACTGAACCTGAGAATACCGTTGCAAAAGAAGATCTCCCAAAGCCGGAGAATTTTGACGAGTACAAGGGAGGCAGTTCCCCGACAACGGGGACCAAACTCCACACTTATTTTTAACGGTAATTTGCTTATCTATAATTAGGGACGCGGCTTTTACACAAGACTGGAAGTCGCAGATTGGGACGGGCAGGACTTTACCATTCTCGGTCGAGCAGGCTGAAAAGAGGTGTGAGCGAGGGTGAGCGAGATTTGGATCTGACTCCGTGTGAAGCTGTCTGCGGCTCGCGAATGTACATCTTCATTCGAGGAGGACGCGGGCAAGCAGCGATACGCCGAAGACGCGCATGTGAGAGTGCTCGAGCAAGCGAATAAGAGGCATCAAAGACAGAGAGACGGGAGTGACCATCGCGACAGGGAAACGCCCTGCAGCAGGGAGTGCATGGATACAAGTCAAGCGCAGAGGCCAGACCGGTTCGAAGGGTCAGTAGAGAGGATTACGTGCTCGGGGAGAGATGAAATGGCTTGTTGCTAGTCTTTGTAGTGCCAAGATCGCAATTCGCAGCCGCCAAAGGTAAATGTCAGCTTGTAGAGGTCACCAGGTCTGCATTTTATCCTGAGGGATGCTGTCAGACGCATCCGGCCTTACGGTAGAGTATACTTGATGAGTGCAGGACGGACCCCGTGGCCGCCGGAAGATCAAGTGGGCGTGCCGAGACTCTGCGGTTGAGCAAAAACAGAGATCGACCAGTGTGCGAATCAAGAAGGTTTTCTGTAACAGGAGAAGACAAGCATCTTTCTTTCGCCGTGTGTTCACAGATAGGCTAGCTTGCCTTGGGTCTGTGGAGCTGCAGCGACCCCTCGATCTGCTCAATCTCGGCGCGTGCGCTCCAGACCATCGGCTCATTCAGCGAACAGCAGCCCTTGGAGGGTGGAGCAGACTATTCAAATGCTATCCAAACTGCATTGGCAGAAAAGGTCGAATCGCAAATCCCAGCAGTCCTTTGAAGGCCACAGCCTGTCGCCGCAGGCTTCGCCCGGTACGTATCCTGCCAGCCTATCATGTTGTTTGTTGCTATAAACGGATGGCGAGGATGAGGGGGTATAGCAGCAGCATAGCAGAGGAAGAGAGGACTTGAGCTAACCATCGGCCATGTCTGCAGAATTGAAACCTGAAGGAGCACCTGCGAATCCACCTTCTCGTCGACCTGGCTTCTTGTCAAGAGTACGCAGCCAGCGCTTCTCTACCGTCAACGTGCCGTCCGAGTCATCTTATCAGGGTGAGTTTCTATGGAAAATTGGTTGAGAGATGGGTCCCTTACACGACATCAGAAGCGTCAAGCAACCCAGTGCCCAAGCGACATTCTTACTACCAGCCTGCCCAGCCATTGTACGACACGACCGAGGCTCAGCATCCGGTATGAAAACAGGTCGCAGGTCACCAGGTAACAACTGACATGTCCCGAGCAGAGATCATCAACTCCAGAGCACTTTGCACCATTTGCTACTAGGCAGTCACGACAAGTCGAGACGGCAGACTCGGCGTCGCGGTCGTCGAGTATCTATACTGAGGGCAACGCTCACGGTGGTGAAGTCAATCTGTCAGCCATCTGGAACCCGGGGCAGTTGGTGCCAGACGGTAACGACACGACGCAGCAGCAGTTGGAGCATCTCACGCAGTCGGTTTCTGCTACTGCCATGAGCATCAACGGAGCAGACTCGGTGTCGTCGGACTCGGGGGCGCCGCTGGACCGCTTCATGCAACGAAGGCTGCAGCGGCTAAACACCGAACAGGGTTTCCGCGAGCAGCGGCAAGCTTCGCTGTCGCAGCAGAGCCAACACTCGAAATCATCGTCGTTGCAACAAGCCGAATTCCACCACCAACACGCCCAACAACATCACCACCACCAACACCAGCAGCAGCCACAGCGCCAACCATCCCTCCCGGACCACGCCGAGCAGTCGCTGCCAACCCGCATTCCTGCCCAAGTCATCCCCAGCGTGCCGAATTCGACTGCAACCACGCCATCCTCGTCTTCGGCGTCGCCGCACTCGCACTTCCGCCACGACACTCCGCAGCAACCGCAATACCAACCCCTGCGCAACTTTGCAAAACTGCACGACGACGGGCCAATCCACTTCTCGACCTCGACCTCGCCGAACAAAGCCCCGCCCCGCCAGCCCTCGATGGCCTCGTCTAACCAGAGCCCCGCTCCCAACCCCAATGCCCGCGAACCCTCCATCCTGTCGCAACAACAACCACAGCAGTCCAAAGACGTCGGTCGCTCGACGCCGCAGCCCCAGGCCGAGGACTTGACCGAGGACCAGGTTCGGCAGTTGCTCAACGACCACAAGGAGCTCCGTAAGCCGCCCCAAAACGCCTTTGCGCCCGTGTGTCCATGCTAACCGCACTCGACTGCAGGTGAAAAATACCAAAAGGTCAAGAAGTACTATTTCGAAAAAGAAGACCAGGTCAAGCAATTGCAAAACAGCCTCGCGCACCAAAGGATCGCCCAATCACGCACTTCTCTCGACGACGGCGAGTACGCGACCCGCTTCAACCGTCTGGATGGCCTGATCGCACAACTGTCTTTCAGCATTAGGAAGCACTGGAAGTCGGTGCCTACATGGCTTGCTCCTGCCGTCAACAAGGACGCAGTATCCACCGGCAAGCAAGAGATGACGGCAGTCGGACGAGCTTTCATATCCAAATGGCTGGTAGAAGATGTCTTTGACCGCTACTTCCACCCCGACCTTGATTTGGCCCTGTCGACACAGTTGAAGCAGATGCAGAACAACATCCGCCTCTTCGCCCCGCCTGCCTCGGTGCACGAGGATGAAGAGTACCTCACTTCCAAGGTCGTCAACTGGCGATTGACCACGCTAGAGGCCATGCAGGACATTTTGCGACTGCCCGAGGCTCAGAAACACCGTTCCCACATGACCGACCTGCTCAAGGCACAGCTCAGCACCGCCTTGGAGGCACACCTCAACGACCCACCCAAGCATGACCTCGAGGGTGGCGTGCACATGATCTGCGAACTTGCGGTCGCAATGCTGGGCCATTTACCGCAGGAGAGTCGAGACGTCACCATCGAGTACTTCCTTCCGGGTGCTGCTGTGAACCTTGACATCATGAAGGTCGAGTCTGGTAATGGTATACCAGTCTTGGTTACCTCATTGGCTGAAGAGATGGCCGAGAGAGGCAGCGTCAACAGCGAACTGGTCGACACAAGTGATCGAACATCGACCGAGTTGAACTCACGCAAACGCAACATGCTTAGTGCTCTGACGGGCCATAAGAAGGGCCACCCGGCACAAGGGAAGTTGAATGGTGGCAGTAGCACCAGTTTGGCTGGCAAAGAGGATCGTGTGCGCCTGGCAGTTGGAATTGCGGCTCACGTCCGGGAGCGCGGGATACTTGTCAAGGCTCCCATCTTCACGGCCTCGTGAGTTTACTATTGGCCAGGTGGTATTGTTATGATCGAGCACAGAGCTTATTAGAGCTCTTCATTTTCGTCATTTTCGTTTCAGGCGGAGCGCGCGCCTTTTGGAGATACCCTGCAGGTTAGATTGAAAGATGTATGTTGAAGCTGTGAGAGGATGCAGCTCGTTGAGATGTTCATGTAGTAGGACAGAAGCCTCTCAGTACGAAATGATTTCTCCTTTGTCATGTTTCATTCACAAAGGTGGATGAGGTTTTCGAGAAATGAAGATGCAACAGAAGTTTGGTGCGATAGAAGAGTGCAAGCAGATGTGATCTGTGATGGGCAACTGCCTAGTTCAATGTAGTGTTGGCCAAGAGGAGGAAGGGACAGAGGGCAAGCAAGGGTCGGCGAGATCCGAGGGCTTGTTCGGACAAAGCGCGGGCGGCTGCTTCATGACGAGGCTCGTTGGCTTCAGGTGAAGCGTCTCGACGAGAGAGTGAACAAACACACCGCGTCCGCATCCGGCCATCTCTCCCCCATCGTGCCGGTTCGCGTCGCTGTTTTGTGCAAGCCGACAAGGACGACCGACAGCAACCCGCGTTTCCGCTCCTTTGCCCTTCGCCTTTCCATCTAGCACATTCCTGGACACCCAAGCAGACGCCCGGCCAGTAGCTGCGCCAGTCGCAAGCGCGAAAGACCATCAGCAGCTGCCACAGCATGTTTGAGAGGGCAGTCTGAACTCTCCACATCCACAAGCAGCGCACGCAAACATGGCAGCTCCTCGCCAGTGGGGTGTCACGCCGCCCGTCTCGACCGCCTTCCCGACCGACAAAGAGCTCGCCCTCAGCGAAGCTCTCCTCGCCGAGCTCAAGGAACAAAAGAGTTTCGAATCCACAGAAGACACCAACAAGCGCGTCGCCGTCCTGGCCACCTTTCAAAAGGTCACGACCGAGTTTGTCAAGCACGTTGGCAGAATAAAGGGTCTCTCCGACAGCGTCTTGCAGAACGCCGGCGGCAAGGTCTTTACTTTTGGCAGCTATCGTCTCGGTGTCTACAGCCCGGGTATGCATGTCTTCTTCTGCTCCTCCTCCTCCTCCTCCTCCTCCTCCTCCTCTCCCTCCTCCTTCTTCTTCTCCTTCCTCTTCTCCTCCTTCTCCTCCTCCCGCGCTCTCACTGCTGACACCGTCACCGACAGGCTCCGATATCGACACGCTCGTCGTCGCGCCCAAGCATGTATCCCGCGAGGACTTCTTCGAGCACTTCCGCGCCATCCTCGAGTCCATGTCGCCGCCCGGCTCCATCGAAAAGTGCACCGCCGTGCCCGAAGCTCACGTCCCCATCATGAAACTCGTATACCAAGCCATCGAGATCGATCTGATCTTCGCTCGTCTGCAGCTCAACTCGATCCCGCCGAACCTCGACCTCGAAGACAACAGTCTGCTGCGCGGCCTGGATGAAGCAGACTTGCGCTCCGTCAACGGAACCAGAGTCACCGACGACGTCTTGCGTCTTGTGCCACAGGAAAAGACGTTCCGTCATGCCCTGCGTTGCATCAAGCTCTGGGCTAGCCGTCGCGCCATTTACGGCAACATCATCGGCTTCCCCGGAGGAATCGCTTGGGCCATCATGGTCGCTCGCATCGCCCAGCTCTACCCCCACGCTTCCGGCTCTCTGATTGTTGCTCGCTTCTTTCAGCTCATGAGAGGTTGGTCCTGGCCCATGCCCGTCATGCTCAGGGTCATCGAGTCCGGCCCTCTTGACCATTCCGCCAAGATCTGGAACCCCAAGATCTACCCTGGCGACCAACGTCACCTCATGCCTCTCATCACTCCAGCTTATCCTTCCATGTGCGCCACTCACAACATCACAAAGTCTACTCTGGCTGTCATCACGCGCGAGCTCGAACGAGGCCACGAAATTTGCAACAACATCTTCGATGACAAGTCCAACGTGCAATGGAAGCATCTGTTCGAAGGCCACACCTTCTTCACAAAGGACTTCAAGTACTATCTCAGTGTCGTCTCGGGCAGCTTGAACGAAGAAGCTCAGGGTGACTGGAAAGGCTTGGTCCAGTCAAAGGTCAGAAGACTCATCGGTAGCATCGAGCAGTCTCAGCCGAATGTCGCCTATGCCCGCCCCTTCACAAAAGGCTACGAACGCGTGCACCGTGTCAAGAATGATGAAGAGAAGGATCAAGTCATGCAAGGCAGCACAAAATATCAAGTCTCCAAGACCGAGACCGTCGATGAAGCACAGAACGTCAAGCAGTTGTCCGCTGAGCAAACTTCTCTCGACAACCTTGACGAGCCTGCCACCAAGATCGAAAAGCCTGACGAGAAAGAAGATGGCATGACCAACATCTGGACCACGACCTACTACGTCGGAATCGAACTGGTTCCAGGAGCAACATCTCTTGACATTTCTCATCCAGTACAAGATTTTAGGCACCAATGTACTCAGGCTACGCAGTACAACGAAGACGTCAACTCGATCCGTGTTATTGTTGTAAAGAGGTAGGGACAGTTTCATGCTCATCTCGATTCTTATAACTAACCTGCGTCAAGCTATGATCTGCCCGACGATGTCTTCAAGGAAGGTGAACAGCGTCCCGTCAAGGCGAAGAAGACCAAAGCCACCAAAGCCGCAAACGGCACCAAGAAACGAAACGCCGGCGAAGCAAACCTGGACGTACGTATACAACCACGATGTCGACAGAAGAACATGCCAGTCGGGATATCATGAGCAGTTTTCGCATATCTCCTTCATCATTTTCTCTTCCTTTGTGTTTGGCTACTGACGCAGATTTAACCAACAGGAAAACGGCGATTCACAAAACGCATCTAAGCGTAGATCTACCAACAGCCAGGATGCTCCCAACGGTGGCAAGCCTTGACCACCTTCTACGTACAGCATTATCCCAATCCACGTTGGTATCAGCAAGGTGAAGCCACTGGCATGCACAAGATTGGTGCTTGGAATCAGTGGGCAGTCTGGCTGCTTCGCTTGACAGGATTCCGGTGCCAGTATTTCACCTTGCGTGTGGCTTGCGCTACAACCGACACGAAGAAAAAAGAAAAGGACAAAAAAAAAAGGCCCCCGTGGCCAAGGTTTGTGTCGCGCTTTGCTGCCTTTGCTCTTCCATGACCACATCAATCGCGATGCCGTCTGCGAATCAGAACGTGCAAAGCAGCGTGTATCGCGCAAACTGCAAGTACTTAATAAACACAAAAACAGGTTCGGCCAGCGTGTCTCAAGCAAGATTCACGTGTATGGACCAAAAGGAAGGTTGCTGCCTCCTCCAAAAGCTTTCCAGCGACAAGCTTTCCATCCGCATTTTCCGCACGGCGTTCTCAGGGTCCGAGGGTCTTTTCACTGGGGTTTGTTACGGGTTCCAGGTGTGTCATTCATGGAGGGGTGTCAAAAGGGGAAAAGAAAGGTCAAGTAGAGGGGAGTGGGACGGCGAGATAGCTTTTGTGTTTTGTGTGTTTTTCTCTCTCTCTCTTCTATCAAAATCAAGACCATTTTTGGGGACCTCCGGGACCTCGCAGACGCAACAGTTTGACCAACTCCACGCATTTTCTTCTTGAAGTGGCTTTTTTTGTTTTCGCATGTGACATTTCTCAGCCCCAGCTGAAGTGAGCCAGCTCCGAGACAGAGTTCCGGGGTCCACGGACGATTTTCGGGGGAGCGTGGAGAGAAAGGGAGAGCGAGAAGCGAGCGCTTCCAGAAGGAGTCAAAGGTGCACCGAGTCTGGCACCCCTGCCACCCTGTGGGATCCACAAGCTGACATCTGTTTGGTTGCTTTGCGCAACCTTGCAAGAGATCAGGCATGGAAGCATAGAGATGTCAGTTTTTCCTTTCCAGATCTGTCTTATTTGGCGCTGTCGGACCTGCGGCAGAAGATGAGCCGGCTGGGGTCTCGGATGCAAATGCACGATGTTTTTGAGATCTGTCCCTTGTGTGTCGCGCTTGTCGCGGGATGGAGGATAGTGGCTTTTGACTTTTGGCTTTTCAAGATTCAGATTTCAGCCGCGAGGTTTGCTGCTCTATCTACGCGGTACGCCTCGTTTTGCTTAGTGGTTGTGTGGAGCGAGGTCTTTGGCTTGATTGGGAGGGGGAGGAAATTGTACATAGGTTATCAATTTGAGGTCACGCGGTTTCTTTTTGGATGGGAGAGTTGGGGTGCGAGTAGTTGACGTTAGGATAGGGGGGTAGCATATGCGGATCTTTACGAGAGCCTCAAAGGTTTGGATGAGCAGTCAATTCTGCAGAATAGAAACAAGAGATGCGACAAAGAAGAAACAGAGTTCGGTTGTGTAGTTCACTCGCGTTTGCATGTCCAGAAGCGGTGACGACCCGCAAGGGCGGCGGCACTCCCGTTTGACTGACAGACAAGATCCCACGTGGTCGAAAAGAAAAGAAAGGAAAAGCACAAAGGAAAAGACCTGACATTTCTTGGACACGAGTCATGGTGGTATATGCTAGAGGGAAGAGAAAGACAGATGTAGACGGAAAAACGTTTGTTACTAGAGTTAGTGTATCATAATATGCCACGTTTGGCCTATGTCTTTTTGTGGTTAAATGGTTGTTGCTCACGGAATAGGAATTTGTCTGGAGATTTGACGAGGGACAAGGTGATTGAGTTTTGGACCCCCTCTTTGGGCGGCGCGTTCGGGACTGCATGTTCCAGGTCTTGAGGCAGCAAGTCAGCGCTTGCGGTTGTTGCAAAGTACTAGAGTAACGAGCTTGCGATTGAGGGAGAGAGAGGAAAGCTGCAAGGCTTATTAAGAGGTCGGCATGGCATCAGGCGGGCAGGCCGAGTGTCGTGTCGTTGACTCGTTGTCTTTCCGGTGAACGGTTGTGCCTTGGCCTCCACCGACTTGTCCCTAAAGTTACGAAGCGCCTGCTGGTCTACACGCCGCCGCCCTCTGGTCGCATCCTGGACCAACCACACGTTCTTTCCACCCCCTCCCTGCTGCCCTTTGCAAGTCCGCACACCGCGTCGCTCGCCCCTGCCCTTTTTTTGCTTTTCGCGCGTGCCTGTCTGTGCCTGTGTGCCTGCTCCTGCCCTCCAGCCCTCTCCTCGCGGGGCATATGAAGTGTGCTGGGTGCTAGGACAGATGCCTTCGCGCTTCCGCAACCTCGTGGGCTCGAAACGGAAAGCGTCTGGAAACAGCCTGACCCAGAGCCCGAGCAACAACTCGCTCTCCAACAACAACAACGTCAGCAACACCACGTCCTCGCTGGGACCCTCGTCGCCCGTGCCGAACAACTCGACCCAGTCGCCGCCGCAGTCGGCCAGCGAGCGCAATTCGACCGCCTCCAACCCCAACACGCTCGTCCAGCAACAGCAGGCCAGCGCCTCGACCACCTCGCTCGCCATGAACCCGCACCAGCACCCCTCGCAGCAGCACGGCTCGCCCCAGCCCGGTCAGCAGCCCCTGGGCCGTCCGCCGTCGTACCAGTATGTCAACCAGGCCGGTCAGCAACAGCAGCAATTGCAGCAGCAGCAACAGCAAATGGCCGGCCGCCCGACGAGCCCCATGCCTCCCCCGCCAATCAACACCCAGAACCCGTACGGCCACTTCCCTCCCCACGCGCCGCAGCACATGTACGGTCAGCAACCCGTTTCGGGTCCGCCAGGTTATCCCATGCAGGCGCCGCCTCAGCAGCAACAGTACGGAGGCTACGTGCCCCAACAGTCCATGGTAGGCGCTCAATACTCTTACAATAGAGGATATGCTTCTGAAGCCAATAACCAGCGGAGCAAAGCCC
This sequence comes from Aureobasidium sp. SLJ-2021a, assembly GCA_019677095.1. Classification (NCBI taxonomy): domain Eukaryota; kingdom Fungi; phylum Ascomycota; class Dothideomycetes; order Dothideales; family Saccotheciaceae; genus Aureobasidium; species Aureobasidium sp. SLJ-2021a. The sequence continues at coordinate 112,024 of JAHRBU010000028.1, forward strand.
AACTCATCGTCGGCATCGATTTTGTAAGTACACGTCCGCCGACCACTGCTGCTTCGCACCCACTGACAACGGCCTTGTCCAGGGCACGACATTCTCGGGCGTCGCCTTTGCCTTTGCGACAAACACGGAAGCGAAAGAGGACATTATCGTCGAATGGCCCGGTGCTGGTACTCAGACAAAGCAAAAGGTGGGTTCTTGAACAAAATCGGAGGAGTGGCGAGATTGCTGAACAAGTTCGCGTGCAGATTCCGACAGTGCTCTACTACGACCAACACCAGCAAGTGGTAGGATGGGGTGCCGACATTGCTGACGCACTCGCACCCACCGGCTACCCCAAGCCTGGTGTGCAAAAGGTCGAGTGGTTCAAGCTCCAGCTGATGATGAGCGGAAACACATACATCGATCCCATCAACCTGCCTCCACTTCCCCCGGGCAAGAGCGAGATTGACGTCGCCGCCGACTACCTGTTCAAGCTACGACAGGCTATGCGCAACTACCTTCAGAAGACGCTGGGTGAGGTTTTTACCCGTGAAGAGCGCAACATTCGCTACTTCCTGACCGTCCCTGCCATTTGGAATGACGCCGGTAAAGCAGCCACCCGTGCTGCTGCCATCCAAGCTGGTTTCTTGCGCGACGAGAACGACAACCGCCTGACTCTTGTCACCGAGCCCGAAGCTGCCGCCATGTTCTGTTCCAAGACTGGCCTTCTCAACCTGAAGATTCAAGACGCCGTTTTGATTGTGGATTGTGGTGGAGGTACCGTAGATTTGATCGCGTAAGTGCCAAGGATGCCTTTCGGACGCTATGAGATGATGCTAACAGTGACTCTATAGATACGAAGTCGAGGAGGAGCACCCCTTTACCGTCGCCGAGTGCACTGCTGGATCTGGTGACTCTTGCGGTTCGACAGCATTGAACCGCAACTTCTCCAACATCCTGAGGGCAAAGATTCGTAAGATGAAGCTTCCCGACGGCTCAAAGACAGCTGGCCGTGTCTACGCAAAGTGCATCATGGACTTTGAGAACAGAATCAAGGCCGATTTCCGCAACAATGGTCAAAAGTGGGCTGTCGACGTGGGTATCGAAGCTGAGTTCCCCGAGGCCGGCATTGAGGAAGGATACATGACTTTCACCAACGAGGAAATCTTGCAGTGCTTCGAGCCTGTCGTCAACCGCATTCTCGAGCTTGTCAGAAACCAGATCATTGCCATCCAGGCTCAGAACCGCCACCTACAGGTTAGCAAAGCGCCAAACTGTTTATCCGAACCAAAGCTAACTCGTCATAGAACGTCCTCGTTGTTGGTGGCTTCGGTTCATCAGAATACCTGTTCCAGCAGATCAAGCTCCACGTTCCTCCTCAATTCCAGTCCAAGGTTGTCCGTCCCATGGATTCGGTCGCCGCCATTGTCAAGGGTGCCGTCACTGCTGGTATCACCGAGCGTGTCGTCACATCCCGTGTCGCGCGTAGACATTACCTTATGGCCACTCTCCAGCCCTTCAAGGAAGGCCACCACCCCGAGCAATACCGCGTGCCCAGCTTGGACGGAAAGGACCGTTGCAAATACACTCGTCAAATCTTTGTGCAAAAGGGCCAGCGTGTCAAGACGGGCGAGCCGGTCAAGGTTTCGTTCTTCCGTCAAGTCGCACCAGGTGCTACCCTCATGTACGAGGATGTTTTGTATGCCTGTGATGAGGACGTATGTCCTGAATATACCAAGGATCCTCGTAAGTGGCTGTCATTCCATGTTTGAAAGAATCAGCAAGCTAACTACTATAAAGGCATCAAGGAAGTCGTCACTCTCACCTCCGATCTGAGCCGCAAGAACCTCGAGAAGGACTTTGAACGCATGGACACACCTCAAGGCACTTTCTACCGCGTCTACTTTGACATCTACCTCACGCTCGACGGCACAGAATTCAATGCCGAGCTGGTGTGTCAAGGCGAGGTCATGGGACGTTGCTCGGCCAGATTCAGATGATGCGACTCTTTTTCCCTTCGGCCCCAGGTTTTCTTGTATAAATCCTTTTTATTGTTCAAAATACCCTTTTTCAAAGTTGGAGACGGCCCAAAGTCACAAACACACAATACCAGCGCACATGCGAAACGACAAAAAAGAACAACGGCTAATTGGAGGAGTCTGGCGTGCTTGGAGAAGAGAGAAAGCAAAGAATACGCTGCAGAAGGGGGAGGAACACATGAAACAGGGCAAAGAAAGCGAGTGTTCTGGATAAGAAATGCGGCGGGGTTTGATTTTTCTGTCCTTTTTTTTCTCTCTTTTTTCTTCTTTCTCCCACCTATATTGTCGTCTCTTTTACTACTCTTTTTTCTTTCCTTCTCTCTCTTCCATTTCAGTCATTTTGTCTTGTGAAGTGAGGGTGGATTGTTTCTGCTGTTCAAGATATCTATACGTACGTACGCTTTTTATATGCTTAATTTGTTATTGCTACCAAGAGCTTTATAGTCCTGGATGTGAATTCTGGGAGGTCCGTCAACAGAAACGATTATTCAAGCGTACGGGACAACCATGTCCAGTTCGATCCTTCTGGAGGCAATAACTATTAATCCGGCCTTGAATAAAGTAGTATGGGTGCTCGCAAATGTGCTGTCAGTTCCAAAATGTCATGGTGTAGACTCGACTGTGGGAAGACAGGGTGGTATCCTTAGCGATATATCGGAAGATGCACTTGAGTTTCGGAAGATGTATCTATCCTCGAAAACGCGCTTTGTTGACATGGCGTCGGAGAGGTTGGGACGCGTCTTTTCTCGAGGCCTTTGTCGTACCATGCTTTTTGTGCTGCGGCCTTTGATGGATCTACAGTTGTCTGACTTGAACTCTAGGATGGCGTCTCCGCTTGCTGATGCTTTAATGGGTTTGAGGTATTTTGACGCGTCGATGGGACGATGAACTCAATGCCGGATAGACATCTCGACATATCGAATGGCTTTGTGTGCTAAAAGCTAGTTTGATGTATCAGCTTTTCTGCTAGGGAACATGGGAACGTTTATCGTTGGAGATGAGGTCGTCTCTCCTGTGCTCGAGGACCAATGCTTTCGACATGCTGCGGTATTTGGGTTTGTGTGCTGCAGGATGAACTTTATCTTCGAGTGACTTCTCCGAGCTTGCCTTGGACAAGCATTTAGATGTGCTTACTGGATACCGGAAGAGTTTCTGTTGACAAACGTTTATCCTGACACGAAGCTCGTTCTTCGGGAGGCTTACCCGCAGGGCAGGATGATGAGACTGGTACTGGACTGGTTACTGTCTTTAACGCAGAGCTCCGCAGCTTTGTTGAGGGCTGTTCAGTGGCGGTTCTGAAGTCAATACGACAGAGGCAGCTCCTTCCCTGACCCATCTGAAGCTTGACCGAGAGGTTCACTGGAGCAGTCGCTTGCGCGAGTTTCTGTCCTTGACCAACCACTCAAACAGGCTGCTGCGGGTTGCAAGGATCAACTCGACCATACGATCAGCATCAACATCAGACCAGTCAAGTTACCCACACAGTAGGCGAAGCTATTCTCGGATAACAACATCTGTTCCTTTCGGCCAGTTTGCGAGGCCAACACGGATCGGCGTCTAGACAAGCTCGACATCGAACGGTACCTCTCTCAATGCTTGTCTTGGCCATTTTTGCGATGCTTGTATTGCACAAGCCTTCGTTCACGCAACTGGTCTCGGGATAGTTGGCATGTCATCCGGCCAGTGACGAGGGTCATGGACCTGTGTCCACCCTTCTTGACCCCTGCAGATTATCATGTCCCAGTCCAGGTGATGAGGATCTCTGGTAAGAAAGAGTGGATACTACTGCGTCTGGTTGCGTTCCTGTGGTATACAAGGTTTACCGATACTGCTGACCCCATCATTTACCTTCTTGCAGATCGTTCTCAAGGGTTCCGCCAATCTTGCATGTATGTGGCTACCTGGCCTTGCTTCGGACCCTCAGGCTGGTCAAATCAGATGTTTATCTCGAGTCTCTCCGTCTAGTTCACAGTCCTTACGACCTCGTCCCTCCTATTCTGGGAAGAACATACTCGCTTGACGCATCATGCAGTTTCACATCATCGCCCTTCAGATCATCATCTTCGGACTTCAATGGGCCCAACTGGGGTTGGCTGAGAAGAACGGGAAAAGTCCTCTATGCACGAGGATACGAGAGGAGGGACATTTGACACGCGAACAAGCCGACTCGATAGTTGGTCCATGGGCTCGAGGCCAATACGATGAGTGGAAGAATTCTGGAGCTGGCGTTGGATTCTGGAACTGGCTCCATAGAAAATGGGCGCCGGACGCGGCAGATTCAATCATCGACTGCAAGCTGTCTTCCAAATGCTCCGTTGTTACTTGCATGGTCATTGATGACCAGCACGATATAGAGGATCAATGGAGCGCTTACTGGACTCTGGAATCCATCGCCATCTTCCACAATGTGGCATATGAGATCAAGAGTGCCAACGAGAAAGCATGGCTCAGCGTACGAGGCGATGTAGGAACCCTTGTGGAAAAGTTTTCGGATGGGCATAACATCCAGAAACACAAGGCGCAACACGATCGGCATTGGAAAATCGCAAGCCATGTCGTCACTTCGGTGGCCATGCTTCTTTCTGCTATCGGAGTTTTTACGAATGCTGCCATGGCCGTTGCGGACACTGCCGTGTTCGTTGGAATGTCTGACAAGGCGATCAGAATGGTCGCTTCTAGCGCAGGTCTTTTCAGCGGCACAGCTACAACGGCCCTGAATTTTGGAACAGACATGATCGAGGCCAAAGATTACGTGTCCAAAATGATTACCACGCTTGAACACGCCCAAAAGGGCAACCAGGATAGGGTAGTAGACAGATTCGACGCGTATATGGGGGGCCTGTTCTCTGGTGCCGACCCGAGTCTTGTTCAATATGTTCAACAAGGTGGATACATCAACTCTACCAGTGTTTTCACACCTGAACACAACAAACGACTTCGTGAAAGATGGGCTGCGTCTTATATCTCTAGCATCTGGAACGTCGAAAAGACTTACATCGTCATGGCTAATACCGGGAATTGCGAAAGTGACTCGCGAGGATTCAAACCTCTACGTGTCTGCTTGGAAGAGGCACCTCAATATGTGTTTTACGCCTTCTCGAAATCAATCCTTCGAGAGGGGACAAACCACAAGGTTCTTATTCGAGGTCCTATCGGCCACGGAAACCTGAAGTCATTTACTGGCTTTACGTTGAAAGATGCCGTGCGAGCCTCTTATGTGTACTCTAAGCGTAACGGCTATAGTGTTAGTACTGGAGCACCCGAAGGATCAGAGGACTTGATCGATGGCTTCTTTGGCCCAGCGTCGACTGAATCAGGTGGCAAGGCTCATGGCTTGTTCAACATTCCGATCTTGTACTCTCCCGGGGGTCAGGCTATCTCTTCCATCAACACCAGACACAACCGAAACTATCCTTGCATGGCCGCGGCGCTTCCATGGTCGAGAAACAACCACCACCACTCATCTCTGCAAACGAGAGACCAGGCATGGACCGACAACGATCCCAAGACAATGTTCCAGTTTCTGAACGCGACCGGGCTCTACAGATCCGGAGATTGGTGGAGCTATTGTGCTGGCAGCAGAAAGCACCACGGCAACCATTGTAAAGGCAACAAAGACATCGACTGGAGGGGCAAGTTCGGGAGTGATCAGTACGAAAAGATCCACCATCCTTTCAAGCATTGCAAAGCTCGCAAAGGCCATAGAAAAGGGTTTGTAGGATGCGAGAGACCCAACAACAACGGTTACGACAAGAACAAGCCCGGTGACTGCCGTGGCGGCAAGCAAGGAATGGCAGAGGGGTTCGCCGTAGAAACCGATACCCAGTGGTCCAACGGGACAGCACTTGATCTGGATGACATGTCGGAAGATGAAGGAAATCTGTCAGATTGGACTGATGATGAGGAAGAGCGCGAGGATGACGGTGAGCAAGAACCAGAGAGCGGTGATGAAGCAGACCCGAACGACGTCGTTGATCTCGGTCTGCGTGCTTCTCACGACAACAAGACCGGGGTCGTCTCTAGATTTTACGCGTAGAGTCGCCCTCCTGCCATCTATTCTCCTCAGTGCGGCCATGTCGATGATAAACACTTGAAAATCTAGCTGTTCCTTCCTCCACAATGTTCTTTTCGTGAAGCTATGGGAATGCAGAAACTTATGTCAGGACTGAGCTTGGTCACTGGGAGAAGGCGGATTCAGGGCAGTGTTTGAGCTCTCAATGGGCAGCCTCCGTACCTGAAAAGGATTGTGTATTTTTGCAAGCAGTAAGTGTCTACGATTGTGGTCAATGTTCAGCTGACACAATTCCAGCAATCCGGCACTGTCATACCCTTAATGCTTGTCCTTCACTATAGTCCCATCATAATTGAACCGTCAACTCGCTATGCTTTTGTCAGGTTTGCGCGTCTGCCTTCCTCTGTTTCTTTTGTCTGACTGGATCTGTTTTGAGTGGTATACGTCCTGTACGTTAGCCGTTTCAGCTCCAGTTACTGCACCCCTTGTGGTCAAAAGCTCTCCTTGACAAGCAAGCGCCGCAAGTAATCATGAACTCGTTCCTTTCCCAGCACGAACAATGTTAGCGGTACTGCGCCTACCTGCTTAGATGTGGCTTGGGCATGTGAACATGCCTCTTCCAAACCATACGTACAATACGAGTGCTCGTACGATCCATTCGACCTTCCAATCTCCATCCACTGCACTCACACGGATAGGACATGTGGTATTTCGACAATCTGCCGTACTCGTTCGTCTAAAAGGAGTTTTACCATCGACTCTCCTCTCTCACGATGATGAGTCGTGAGTTTTCTTACTATAGAAATGCAGGGTCGCTTACCAAATATAAGTGTGGCCATGGAAACGCCCTAAGATGACCCCTCTCCGTGGATACTACTCTGCTTTTGACAAGTATCCTGCATTTCCTTAGCTACACCGTGTTAGACCTTAGCACACGGGACAACAAGGGTTCGCAAAGAAGAAAGAAAGTGGAAGTAAGAACCTCTCTAGGAGCGTATATGATGAACTGAATGATCAGACACTCAACATGGTGATGCTTATCGAGCTATCTTTATCATCCGACACCCACCGGAGAAAGCGAAACAAATCTAGTAGGTCTGGTGCTTCTTGACCTCCTCCCAAAGCTTGGGATCCTGCTCAACACGGACCTGCTCGGACTTGTCGTCGACGAGCTCGTTCAAGCGGCGCAGATCCATATCCTTGGCCAGCAGAGGAATAACATACTTGTCGAAAGTCTGCCAGTAAGGGTTCTCGAGGTGGTACTTTTGGCTCTGTGATTTGATATCTTGTTAGAAGAGTGTTGATGTGAGGGAGTGGAAGGTTTCAGTGGGGAATGATGGAGTGAGAGAATGGCATTTGGGATCAAGGATTCGGAATTTGTACTTACGCTCTCATGCGCATAACGCTCAACGATGGTGAAAGCGCGAGGGTCCTTTGTATCTTGCATGACGAACCTGCGCACATCATCAGTTCCATCCCTCATTTCCATCATATCCACAGTGCATGTGGTAGAGAGATACTCACCAGCCCAGGCATTCCTTGTCGTTTGTGTAGACCTGGGAAGCTTCCTGTAGCTTTGCGACGAGCTTGTTGATGGACTCTTGGTCCTCCTTTGCGTAGAGGTGTACGACGAGTGTGTAGACCATTGTGATGGGAATGTGTGTGGTGTGAGTGATTGGGTTTTTGGAGTGGTGATTGGGAGGATTGGGAGTTGTGTTTGTGTTGTCGGAGGAGGGGTAAAACAGCTGGCCGAAGGTGGGATGTTGCAAAGCTATCGGGCCTTTTTGCCAGAGTCAGACGTCATTGGTTTTTGGGAGACCATTTGATGGATCAAAACAATACGATCGTTCGTGCAATTGCAGGAAAACAGAAAAAGATTCGCAGCGTTGACAACTTTTGATGTTGAATGCCACGCGAAGGGCTGTGGTACAAAAGATATATGGAAGGACGACCAAGTGCAAAAAGAAATCTCCTCTCTCTGAGTCGAACAAAGGACCTTCTGATGACAATCGAACAATTACAGTCAGACGCTCTAAACCAACTGAGCTAAGAAGAGATTGATACAGGAAGGCTTAAAATTATCGTTCATAATGCATCAAAATTCGGGTAACTCTTGGTCAAGACATGGCATGACGCGGCTCGAGAGCTAAGACTGGGTTGAGCAACAGCACTGCCAACTTCCAAGGCCCAAACAGACCGGAACAAGAACAACCGAGCTCAAGGAATATAATTAGGAGCCCTTGGCAGAGTCAGGTAGGTTGAAAGTTATCAATCACCATCCTTCCTTCTTCTCAGGAGATATCGCTCTACTCGTCGTCCATCCCATCGAGACCACCGCCCTCCAGCGATCAAAGACACATCATCCCCCAGACAAGAACAAGAGCAAGGATATACCAAACACCACAATGGGCTTCCGCGACTCGTTCAAAGAGCTCCAAAACAAGGCACAACAAGCCATGAACGGCAACGCCCCTCCCATCCCCTGGGCCAGCAAACCTCAATCCTCGTCCTCCCCAGCACAACAACAAGCAGCACCTTACTGGCAACCGCAATGCCAACCCCACGTCCCCGTCTCAGCACACTTCCACCACGAACAAGGCAACTGGGGCTGGGGCAACAACGAAGCCCAAAACTACGTCGACGACCAAGCAAACAGCTTCCACACACCCGATGGCGCTTTGGTGGTCCACGCCATTATCAACCACTCCCACCCTCAAGAAGACAGAAAGTTCACTTCCGCCCGTCTGTCGTCACACCAAGCCCTGGGGCGCTGTAGAGGTAGCTTGTCTGCGCGCATCACCGCCCCCGTGGCTGCGGGCATCTGGCCGGCCTTTTGGTTGTTGCCTCAAGATCCCTTTACCTGGCCCTATGACGGCGAGATGGATATTTTCGAGGCTTGGAACGGAGACAAGACAAACCATACTTGTATGCACTGGGGTCACTTCAATGGCGAAGACCATGATAAGCACAGAGTCGTGGAAACGCCCATCCCCTCTATCGATTCTCCTCATGGTATGAGGTTTGATTTTGCTTGGGACGAGGATGAAAGCAACGGTCAGGGCAGGATGGTGTGGTATATTGATGGTAGACCGGTCATGAAGGCCAACAAGCCTGCAGGTACAAGGCCCATGAAGGACTTTAGAATTCTGATCAACATTGCTGTCGGCGGCAATGTGTGTCAGGGCGTCATGCCAAAGGATGGCACGTACGAGTTTGTGGTCAGAGATCTGGCCATGTGGGACGCTCCGCCCGGCGGTTGGGACAGGTTCTCAAGAGACTGGAAGAACACGAAGGAGGGCCATGGTATGTAGAATTTGTTCTGAGCTGCTGGCTGGCCGTGTCCAATCACTAGACTTCCTTGGCCTCATATACTCCTACAATCACAACGAAGCAATTGTAACTTTCGGCTGAACTTGGGGCAGGTTTTGTATACTTTGTCATCTCTGAAGTCCTAAAACGCATCAAGAAGAGCTTGGGAGGATGAGCAACCTCATCATTCAGGAGCGGTATTCCGGCATCACAAAATGAAGTTCGCGGCTGTTTGTCTATCGACAAACTGGAAATTGTGTGAGTGATGTTCTTGCCAGGATGCCTGGATCCATATTTTGATATCTCGGTCTTCCTGCCATGAACCCCAACCTGAAGCAACGAAAAGGGATGTTCTCGCAACCGACGACCGCACCCAGGATCGACCGCAACTTCCTCACCTTCAACGCTCGTAAGGCCATCGACAAAGGAGTCCTGGCACTTGACCTCTGCCATGCAGCCTTTGCTCATGCTAGCACAGTACCTTTCGTCCCGGTCTCGTCAAGCAGCTCGCTCATAATTTGCTCGATGAACGCTTCCTAGAGCCACAATTCCTCGTTGCACTCCCTACATATGGACAAGGCAGCGCCTTACCAATGAGATCATGAAAGATCTCGAAGAACTCGATCACACAACGCTCCGCTGTATCTTCTTGGACGTAACCCTGTCACCTGAGCCGTTGAGAAACGACAGTCCTCGAAGAAGAAAACCAAAGGGGAGAACAAAGACGAAGCACAAAAGCACGATAACCAATTGTATCTTGCTCTCGAGATACAACTTGGAGAATGATACATGGTATATATTAGTAAGTAATATCGCTCAAGTAGTAAAAACATGCTTTTGTATTGACATCAGAAAACTGAATCTTTCATCACAACTTTTACAGAGCCTTGACGCTGTTGAGAACAGGGTACTTGGGCTGTAGAGGGTCGTAAACAGACTGGCAGCGGCCGTTGTAGTCGGCGGTGTTGCCAATCTCAATGGAAAGCTCGTCGCCAGGAACACCGATCTTGGCGAGGGTGCCAGACTTGGGCTTGACCTTCTCCCAGCCGGGTCCGGCAGCAGGGTTCTTGATCCACTGGACAAACCAGTCGTTCATGGAGTCGGCGAGGGCTTGCTGGGCAGCGGTGACGTCGGCGAGAGCACTGAAGACCTCGTTGCCGCCGAAGAAGAAAGGGATCTCAGTGCCGTGAGTAGGGGCGCCAACCATGCAGCCGACAACGTTGCAGTATTCGCCAAAGAAGCGGTATGCCCAAGTGTTTTGGGTATCGCTACGGAGGTCGAGAAGGTAGTCGACAGGGCAGAAGAAGCGAGCATCACCGTACTGAGCACCGCTCATGGCAGAAACGGAAGCGTACTCGGAAACGTTGTAAGCAGCAATGAGGTCCTCGTCGGGAATGTGTGCGACATCGGCGTCGAAGGTGTTGATCCAAGAGCTGAAGTCGGTGTTCTCACCGCCGTAGACCAGACCGAAGATGACACCCTCACCGTCGGAGTTACCGGTCAAGAGGGGAACATGAGAAGCGTACTTGCCGGCAGCGAAGCGACCAGCGTAGTCAGAGAAGCGAGTGACCTCATCAACGATGGGTGAGAACCAGGTGTTGTAGGTGCTGTTGAAGTTGGCAGTCTCAATGTCGTAGATGCTCTTGGTGCGAAGGCAGTCGAGCTGACCAACACCAGTACCGCAACCAACCTCAGCAGCAACAATGTCGAGACCCTGGTTGAGAGGAGTAACGGCCGGACCGGACTCGGCGTTGGCACTCATCTCGACGGCACCAACAAGCCATGACTTGGGGTTGTTCCAGAGGTAGTGGTCAACCTGAACGGAGCCTGACGAGTGTCCACCGAACACAACTGCGAGACGTGTTAGTAGACGTCAATGCGGAACTCAGCGAGAGGACGTACTGTGATCAGGGTTACCGCCAAAGGCAGCAATGTTTTCGTGGATCCATTCCAAAGCTTGCTGGACATCGAGGATACCAAAGTTCTGCGAACCGTCCTTGCCCAACTCAGCCGAGTTGGGGTATGCGAAGATGCTCTCTCTGGTGTTGAAGCTGACGAAGATGACGTCCTTACGGGCGAAGTTGTTGCCCTGGAATTGGACGTTGCTGCTGGAGCCGGTGACCATGGCACCTCCATACATGTATACAAAGACCTATTCAAGGTCAGATCAGCTTTGTGTCGATTGACAAGTGGTGGATGAGAACTTACGGGCAAGTTCTTGCCGACAGCGTTGGCGGGAGCCCAAACATTGAGGTTCAAGCAGTCTTCATCTTGACGGCTGTAGGGAGTGTTGCTGATTGCTTGAGGGCAAGTAGGTCCGTAGGCAGTAGCGTCAAGAACCTGTCCCGGCTTGAGATTGCTCTTGGGAATAGGTGCCTTCCATCTGTAAGACTTGCGTCAGTCATGATCGTCAACCCACGTATAAGACACAAGCAAGCCGTTGCGGCCGTCATGCCATGCTCCCAACATACCTGTTCTGTCCACCAGTCGTTTCGGCAAAGGGGATACCCAAGAAAACGGAGTTTCCGCTGTCATCTGCAAAACCCTCGACGGTGCCCTCGTTGAGCTTGACGGTGTGAGCACCTGCTTCTCTGCGCACGGCAAGAGCTGTCACACAGGGAACAGCCAGAGCGGCGTACAACACATAACTGAGTCTCATCCTTGTTCGATGTGAATAGGGTTAAAGGAGAAACAAGAAAGTTCGAGACGAGACGATCAGTACCTGGACAAAGGAGCAAGATCTGCTCTTATTGTATTCCTCCACGCGAGATGATCCGTTGCCCTGTAGATCATTCTTACCGATAAGGCCACGTGCAGGTTAAGACTGGCCGGCCAAGGTCAGGGATGGGTCCATGCCAGTGATTCACACTCCACCTTAGGGTAGCACTCGGTAGTAGCCTCTCGTTCCGAAGTGACTTCTCTCACAGCGAAACCTGACAGTATGGAGGTCACCTAAATGCACAGTCGCTCTGGAATCTAATTTGCATACACAGAAAGCCCTAAAGACAACGTCTCATATGGTTAGCACTCTGCTTGTCAAAATCGTGCATCATGGCAGCCTCTTATAGTGTAACATACTTTAGCACAGGCGGAGGGGACTCTCTTGCCCCGCCGGCAATTGATTCGGTCTGCACGGCAAGATGGTCACCGTGCTGCTGCGAGATTCTCGACCCTTTCGCGAGAGTGTCACTGTCGTCCGATGCGAGTCATGGGCCTAGGAACCGCGCCATCCCGCTGCCTCGCCGGCGCTATAACCGTTGGAGCTTGTACGTGATGTGGCGTTCCGGCACAGGACAAGCAAGTGATCGCGAGCGAACACCCCCACCGATTGTATTTGCGATAAATACCACAACAACTGAGTGTTTTTGTTGGAATATTTTGACAGTATTCTTCCCAGAATTGATTTCCATCTTTCTATGTTCGAATTGAAAGAATCTAACCATGTATTGTTCGTGGGCATCGTAGATTCAAAGGGTGTTATGTTCGCTCGGACCCTCTTGGAGTTTGCCGTCTGTCAGAAACGTCAAATGCGAAACCCGATGTGTCAATCCGAAGCGAGATGATTTCCGACTCTTCGTCGAACGTTTCGCAATCGGATCCAAGAAGCGAGAAACAGGCGCCGCAGAGTCAGAGGCAAATCCTTTTGAACCTCCTGCATTGCACTGGTTCGCAGTGGCATTACCCAGGCTATAGCAGCGGTGTATCGCACAACCCGGCAATTGAAGGGTCGACGCCTCTCCCGTAACGTTAAACTCCGTGTCGTACGCCTAATTTTCAAGCATAAAATCTGGCTGTAGGATTCATGATATGGCAGACGTCGATTGGCTGGGAGGAGAGCAAAAATGTTGATCACGATAAACGATTCCGGACGCTCTATTCTTGTGGAGGATGCGATAGAAAGATAACCGAGCAGAAATGGCATATGGAAATCGGCCATATAATATGATGTATTCGTCTGTGCTGTTCCCATTTTTATTCCCACGCTTGTAGAAGCAACCAGTCTATGAAAATTCGCAATTGTTTTGCTATTCAAGTTGGTTCCCTCGGAAAGCGCGACTTGTTCATGCATGATTCAGTACAACGACAAAACAATTTTATCTCAACGAGTTTCTCGTCTTCCCTACCCGCCGCGACAGAAACAATAGAGCGTTGAGGCTCAAAAGCGAGACGCTTCTGGAAGAAAACGTGGAGATCTTCTTTTCATTTACGTCCGTATAGCTTGTCTATCCATCGTGTCCAGCCTCGCGAAATAGCTGCCCACTAGTATGTAGATCATTAGCCCTGCTGCAAGCCATCATGCAACCGGCACGCGAGGGAGAGACATAAGAAGTGCATTGTTCCAGTCTGCCGGAGATCTTCGCTCGCCTTGCTACGTGGTGCCATATATTTTTCTCTGCTTCCTGGCGTGTTGTGGATTAATCTTCGAAGGATCTGTTCGATGTAAAAATTGATTGATTACTCTTCTCCATCACAGCCATGCCAGATTCGTCGGTAGGGCAGGTTGTATGTACATCATCTATACCGGATCTGCGCTGTCACAATTGCTCATCATAATTTTAACAGATCTCGTGGTACATTTGCACCATTATACCATGTTTCTTCTTGTTCATGCGTCTGTTCAGTCGATGGCAACGATTTGGTCGACTTGCCCTTGATGACTACTTCCTTGTCCTCGCCGCAGCCTGCCTCATTGGCGATCTGGCTATCCAACAACATATGTATGTGTCTCACGGAAGCCTGCTTCAGCAGCGAATAGACCATCTAACAGGAAACAGGTGGAATCTCGGCCTAGGAAACATCGCAGAAGCAACCGAGCAAGAATTTACCGGCATCATGCAGATGATCGTCCCCGGTTCAGTGCTCTACGTCTCCTCCCTCTGGTCCATAAAATGCGCACTCGTCCTCTTCTACAAGAAACTCGCTGCGCCCGGATCGAAGATGCAGATCGCCTACAACTTTACCTTGGCTGGTCTGGCCGTCACATACACCACAATCTTTTTCGATATCCTGTTCCAATGCTATCCTTACGACAAGCGATGGTCCAAGGATCCGGATTATCAATGCAGCTCCAAGGCTTCGAGGATCAACTACTGGCTCACTATCTTGTTCAACATCTTTTCTGATCTTACTATTATCTGTCTTCCTATTACTATGGTCATGAAGCTGCAGATGAAGCTCAAGCAGAGATTGGCCGTCGCATTCATCTTCGCTCTCGGTGGGTTTGTTCTGATTGCCAGCAGTAAGTTTCTTCCACCCAAACAGAGCCAGATCTTGCAACTACTTACAACCGTGAAGTTATCCGAGCCACCTACTCTTGGCAAAACAAGACAATGTTAACCTGCACCGTATCCATGGTGGAGAATGGTGTCGCCATCATCGGCGCCTGTCTGCCCGCTCTTCGCGCCATCTTCCTGGGCCAACCCACGACAAACGGCCACAGCAGCTACGCAAAACACTACGAACTCTCCTCGAACCAACGAAGAAATCCTGCATGTCGCAATACCACAGACTTCACAACCTCGACAAGTAGAGCAGCTAGAAGCCGCTCGGTTGACTCGGATGAAGAACTCGTCAGAAACATGCAAGCGCACGGCCAAGCGCAGCCTTACGTTTCTGCACAGTCGAGCTTGTCAGACGACAAAGACGACAAGGTAGCCGGCATCATGGTCGCTACAACATTCGACGTCAATCACAAGCACCAGGATAGTGTGAGCTCATTGCACCATGGTCGAGTCTAATCATTTCCTTTGTCAAACGGTAGATACGAAAACCCTAGACCACGTCCAAGTTGCAACGAATCACTCACGAATCGCTCACGAATTTGATGGGATCGCTGGTGCTTGACCGAAACATGATCAATTAGTCCATGACAACCATTGCTCTGTGCCGAAGCTCTGATCAGTGAAGAAGAGATAGTCTTCCGGTATCTCCATTGAACAAGATAAGGTATTCAAGAACTCGGGGCTTAAATAGCTCGATCCAGTCGTATTGGTCGAATATCCGCCCGGTGGATCCCGAATGAGCTCGGGTTCTCGGTTGCCAGGAGATTGTGTCGAACGGTGTTGTTGACCGCTTCTACCGGACTTGCGAGATACGTGGATTCTTCCAATCAAAGGAAGAACCAGACTGACCTTTTGTGGCTCGGCCGAGTGTGACTGTTCAAGCAGAACCCGCAACCTCTTGATGGCCTCGCATCCATGTAGAGCAGACTGGTTGCCGGTGCGGCTTGCAGCTTGTTCCATGGCTTGAACAGCTTTGTCAATCAAGGAGCGGGTCTGTTGAGAGTTCATGATGTGCCAAGAAGCCACGGCAGACGGACCTGCGGCGGAATTTTGTGCAGCTAGCAACAGGAATACAATGGCCGACAACGCCTGCAAGTCGACGATGGAATTTGCAAAGAACCCTGTCGGAAGTAGTGGTCGCAGAGATACATACCGCTTGGTATGCACTTGGCAAGCACCCAAGCAAGACATGAAGTTGTAAAGAAACCTCTGATCATGGTCATACGCAAGTGCTAGTCGGAGATGAGTGCGAATGATCAAGTACGAATGCCAGTATTGGAAAAGTGCCGCTGGGGACAAGAGTGACGGCGACTCCATCCACCAATCTCTGGCTGGAAAATTGGCAACGAGTTGTAGTTCTTGATCCATTGACATGACGATACTGAGCAGATCTGGTACGGATTTCTCCTGAATGTACACACCATCGAGCTCGAGGACCTGACTGGCAATGTTGGCGAGTCTGTGAAGAAATGCCTGAAGGACCACTTGCCCTTGGTTGTCGATAATGGGTCGCAATGGAAGTGGGAAGCTAGCGGTTGCAATCGGAAGGGACCACATCATTGACATGACTCGGTCGATTGCACAGATGGACACCCAGATCTCAGCTTTTTCTCTCTGCTCTGATTGTGCATCTTCACGGTATGCTTCAGGCTGTTCGTCACCTGGTCGAGATTGCGGTTCTGGGTTGCGTTGCAGGGTTGCTGCTGCTCTCGGCAAGCCGATGAGCTCGGCGACGGCAATGACTCGTCGCAGAGTAAGCCACGTCTTTCTCACCCTTGCTCGGCCGAGTTGACTGTGAATGCGACATGGTCAAATATTCGTCATAAAAGTCGAGATCAGATCTCGCCATACTGTTGAACTGACACGCAGGGAGCACTTACAGTCTGATGAACAGTAGGGCGCCCCGGATTCCGTCGAGATCTGCGAGTAGGTCGTCGTTCGAGACCACAACCTTCTCCACAAGGTTGGAAACGTTCTTGATGAAGGTAGTCGAGTCAGGGATGCTTCGAAACATGTTCTTTGCGTCTTGAGCCTGTTGAACAGTCAAAGTTACGGCCAGTAGAAGAGTGGCGATAGGCACTGGATGCGTCTCAGATCGTTTGATCCTGTCGTAGTTTTCAAGCATCACGGGTCCAGCACCCATGGCAAGATTCAGGGAGAAGAGAACCTTGTACCACGATAGCCAGGAAGAAGAGTTTGCTGCAATGACGACCATATCTTCACGCGAAGGCAACAGTGCGAGTAGAGAAGCCGACTCTTTGGACATGGTAGAAGTGGGCAAACGGGCGGAGGGTGTAGTGATGTCATGTCCATTAGAGTCCAACAGGTCGTTGTCGAACAGACGAAGCAGGTGTGTCGGTGGGTTTGCTGGTGAGGAGAGATTGGAAGAACCAGGACTCTGTTGCCGATCAAGAGTTGGCGGTCTGCTTTGAAGATGCCGTTGACCTAGTGAGACTGGTGGAATCTGGTTGATTGCATCCCATAAATCGCTGACTTGCTTCTCGAGTGCATCAATTCGAGCTCGAGAAGTGAATTTGACCGTCTCTGCAGGTTGGATAATCTCGACTTGCAATTCACAGGTCCGATTCCTGTCGGCACAGCTTTGACATACTTGAGCATTGTCCGAGGGCCAGATACAACGAGTTTTACGATGCCGACACTCTTGACAACTCTTGGTTCCTTTTCGGATGCGTTTTGCAGGGGGTTCCTCCGACATGGTGAAAGTCGCAACAGAAGATCAAAACGCGTCCGAGCAGGAGCCACGCATATAATCAGCAACAGCTGCGTTCTCGGACGGCGGACGAAATCAAACTCCGTTGATTGTGGCTTGCCAACCCCGCACAGCATTCTGTCCGTCATCCCAATTATTCTTCCTTCCACAATCTCGCACATCAAGCTGCAAACATACACGATGGTTCCCTATTGCAGAGATTAATTAATGAGATGAAGCTTCTCGAGAGCTTCAGCTGGATCCGAATCGACTAGAATAACGATATGCGCGTTCAGAGCTCCCGGATTTCTGACGCGAGCCTCGCAGGAGAAAATGTGCCCTAAGCTTCGTCCGAAACGGATCCGATCTCGTCTCCATCCGCAACAAGTACAGAAGATGTTCTAATGTCACACTTGTATATAGCACCTAGGTTGGGGGCACAAGATGGCCAGATCACTCACTCACCTTCTGTTATACAGCTTGTCTCTTGGACACATCACTGTCGCCTATTCGCCCAATCATTGACCACCAATCACAATAACAACACCTTCCGCCAATACTATCTACTCACCGTCAATTGAGCAATCATTAACCATGCCTTCATCCTCCGAGAATCAAACTGTTCAGCACGGGGTATGCACTCATCTTCACCCATCCATTGAGGAACAAGACTAACATATTTTTGTAGCCCCCATATGCGCCAACAACAGCAGCCGTCGGAGGTCGACCAACCATTGACACAGACATTCCCGCAATCTCGGTTTTCCTACTCCTTTACATCGGCGGTGCAGTCTGCAACATGACAATTCTCCAGATGAACAGACGCAAGGGCCATAAATTTCTGGCCTCAGGGTCAATGTTTGGCTTCTGCATGGCCCGCATCGTCAGCTGTATCCTGCGCATCGCATGGACAACAAGGGTTCACAACGCTCGTCTCGCCATCGCCGCATCCATCTTCCTCAATCTTGGCGTTATGGTTGTCTATGCAGTCGTGTTGGTCCTCGCAAGTCGCATTCTGAGAGCCACGCAACCAAGACTCGGCTGGCACCCTGCTCTGAGAAAAGCAACCAAGGTTGCCTATGTCGGTATTGTTGTGGTCGTCATTCTACTCCTCAGCTTCATCATCGCATCAGTTGAAACTCTGGATCAAGGTGTCAGAACAGCATCCCTCTGGGTCCAACGAGTATCGAACCTCTACCTCCTGCTACTCAACTGTATCGCTCCAATCTTCCTCCTCCTCTCCTGCCTCCTCCCCACAGACCCGGAAAGCGAGAACTTCGGCTCTGGAAGTATGAACTCCAAGAAGATCATCCTTGGGGTCGCTAGTGTCTTCTGCCTTTTTATCTCTGGCTTCCGTTGTGGAACAATCTGGGCTGCACCAAGACCGGCATCGAATCCTGCGTGGTATGACCACAGAGCTCTTTTCTACATTGTATTGTTGGGCTTTGAGATTGTTGTCATCTACCTCTTCATCTTTACCCGCTTTGACAGGAAGTTTTGGGTTCCGAATGGTAGCCATGGTCCAGGAGATTACTCCGGAAGGAACGACAAGTCTGACGAGGCTGTCGCTGATAAGGAGGCTGCTTTTGATTCGGACGTCCAGTCTGTATGATGTTGCTCGACCGCAAACAACAGTCAGATGATATAAAGAACTGATGACCATAATACGTTTGCCGTTCATTCTCAGAGTCGAGCTACACAAAAGAGTTTGTGCACTTGGAATTTGTTTCGGAAGCCGACCAGAGCCTTCGCATTGACAACGACTAGCATTCGAGTGTTGTCAACGCGAAGGCGTCCCCCTCACATCTACAGAGTACCGCCCCCTTCTTGTGTCTCACATTATTGGGAAAGTCTTACTACTGGCATGGTCATAAGTTATATTTGAATGTATCGAAGCTTGCTCAGAACCCAAGATCGGATGTGGTGACGTCCTCGGTAAAATGCTTCTCTCGCTTACCGCTGGTGAACCACAAGAACCACGGCACCACAAAGCACTTGATCTTGTGACCTAACCAACCAGCATCTTGGACAGTCTTGACGACCGCACCAGACTCTTTGAAAGCAGCGTTGATGCGATCTCTGCGTAGTCTTTCGTAGGCTTCAAAAGCGTCACTGAAGCTTCCAGTACCGAGCTCTTGTTGCCTTGCCAGACACCTTGCAAAGAGCACGGTATCTTCGAGGACTATGCCGGTCGCCTCGCCCTGGGGTGGCATTGCGTGGGCTGCATCACCTAGTAGTATGGTGCGTTGTGTTGCCCAGCGGCCTTCAGGTGGTAAGGTGAAGATGGGCCACATGAACCAGTCTTCAGCCGTGTCAATCAGAGCTTTGAGATCGTCAAACACCACATCATCGGTAGCAAATCGTTCTCGCATGTCTTGTTTTGTAAGCTCTTGATCAGCGCCACGAACCTTCCAGCCATCCCTTGATTCTATCTCTGGGACTTGCAGCACGCCACCCACATAAACCGAAGTCTTTGTCGGTTCGTAGAAGCTTGACAGCATCATCCCGCGACGTGCAAAGTTGATGGCTGTCTTGTGGAAGTGCAGTTGGCTAGGGTCTTGTATCTTGGGGTTGTCCTTGTTGAGAGGTGCGAATCCGAAAGCGTTTGCAATGCCAGAGTAGATTTCCTTTCGCTCGGGCTCGACATGCTTTAGGCGTGTGACACTGTGAATACCATCGCAGCCGACTAGAATATCTCCATGAGCAGTTGTGCCGTCCTCGAAGGTCAATGTGACGCCTTTCTCGTCGTCTTCATCAATCTTGGTGGTCTTCTTTCCGCAGGTGAATTCGATATTCGGATGCTTCTCGACGGCTTCGACGAGGGCTTTCATGACGTCCGCACGAGTTACTCGTAAAGCCTGCTCCTCATTAGCATCTATACCGACCGTATCCAAGCGCCAAACACACTTTGTACGGCGGGTCTCCAAGACCTTTACCCTCAGGTCCCCTGAAACTTGACTCTCCCAACTGCACTGGTTGATAAACACTGAATATCTCGATGCAATCAATTTCCATGCCATAGTTGTTCTGTCGCATAATTGGCAGTACGTCCAGGCGGTCGAGAAGTCTGAGTGCGTTGGGTGTCAGGTTGACCGCTCCGCCGATAACACCTGGCTTGGGGCGGATTTCGAAGACTCGAATCTTTGGTGGTGCAGATTCGGATGAGAACTTGGCTAGGGCCATAGCAGCCGTGAGGCCTGGGAATCTGCGTGAGCATCCTGAGATTGTCAAGAACTGGATAAAAACTCACCTGCCACGCCGCCCCCCAGAATCAGTATTTCAAGAGGAGTTTCGTTCGAGAGGGCCATTTCTGTTGATGGACGCAAGGAAGAAACAATGCGGATGTCTTGGCTTATGGTTTATATATATCCTATCGAGCCACCGACGCATTGTTGCTACTGCGTCGTCAGCACGATACAAGGCGCATCTATCGCTCTTACCTGCAGATCTCGGAAGGATATCCCGCATATCTGGATCTCACGGTACACAAAATGACCCGACCGAGACTGAAAACATCGTATCTCACGGTATCGAGGTCTCGGTTTCCATGATTCCATCAAAGTCATTGGAGATCATCTGTTTGACCACAGCTAATATAGTGCATTCTTGCGACGAGAATCCACGAGCTTGACAAGCAACCGTTCTCATCAAACTCGGTATCAATCCGAGTATGGGAGGATGACGGTCCCAGAGGAAGTTGCTCATTGAAAAGTAACTATCCCGAAGATCACCGTTGCATTTTTCGGAGGTTTCTTCGGCAAGCGTCGTGGTTGGCCGACGGCCGGACTTCGTGAAACACCCTAGTAGTGAAACCACCCTTCTTACAACCCCCACCTCCTTTTCTCCTCACTACCAACATGTATGACCGCAACTCAAAACACAGTCTGGGACATCCCAAAAAGAGCTACTTACCTTTGTTGCAGGAAAGTGTACTTCTCCGTTCCAAAGGTGTTCTGTCCAGGCCTGACTCCTCCCATACGATATAAGTGGGCGCGTAGAAAGGTGAGGGGTTTCATACTTAGGGATGCACGTCACGTCAAGGTTCTGTCCGGGGTGCTGCCTCAATGCTTGTCAAGGCTTGATACTATTCCCAGATTACCATACTTTCAGCTCTCAAGAAACGGAAACAACGTTGCTCTTGTGACCTTTGAACATGGATTGAAGCTTCGTGACTTCGGTATACATCCATGCAGCTGACTTAGAGATCGATATGCCCCTCTTCCGACCTGCATGTTGCCTGGCCATCAAGCGGAACTGGACTCAACAAAAATATGACGAGACCCCAAAATCACAAAGACGGGCGGCAACTATTTAGGCCAAATCGATGATCTGTGTGGGTTCTAGTGATGCAGGTCAACTACGGGCCTGTATAAGTATATTAACTAGCAACCCACCTCCTTCTGTCCTTATCTAGACGTATCAGAGTACTTCGCATATCTTGCAGAACTACTATCGACATCAACATGCGTATCTGTGTTCTTGCAGCATTGGTGGCCTCTGCCGCAGCCCATTCTCCCTTCGAGCATCCCGGTTGGCCATCGCAGCCTCACCCCTCGAACGCCGCTACACAATCTCACCACACTGATGCTATATGCATCTCGGCTTCGGATGCGTCGCTGATTGCTACGAGCTTCGGCTTGACCATCTCCAACTACACCGAGGCTCTAGCAGTCCAGCTTTTCACCAACAACTTCACCGATCAGTCCGACAGCGTCAACACATTGATCCATGAACCAGGATTGAGAGCCCAAGATGTAAGAGTAGATCACAACATAGCCCTCTTGCATAAACACTGACAACAATTCTCACAGCTCGGATCCCTGACTTTCGCATCCAAGGCAGATTTCCTCGCTGGCCAAGGAGCCCAACCCCCCGTCCCCTTCCAAATCCTAAATCTCTGGAACACTTGCGACACCGTCATCATCCGTTGGCTATCTGCTCAAACCCTCCCTGTTCAAGGGGTTAGTATTGCTACCGTGGTTCCGGCAATCGAAGGACAGGGTGGTGGCTTCGGCGTCGGCGCTCAGAAGTGGCAGATCTCTTCCATCGTTGCCGAATTCAACTCTGGAGCTTGGTTGGGCAATCTTGGGTATCCGGAGTGTAAGACTGTAGCTAATGCTACGAACGTTTGAGTCTCGATTCTGATGGGAGATGTAGATGTAGCTTGTAGAGGAAAGTCGATGAGGTTCCACCGGATTGCTCGAAGCCCATTGTCGAGTTTTCTTGCTCCTTTCACAAGGTCCTTGTAAGAATCTTCGGAAGCCCGAAGGGCGTCATAATCTATCTCTGTGAACGAGCGCATGTAGAGGGCAGCCATGTCAGATCAAGCAGACTTTTTGGTCTGCCATTTCATAGTTTATACCAAGCCATTCACTTCGGAGAGGGCATCTTTGTCGCAGCAGTATTGTTCATGTGTACCATGTGCAAAAGTAAAAACACAGTGTCCTACTGATGAGGATGCTAATGCTCCGACGCCCACAATTTCACATATGGGAGAGGCACAAAGAAAAGAAGAAAGTTTTCAAGTATGCATTATTGATTATGTGAATCGAGAAGTATGCTCATCTCCGACAGAGTCCTCTCTCATAGACCGTGACCTACGGGGCCCACTGTCGCTTGTTGCCAAACCACCTCACTAGATACACCAATCCCAGAAGCACCGGAACCTCGATCAAAGGACCAACCGTCGACGCAAGTGCTTGGTCACTGTTGGACCCGTATGTGGCCACGGCGACGG
This sequence comes from Aureobasidium sp. SLJ-2021a, assembly GCA_019677095.1. Taxonomy (NCBI): domain Eukaryota; kingdom Fungi; phylum Ascomycota; class Dothideomycetes; order Dothideales; family Saccotheciaceae; genus Aureobasidium; species Aureobasidium sp. SLJ-2021a. The sequence continues at coordinate 135,092 of JAHRBU010000028.1, forward strand.
CAATCGCCAGTTCAAAGTTGTTACTCGCGGCCGTGAAGCTTTGGGTGGAACCGAGTCGGTAGCAAAAACCCAGTTTGTGGGTGACCCAGAGGGTGAAACCGAAGATGGTGATGAAGTAGACAATCAAAGGCGCCGCAACACGGACGACAGAGACGATCTGATGTACGACGCGATGGCCTTGTGATGCGAAGAGCACAATTATGGTATAGAGAAGGCCGATGAGCGACCATGGTGCGATCCATTTAAGGAACACGCGGTCGTACCAATCGTTCTTGGTGAGGGCGCGCAATATGAGACGGGTGAGGATTGCGGCGCCCAGGGGGATTCCCAGAAAGGCGGCTACGCTTGTTGAGACCGTAGAGTACGAGGGTGTGATTCCGCTTGAGGAGTGGCTGATGACATTGATAAAGAGGATGGCGAGAGGGGCGTAGAGGACAATCTGAAGGATAGAGTTAATGGCGACAAGGATGGCACAGTACTCATTGTCGCCACCAGCAAGACCGGTCCAAATCAGCACCTGATAAAGGTTAGTGATAATCGTGCGAACATGACAAGTTTGCAACAAACCATGGCAATACATCTGGCAAGGCCAACGAGAATCAGACCTTCGCGGAGTTCGCTTCGATCTGGGAGAAACACCCAAGCAAGAGCAAGCTGTGCAAATCGTGAGCTTTTTGGTCATGTCAAGTGCGTACATCAAAGCTAACCATCAGGAAGGGTGCGACGATCCAACTCATCACGACGGAGAACCCAATTTGTATCCACAGCTTTTTCTCCCTGAAAGCCATGTGAAGTGTTTCGTACCTGACCTTGCACAAGATAGGGTACATCATAACAAGCAGACCGATGGCTAGAGATAATATAAGATCAGTTTCGACGCTTTTGCCATTGTTTTAAACAGTATTCGAAAGACTTACCCACTGGTACCGAGACATGCACAAGTTGACCCTTCTCAAGAGCTGGGCCGGTTTCCGGCACAAAATTACCCAGCAAGATTCCAATAGCCATGGCAAGGATGATCCACAACGCAAGGAATCGATCCAACAAACCCAAACTTCTAAAAGCAGAGACGTTCTGTGTGTCCAAAGTGTCTTTGGCATCTTGTGATTCGATGTCCATGGTATGATCGCATGTAACAGTATCTATGTCGGAAGGACATGATGGTGGGGTTTCCAGGCCCATTATCGTTTATAATGCCGATGGGAACAATGTCCGGTGAAGAAAATAATGTTCGTACTGGATTTTCTGGCTCCAAAACGTAGCGTGTAGAAGTAACAACACAGCAAGAGTGGTACATTATATCTCGGCTGTCTACTGATACATCAGATCCATCTGCATGGAAGGACGGAAGAACGTCGCCCTGTAAGAACAAATCCGACGCATAAGGTTTGAGGAGTGACATTCGCTTCAGCGTCATTCTCGGAGGATCTGATTGGCTACGATCAACTTCACAGCAACGCATAGGGACAACACAGACGACAGATTGACTGTCACCAGCGACTTGTCACTGGCAAGACAGACAATAGTGAATGTGCCCTAAGCACATCTTACCCACTTGGCGAGGCAGCATAAAAGACAGTATGTAGTAGCACTCTCGGCGGTATGTCATCTCGGACCGTCCGAGAGCTCGTCATTCGTTTCCGACAATCTTATCATATGCGGTATATCCGTTGCTTTTTTCCATACTTCCCCGGTACTCCATTGAGGATACAAACACAACGCACAGCAATCGCCCCAGCTCTTCCAATCTCTAGAGCAATGAGCAGCACAAAGGACAATGTGACAGAGCAGGAGGCCCCATGGCACGAAGCATATCCTACGCCCAAGTCCGAGGCAGTAGGAATATCCCAATCCGATCTTCTCGCCATGCTGGAAGAAGGCAAGGAGCCAGGGAAAGACTTTGTTCTTGTCGATCTGCGAAGAAACGATCATGCCGTGAGTGACACGCGAAATAATCCATCAAGGTTGTTGACGTCTTACTTTCTCTCAGGGAGGGACCATCGAAGGTTCCATCAATCTGCCCGCACAGAGCTTGTACTCCTCTATTCCGACTCTGTACAAGCTCTTCAAGGTCGCTGGAATCCCCCAAGTCATATGGTACTGCGGTATGTAACACTATTTTTCTTTCTCCATATCTCTAGAATTCATCTGACTATTTCGAAGGTTCTTCCAAGGGACGTGGAAACCGTGCCGCTTCATGGTTTGCGGACTATGTGGCCGAGCATGATCAGGGACTCAATCCCATCCGAAGCGTTGCTCTCGTGAAGGGTATCAAAGGATGGGTTGGAGCAGGACCTTCTTTTACCAGTAGAATTAGTGAGTTCGAGGCTGGACCGTGGCAGAAGTAGCCCTGTAATTGGGGATTGTTTTAGTATAGATGAATTAGGAGTATCAAGCGATGATCAGTAGCAAGCGAACGTTGAGTCTCAGACTCGTCCTCTTAGGATGATCGTCCGGGTGTCACAGCGAGCGATGCCCTTCGCTCGATCCACAGCACCCAGGATGCATAAATGTCACGCTGATACAGATACATAGGTGGCTGTGCGCGAATAACTCATGCTGATGTGAAGTCATTGATTATCAATTGTGAAGCGCGTGGTCTAGTGTCGTTGGAATAGGAGTGATAAGATTGACTTCTTGGCAGTGACATGCTGTTTGCCCTGTCATCGCCCTCATCTCGAAAGCTTGACGGTTCGACCGGAACGTGCTGTCATTTTGGCATCACTCAAGGCAGCGAACAAAAAAGGTGAAACCCCCAATTTCATTCTGTGCAAAGAAGCGCAATGTCAACTGCCAGGGCCTTGCTGGCAAGAAACATACCTGCTCTACACTCAGAATCTGTTACCTCTTTGCCTCTTCTTTGCATTCTCGGGCGACCCACGTTCTGGAAAACGATATCACCATCTTCAAAAACTGCATTACAACCGTCATTCTACTTCCCGTCTCCATCATCGCGAAGGCAGTCCTCGAAGATGGCGACTTTCCGTGTCCATGGCGATCTCAACAATACGGAAGTGATGCGAGGGACAAACACATTGAAACCGGATCCAATGTACGCAGGAAAAACACTGGCGATTGCAGAAGATCACGATGATCCCAACATCAGAAGAACGTACAGGCCATTTGTGATGAGTGATGAGGTGTCTAACAGTGATTGGATCTCACAATCTGAGCTCAGCACAGCTCTCAAGATGTCTGAGAAGGACATGCAGGAAACCGGTGGGGAACGGGTAAAGATACTAGTGTTATACGGCAGTTTGCGAGAAAGGTTGGTGTTCTATAGTCTTCAGCTTGTTTCTGTCTCGATACTAACGGCAATTTTGAGGTCATATTCACGCTTATTGGCATTTGAGTGCTCGAGGATACTGTTCAGGCTAGGCGCCGACGTGCGGATCTACAATCCCACAGGTCTACCGGTCAAAGACGACTTTCAGCATCAACATCCAAAGGTACAGGAGCTTCGCGATCTGAGTAAATGGAGCGACGGCCATCTCTGGGTCTCTCCTGAACAACACGGCAATTTGGTATGATTATCTCCTTCCGTCTACTCGTGCAACAATCCATAACACTAACAATAAATGTAGACGGCGGTGTTCAAAAATCAGATCGACTGGATTCCTCTAAACACTGGATCTGTACGACCGACTCAGGGTCGCGCATTAGCCGTCGCTCAAGTATCTGGTGGCTCGCAATCCTTCAATACCGTAAACTCTCTACGCATCTTGGGCCGCTGGATGCGCATGTTCGCCATACCAAACCAATCTTCAATCCCTATGGCATATACACAATTCACCGACGCATTGGGCTCGAACAACGGTTCCGAGGCCTCCGTACAGGCAGAGGGAGGAAGCAGACTCAAACCTTCCGGCAATAGAGACAGAGTCGTGGATGTAATGGAGGAGCTGTTCAAATACACGCTTGTGATGCGCCAACATTTCGACCTCTTCGGCGATCGTCACAGCGAACGCAAGGAAAACGAGAAGAAGCGCGCAAAGGAGGTGGAGGTCACTAAGAACGAAGAGAAGGCAGGACAAGAGGGCAATGCAAAGAGTATGATCACTGCAAACACGGTGAATGGTATCGATGTTAACAGTACATGAAGACGAGGAGAACGTTAGCTTAGAGTTTTTGATACTTCTTCCAAAGGAGTCGTGTCGAGGTTATCCCTGCCGGACTATACGGTGGAAAGACTCAATATGTATTTTCTTGAGATGGCGCTCACTTCATGACTAGAGTGTTTCAGCTCAACAAACGAGGTTGCAGAAATGCAAGAACTCGACGCAATTAGTATTCAAGTCTGCTGAGAGCAAACGTTGTGATGTCTGTAAGATATTATGCGAGTCTCAATCCCGACACAGGCTGGTAGTCCAAATCATCGCTCGTCAATTCTCATTCTTCCATCCTCTTGACTGTCATGAGCATACTAAACACTTCAGAGTTTGGTGTTGTTGTTCACGTGTGAGACTTCCACATGTTGTGTCTTCTCGCCCTCAAAGTCCTTGGCTGGTGGCATATCATGAGCGCCTTCCTCATCTTCCATCTTCTTAGCCAACTCGGTGACACCGAAGAGGTCGTCCATTTTCTCGAGTGATAGACCTTTGGTCTCGGGAATACTGTTTGGAGACATTGCGTCAGTAAACGTGCTCCGTTGAGAAGAGTCATGCAGGGATGAAGCTTACAAGAACCAGGCGAAGAAGAAGGAAAGGAAACAGGCTGCGGCGAAGAAGAGGAAGGTACCATAGCCTGCCTTTCCCATTGTGGCGAGCATGTTCGGGACTGCACGAGCGACGACGAGGTTGAACAGCTAGACAGTATGTTAGTCTGATGTACCACTTCTGATAGAGAAAAAAAAAAGAAGAAAAAAGAGAAAGAAAACTTACCCATTGAGTTGCAGCACCCAGAGCAACGTTGGTACCACGCAATCTGGCAGTAGGGATCTCGGAGATGTAGATCCAAGGTACAGGTCCCCAACCCCACTGGAAGAAGCCCGCAAAGAGGTAGATACAGACCAGTGCCATGTATCCTGCTCCTGGAATGGCGGCATCCTTGACCGGAGGCTTGATGCGAACATAAAGGCCAACATAGAGCATGGCACAGCCCATAGCGATGGACGTCCACAGCAGAGACTTACGGCGACCAAGCGAATCGGCCGCGAAAAGCAGGAAACAAGCGCACATGGTCATTTTGACCTAGGTGGAAGGTCAGTAGGTGTTCTCTCTGATCCTGATGAAACATTACTTACAACGCCGTAGATACCGGTGGCGAACAGACCAGCATCTGTACTGGACAGACCCAAGTTCTGGAAGATTTGTGGAGAGCTGTATATCAACATATAGATTAGCTTGTGTTGAAGCCGACTGAAAAGTTTCCATGGAAAATTCATGTTACAAGACAGACACGCGTGGTTGGCACTTACTAGTAGTTGATTGCGTTAGTACCAGTCATCTGCTGGGTGATCATGAGCCAGATGGTGATGATGGCTCTCTTTCTGTTTCCAGGGATGGTCCACATCTCTCTCATCAAGTCCATGAACGAAGCACCAGCGATCAAGGATCTTTCGTGGTCAAGCTGCTCCTGCATCTCACGTAGTTCCATTTGGACGTAAGGGTGAGAAGAGGGAAGTGCTCTGACGTTTGACAGAACTGCCGAGGCTTCGTCCCAGCGATCTTTGCGTGCTAGCCATCTGGGTGACTCCTTGCAGTAGAACATCGAGGCAAAGAGCAAGATTGCTGGCAGAGCTTGCATGGTAAGAGGTACAATGTAAGCGGTTGATCCGGTCAGGTGTTTGTTCGCGCCATAGTTGATCAAAAGAAGCCGTCAGTACTTCGATATGCAAGGCATGAGAGACTGGAGAACTTACCCAAAAGGCAAGCATGGTACCAGTGGCAATGAAGAGTTGGTAGATACCGGTCAGACCACCGCGAATGGCTCGGGGTGCGTTCTCTGAGATATATAGTGGAGTGACCATGGATGCTTTACCGACTCCAAATCCAGCGATCAGACGACCGACGTACATCAGAGCGATATGGCCATCAGCGGCCGCTTGGAAGATGCAGCCAATTGTGACAACCACGGCAGCGATAAGAAGAGCTACGCGTCTTCCCAGTCGGTCGGCAACGTACGATGCGATGAGAGCACCGGCGAAACATCCGCACTGCAAGGTCGATACAATGTTTGCTTGAAGATTAGCTCTCTCAATGGACGAGAGACCGTCGAGACCATATTTGCTATACCCAAGGTCAGAATGTCGGTAGACCTGGGGTCAAGGTACGACTGTATGCTTACGTCTTGAATGCGGGGAGAGTGAGGACGCCACCGATGATTCCTGAGTCTACACCGAACAGCATACCACCGAAACATGCCTGGTATGGTTAGACCATACTTGATATATGCAGAGGTATAACTCACCGAAAAGGCCAGAAAATAAACCCTCCAGCCATAAATTTCTGGAGGATCCTCCTTCATCGCGTCATTCTTGACGACTTTCTGAAGCAGACCCATCTTGATGGTGGTCGAGAAATGGTATAGAGTAGAATAAAGTCGTCGACTGATGAACTGAGCAGAAACCAGACATACATGGATCGGACATGCTCTAATATATCACTCACCAGCAGACCCCGAATGCGTGTACAACGCTGCATTTCATTCATTCGTGGACATTGTCGACGATACTTGGCCCGTCTGGGCGATTCTGGGCAGTCACAACTCCAAGAAAGAAATCCTGAACTATTGCATGGTGAAAGAGAAAGAGGGAGAGAGAGAGACAAAATCTGGGGTACATTAGCGCGTCGTGGGGGCGGGTGCGGAGGAGTGGGGTGATGTTTGTTGAAGAAACCCCGTTGCCAACGCGGATGAAGCGTGCCGCAACGGTCTCGAGCAGTTCAGGCTAAACTTGCAACACGATAGATCATCATCTGATGCTTCCCCATCAGTGGTTCAGTATGCCGGGGTATTCGGGCAAAGAGCAAGCGGGGTGAAGAAACCACCACCTTATCAATAAGAACAACGAGCTCCCAAGACCTTTCTGTACGGACCAAGTGTTTCTCACGTCAAAATGTCTACAGCTCAAGCCGCAAGCAAGAACCGCCCTTTCCCGCTACATCCGTTGTCGCAGAACCCGTTGGTGACGCGTGATGACTTCGCAGAAGCCTGCGCTTCGTTACTAGATCCTCTGGAAGCAGGATTCAGTCCAGAAAAGGCTTTGGTGAGAGTCGGAGGCTCTGGAACGAGATGTGAGTACCATACAAATTTTTCCGGCGGTCAGACATTGCAGCAAGACAGCTTTGCCAAGTAGTGAGGATGGCACAAGGCCAAGCCAGTAGCAGGAGCTTCTTTGTATACATCACCAAGTCGAGGTGGCAGTACATTCCCCAAGACTGTAGAATGATTTTCCGTCTTCTGTATCGTCCGGAACAACTTCTACCGTATGGGTCGACTGACTTTATGATGCAGTCGATGAGACAGCAGCTCAGATTGAAGGATTTGCCCGCCCGCTATGGGGTCTTGCACCGCTGCTCGCTGGAGGATCGTACAGCAAGTCGGAGCTATGGGTCAAAGGTATGATCGCTGGTACAGATCCTGAAAGCCCAGAGTTCTGGGGCAACATGGAAGATCTCGACCAGCGTATGGTCGAATCATGCCCTATCGGATACACTCTTGCCATTGCCAACAAAGACTTCTGGGATCCCTTGACCGACAAACAAAAGGAAAATGTTGCAAACTGGCTAGGAAGCATGAACGACAAGGAGATGCCAAACACGAACTGGTGAGCAGCATATGTGCTTGTATTCGAACTGGAAACTGACAACTTCAGGTTGTGGTTCAGAGTATTCGCTAACCTTGGCTTGAAAGCCAATGGGGCTCCCTTTTCACAATCCCGCCTCGAAGCCGATATGGACCATCTAGACACCTTCCACCGAGGCGAAGGCTGGTCAAACGATGGGCCGGCAGGTTACACTCAGATGGACTATTATTCCGGATCTTTCGCAATCCAATATCTTCAGCTGCTTTATGCCAAGCTTGCAGGTGACTCTGACCCTAAGAGAGCAGAAGAGTACCGCGACAGAGCCAGAAAGTATGCTCTTGACTTTGCGCATTACATGGATCCCGAAGGTCATGCCATCCCGTTCGGAAGAAGCTTGACATATCGCTTTGCGACTGTGGGTTTTTGGGCTGCCGTAGCTTTTGCAGAAGTCGAGCTACCTGCTCCACTGTCGTGGGGCGTCGTCAAAGGTATGCTTCTGCGTAACTTGCGCTGGTGGTCCAAGCATCCGGACATCTTCCAGCCGAACGGTATGCTGAACATCGGTTACACGTACCCGAACTACTACCTGGCCGAAAACTACAACTCTCCAGGCTCACCATACTGGTGCATGTTGGCTTTTGCTCCTCTAGCATTGCCGAAAGAGCATCCGTTCTGGACATCGAAGGAGGAGCCGCACCCTTTTAAGTCGGCATCTTCTGCACTTCCAGAGATCAAGGCGCTGAAGTACCCCTTGCACATTATGGTGCACAAGGCTGGACACACATTTTTGCTCTCCTCGGGTCAGAAGTGTCACTACCCACTCAAGTCCACCCAAGCAAAGTATGGCCACTTTGCCTACAGCGCCTCTTTTGGGTACAGTGCCCCGACTGGCGGCTACACGATCGAGCAGTATGTTCCAGAATCCGCTCTGGCTCTTAGCGATGACGAAGGCGAAATGTGGAAGATGCGTCGTGATGTCGAGAACGCTGAGCTGAACACCAAGAATGGTTCGCCATATCTGTACTCGGAGATGAGGCCTTGGTCAGACGTGAAAGTGCGTACCTGGCTGCTTCCGCCTACTGATGAGGCGCCTTCTTGGCATCTGCGTGTGCACCACATACAGTCGGGCAGGCGTCTGCAGAGTTATGAAGGCGCTTTTGCTATCAAGGGAACAGCCAAGAGTACTGGACGCGCCTTGGGTGCCTTGTCTTCTTCGTCACAGAACGAAGGCATCGAGGCCGGGCAAGCATCCGCATTGACAGTATCTGAGGCTGGAGCTGTTGGCATTGTTGATCTGCAAGCACCTAGATTCGGAAAAGTGCTCGAGGTCGACGCAAACTCAAACCTCATTGAGGCTCGCACTGTGCTTCCTTCTTTGGGTATGGACATCGAGGCTGGCAAAGACGTCTGCTTTGTCACAGCTGTCTTTGCCATGCCAGCTTCAGAAGGCTGGACTGAGAGCTGGCGCCAGAAGTGGGAGAAGAAGCCAGTGCTTCCTGGTTGGTTGAAAGAAGCTATCAAATGAGAGGGGTCTCAGAGCAGCGTAGAGCAATGAATCAATCTTTCAATCCCAATCAAACACTCGAGCCGAGTTCCTCTTCAGCTTCGTATTCTCCCACTCGTGTGTTATCGTCGTCGTCAATCTCGTCGTTTTCTTCTGGTTCTGACTCGCTTTCATGTTCGACCGGTGTAAGCTCTTCATCTGCGCTGCTGTGATCGTAGATGTCGTTGTCGAGATCGTGTCCGAATTTGACACCCTCGATCCTAGCTTTCATCATAAAAAGTCGACCAGCAACCTCTGTACTGAACAAGTGTCCTTTGCCGAGCAGCTTGCGGAAAGTTCTATGCCAGAGCAAGTCGTCGAGATTTTCGGCACACCATCCGAGAATGTCTTCTTGGATTGATCTGTCACCGAACGTAATAGCAGACGGACCAAGCACCATCGCAATGCCTTTTGCCGGATTGTCGGACATTTCACTGGTCCAGAAAGGATAGTCGTTCCGCATGTACGTAAGACCTTGGATCTCCGAGATGAACATGTCTTTGGCTTGGGAGCGTAGCAGGGGAACATCGTATTTGTCGCCCAGGATATAGTAGTCTAGGAAGGTCTTTGTGAGGTTCGGGTCGCTGAAGTCTATGTTCAATGCATGAACGTCGTCATCATCATACGTGATACGAAGCATGATTTCTACCAGATCAGGATTGTCATCATCACCGAGATCAATCTCGGGATTCGAAGCAACCTACAGGCAATGGATAAGCAAGATGGTGAGAGCGCTTCATCGATACGTACCGCAAACTGTGATGTGAAGGCGCGGTGAAAGTACGATGAAGATGCGGCGAGTATTGCCTTGTGCGCGAAGATCTTGCGGTTGTTGAACGTGACTATTATATCCGAGTACTGTTGAACATTGTACAGGCAGGCAGATCACCCTCTTCCTTGGGTTGATCAGTAAGCCAGCTCCGTCCTCAGAGAAAGTCAAGGATGACACCGCTAGGCATACCTCTTTTTGGGGACTCGCGGCTCGACCACAGTTACAGTCGTCGTATACGGAGGCATGCTGAAAGTTCTGTGTCAATTGCCACTCAAACAAGCTTGCGTTAAGAGCTCAAAACAAACTGAAGGCAGATAATCTGGTGTTGAAAGAACAGAAGTCTGTGATATTGTGGACAAGACAAGGGCGTGACGGAAGAGATGGTTGGAAGATGCGGGCCAAGGCGGTGAGAGAATCTGCCGGCAACGTGATGAACCTTTTGCATCTCGTTCTTCAAACAACAACATGCGGACCTCCTCAATCAGGTTGATAAAGTTTTTTGCTACTGGCACAGCTGGTGTCGGGATCATGTTTGCCATGCCGATAACAGGTAGTAAACTCTATCAATCGTCTGCGTGGTTTTGTACTTATGCAAGAACCCCATCCCGACCCCATGGTCGACCCTTCCCATTTCGTTTGTCACTGTGTTGTGCTCCAGAAACTCCGTTTGGATTTCGATGACAATATGCATTGCTCTTCGTTGCGTACTTCTTGTGAACCCATCATCTTCATCTTCCAACTAAGTCATCACAATAACAGAAGCCCAATGTCATCTGATTAGTCGCCATAGCGATCAACAAGCACGAACTCCTCACGGAAACCAAAACAGCTATTCGGCTCTTGGCATTGAATGTCGTGTCAAGTCAAAACTTTTCTTCGGGACTCTGTTTACAAACAGATCCGACAATGTCTCTCCTCGAGGATGATTCTGGTGATGATGGCGAAGTCCGTCACAAACGCTTCGATTACCCTGCTCCCTCTCTAGCTGGTATCATCGACTTCTTCGTCAAAGATGGCATCAGTGACGTACAGGCCGCCATCTTGTTGAATCAGACGCCCCAAGAGATTCATCAAATGAAGAAGCACATCCGATGCTATCTACGCGCACCCTGCCCATGGAATGCGCCTGTCGACATCATCAACGACGACGACGGCACGACCCTATGTCGCAAGGATGAACGTCCTCTCGGCTGGATGATGCCTGCTGGCAAACAAGGAGTACTGTTCAGACACCTCGTCGTTCCCCCTGTCGCCAAGCTCTATCCAGACCTCTTTCTAGAGCCTGATCTCGAAACTCAGATACGCCAGGACCAACCGAACAACTATGGCAGGTTCAAGCATGCCCCTTTCGTCGTCCGCAGAAAAGTCTTGACGAGATTGATTGAGAGCTGTGCTCATGACATGAGGGCTATATCTTGGTAAGTGTATACATGCCAAACCCTTCTCAATCCTTTCCTTGAGTGATCTTTTGTCACCCCTGACCTTCACATAATGTTGACTCAGAGCAATCAATGGGCTCTGAGACGGCACAGTCGTTTGATGGTGCTTCCAAAGAGAGCCGACGGAAGCACGACTCTCAATGGACCACTTCATCTCATGAATGTATTATACATTTCTAGAACTATACAAGTGATAGTGTTAGCACAGCGGAAGCATATCGACACTTTACTGACATGACCTCGCGTAGTCTCAGAGATGCCGATACCGAATCTCAACATGTCTCGCCTCACCCGAAGCTCAAGCGTTACCGTTTGGAAGGTTTCGAAGAGTCGGAGCTGGAGCCAAAGCCCAAGAGACAGTTGGTCAGACTCTTCGATTTTGCTCACATCAAAGCTGTCGCAACCCCCCCACCATCACCACAGGACCCTCCCAAAGTAAAGTCAGAGCTCAAGGTCGCACTTCTCGAGTCCGCCAAGTCTAGACCAGCCAGTGAAGGCAACCTCAGAGGCCCATCGACTGTTGCAGAACTTCTCGAACAGGAAAGAGCAGTCAGAGTCCAGACAAGAAAGGCGCCTTCCTCACCAGCTAGTATGAGAAGGGGCTCGACTTCGTCAACCACCTTGATCGAACATACACCAACCCGCGGCGAACGTGTTGATCGTGCCATCATCGAACAAAGACGACTTCTCATTCGTAACATGGTTAACTGGGCAAAGAAACGAGACGTGGTACGTATGCAACTCTGTTTGTGACTCGAAAGATCAGAATTTGCCCATGAAACTGCAAAGTGCTCAAGCCGGACTTACACGAATCTTGCTAATCGAGGGGTTTACACTACAGGCAGACTTCTTCATTGGTTTCAACGTCGGCGTCATCACCAACCCTGTGAAGACCATTGGGGGCAAGTCTTGCTTTGCCGATTTCAGCACTCACGAACAAGCAAAGCGTGCCATGGAAACCTGCAATCTTACCTCGCTACTCGGTCGCCTGGTTGAGGTCGAGATGGCACAGCCTTCTACATTGATCGATGAGAGATAGGAGCTGCCACGCGCTCTCAATCCTGTTGTTGCAGCGATCAAGGACAAGGCTTTTTCAGGGTGGTAGAGCGAATCGAGCCGTTGGCAGTCACACGGCTACACGAAAAAATGCTTCTGTCGAGTTTGATTGCATTGTCTTTGGTTTTTACTTGGTCGCCTGTTTTTAGTATACTGCTCAATGTCATCAATGGTCTACATCACGTAATCGTTGCCACACCCTTTGGTTCCCAATCACTTGAATTAGCATACCGCGTTATTTGGTGTCAGGATGGTGACCCTGCTCACAAGGATCAAAAGAGCTTAACCCTACTTAATCATCAATCTCAAAGAGTTGGCCCACATGCCTGGCTGAGTTGGGTGATGAACACAGGGTAAGGTAGGATAAAAACACGCTCGTGTTATTCTCGTTATGACGCATTGTGATTGCCTTTACTCGTCTTGAATATTCTAAAAAAAAAAAAAGCGAGGAAGCCAATTATACCACCCCTTGAAATGCTCTGGGAACGCCATCCGAAAGTCCAGCCCGAGACATCAACCACTCCCAACCGAAGAAAAGAGAAGACAAAAGAGATTCCCTGGTGATGGAAGAAAATCATCTCCCGGGCGGCCACAAACCCCTGAACCCAGTAGTCAAGCTCCTCTTCCTCCTGACCATTCCCCTAGTCCCACTCACATCAACACCCTCCTCCCCATAACACGGCCTCGCGTTCTGAAACACACTCTTGTACTCCATAGGACTCGCTACCAACCCTTTATCTCCGTACTCGGCATCCTTGTCTACTCTCGTGAGCACCAAGGCCGGTGACGAAGACATGTACATTTTGGCGTGAACATTGGGAGTCACGGGTTGGGAGCGCGAGACAAAAGTGGGAGGCCACAGTTTGGGCGTTTGGCGCGTGGGAGCATTGTCGAGCGACGAGTCAGACCAATCTGCGTCTTCGGAGTCGACGGCTGTTTCCTGGCCAGAGGCAAAGTCGTCGTGGAGGCCGCCGGCGTGTTTGGGCGTGTGGGAAATGGTGGATGCGTGTGCGAGTTGTGCGTTGCTGGGTTTGCGTAGAGAGTATGGGGAAGGCACGGTGAGGAGATGTGGGCGTTCGCTTTCTGGGGGGCTGCCGTGGCTTGCTCGTCGTGTGTGCCGTATTTGGCCTTCGTTCGAGGCGGCGGTGGAAGCGAAGGCGTTGAGTCGGAGATCGATCTGGCTGGGTGAGAAGACGAGTCCATAACGCACTTTCTGCACTGCAACGTCGAGAGCCAGCTCGATTGCGCAGTGGTTCCTCACTTGCGACAGTTTTGGCCATGTGGCTGTTTCACCACTGAGCATGGCGCTCGACATGAAATCGGTTGTTGGGTTTTTAAGAACGCGTGGGAACTGTGTATACGGGACTTCGGGTAAAATTGTAATGTCGCCCGAGTAACGTTGACTCAGCACTGAACGGAGCTTGGACATGGTAGTTGGCAATACACCGAGTTCAGCAAGGACATGCATCCGGTGTAGAGCCTCTCCTTTTGCGAGGTTAGCGACGGTGCGAAGCCAGCCAGGTCCAGCAGACAGAGCAAATTTGGAGGCTTGAGGTCCGAAGGCGGCTGTCTCGTCGTCTCTTTCCAAGAAAGGCGCAACATGAGGGTTGACCTGGGAGACGATGAAGTGGTTCACATTGAACATTTCTGCCAGGCGGCTCATGGGTAAATCGTTGTCGACAGAGCCATCAATCCAGCGTTGAGGTGACTGATCCCACGGGACCTCCAGACCTGTGCGTGGATCTTTTGCCAGCAATTGAGCGGGCGAGAAGACAAAGGGGACGGAGCAACTCGTGGCAACGGCAGACCAGATCATGACGTTGGGAGCAGTGATGTAGTTGAGCAACCTGGGTAGCTCGTACAAACTGGCAGTCGACACGCCTATGTTGAGAATGCGTCTCGTTCTGTTGTAGGCTTCCTGGAAGGTCATGTCTCCGAGCAAATCCTTCATGACGCGGACGAGGTTGGAAATGTCGAAGAGAGCGCCTTTTGTGCAGAAACGAAAGACCTTTTTCAAGACGTTCTCGGGCTCTCCCTCCTTTTCGAAAACATCCAAGTCACCATAGCAGAACTCGCGGAGGACTTGTGGTATCTCGTCGTCGGTCTTGGTGCACAGCACAGCAGCGACGATGGAACCCGCCGAGGCGCCCGAGATGATGCGAGGCAGCAAGCGGGCTTCAAAGAGCGTCTTGAGCACGCCTATGTGGTTCATGCCCAGGGTGCCACCGCCCGAGAGCAGCAAGGCGCTTCTTCCAAAAGCCTGCCTCGCGCTCAAGAGTTGATCGTAGACTTCCCTGACGTCCAATTCCGCGTCTTTCTTGTTCGCAGGCGAGCACATGTCGACGATCGTCTCGAGCATGTCGACAGCGGCCGAGATGTAGCGCTCGATGAGCGTCTTGGTGCCGACTCTGCAATGCTTGTACAGGCGCAGGTCGCCCATGCCACCCAGGTCTCTTGTCAGGCACGTGCGGGCCAGGAACAGCATGCGCTTTGCGTCGCAACTGATGCGCGCATCTTCCAGCTCTTGCAGTCGAGCCTTGAGCAAGGCTGTGTCGTATTCGTCGCAAGTCTCTTCCTCCTTCCACGCGTCTCTGCCTTCGAGCGTGTCGAGTTCCGAGGCTGCCGAGAGCCAGTCCGTGTAGCATTTTGCCTGCGCACAGCCCGTCAGTAGGGATAATTCGTCGATGGTGAGATAGTAGACAGACCTGTGAGATCTTGAGGTTCAAGACCTGCCGCCGCCACTCGCAGTCGTCCAACTGTGGCCCTTCGGCTCTTTGGCTCTGACTGCCGGCTTCAACGGCTTTGACGCCAATCAAGTGGTACGGGTCCCGGAGCGCCTTTATCAGCGACGGCGACAGACGCGAGCCCCTAGTATTGGATTTCGAGGGTGCATTGTTGGTTGCGGCATTAGGTCCAAGTGCCGCCGACGAGCCAGGTAGAACTAGTGAGTCATGGAAAAAGTCCATGAGAATGCGGGAGCCATGGATGGTTGTAAGAAAAAGGCCCCAGAGTAGCTTTGTTTGTGTTGTAGGCAGAGAAAGAATAGGTGATTGGCAAGGGAGTCACAGGCAGACTGCTTCAAAGCGTAATAAGGCACACCCTTTGTTATGCGCATGACGACAACAACATGGCCCACTTTCCCTTTCTTCTCCACATTTTGGTTTTTGTTGCCAGCTCCCATGTGACGCCTTTTTAGCGTCTACACCAAGGGCGGGCATTGATTACCTTGAAAGAAAAGAATAGAGAGTCAAGTCTGACAAGTCACAAGCTGCATCGTGTCTCGTCTGCAGCAGCCTGCTTGCCGGCTTCCCTCCCCTCACCCACGAAGCCTTGGATGATGACAACCCCCGGAACAAACAACACAATCAACACACCATCTGTCTAAACCTCTCAGGCACCGGCAACATGTAAAAAAAAGAAACAAACAACAGAATGCACATCAAGCAAAAAGCTTGCAAGAGCCGCAACACGCACCACACTGCATTCGCATGCGACATGTGCATCTCCGCCTCTTGCAAGCCCCCACCGTCGATCACCTCTGACCGTACTTCATGGCCTTTTTGCCTAATGCTTCAGCCTCCCTTCCTCGCAGCAAAGCGCAGATGATCAGGTCTCACCGCTCGCGGCCGCCGGAACAGGAAAATGAAGTCGATGGGGCCCGGTTCAGATGACTTCGTGAAGAAACAGTCAGCAGGGCTGGATCTCGGACATGGCAGACGTTGTAGCAAAGTACCCTTTATCGAGAGGTTTGTTGTGGCTTGCGATGCTTGCCTTCGGAGTGGCTTCCTGGTTGTTGTTCGAGTGACACGTCCAAAAATCAAGACTCGAGTGGTGTGTGTAATCATTACTTGTACGTTTTGTGCTGATGAAACCGGGGTATGCGGATTATATAGCAAAAAAAGAACATATCATCGACCCGAAAAGAGGAGTTACTACCCGAAAAACACCTTTTGCGCCTGAATACAGCCTTCCGAGATTCATAAAATTTCATGCCCGTGATGCTTGGGAAGAGCTTCTGGATGCCCCTCTCCCGCACCTTGTGCTGCCCATAGCGAACACACATCGCCACGCACAAACCCAAACTACGTGCGTATCGCATCCCACCAGAAAGGCTTGCTTGAACAAAGTATTCTTCTCAACTTGCACAGGTGGAGAGACCACACTTCCCACCATCACCATCTCTACAAATCACAGCATCTCAGAAGACGCGTGAGACGGCCTGGCTTGCATGACCAAAATGCTTGCTCTGAGCCCGCTGTCGACGAATCGCTGCGCAACGATGCCCAAACACGCTCTGCCCGACTCGGAGGACAAGTCCCTTCGGCCGACAACGATCAAGTCGCCTGCATTCTTTGGGTTTTGCGCGACTTCGATCTGCGCTTTTGCGATTGCTTCTTCCAAGGGCGAGTGGGACGATATGTGCTCCATAACCACCCTGGATGACAACTCTACAGGTAGAGATCGCTGGATCATGGCGAAGAAGGTTTCATCACCCTCTTCGATGTGTGCGACGGCGTTGAATTTGCCATTTCTGCGACGCGATGGTGACACAGTGCTTGTGATTTCCTCGGGCGAACCGTGGGATGCTGTTTCCTTGGTCTCTTGCAAGCCGCTGCTGCCACCGTCCAGTTTGTCAAAGAAGACGATGGTGGCAGTGACATCCGGGTTCTCTGCCAACTGTAGCAAAAGACGCAACGCTGCGCGGCCGTCGGCACCGCCAAAGTAGGGCATGTAGATGTGGTGCGACTTGTCCACGATGGGCGAAGACGCAGGTCCCCGCTCATTCGACAGACTGATCTTGCTTGCTTGACGAGACAGAGTCGGTGGGCGCCGTGCCACTGCGCTGCCGCCGAAGCCGCGGTTGACAAAGACTGCAGTGTTGCAAGTTGTCGACTTTAGCGCGGCTGCTACGAAACTGACGTAGCTTGTGTCTTCGAGTCGTCTGGGTGTGGCAGGGTTGCCATTGTAGGATTGCTGTTCACTCATACTTCCACTCTCGCTCCAGGGAAGAACAAGAAGATCTGAGTTCTCGTTCGCTGCTTTGGACGTGATGATCTCGGCAAAAGAAGACTCGAGCGCAATGGCGACTTCTCCTGAGACTGCCAAGTTGTACAGTCTGCCAAAGTTGCGGAAGGTGTTGATGATGGGGTCTTTCCAGTGGAATTCTTCTACGTCCGAAACACTCATGACGGACGAGTCTCTGTCTGTAAGTTCAATCATCCTGACACCGTGGACCTCCAGAGGTCGGTTTGGTGTCTTTGATGATTCATCTACACTGCCACTCTTGCCAGCTAGCATAGGATGCTGTCTTGCAGTCATGTCGCCAGACTTGCCGGGAGCAGCCAAGAGCGAGACGAACGTCATCAGAGTAGGCATGTTGTCCAACCTCAGATGAACAAGAAGGGTCTTGATCTTGCTAGTTTCCAACTTTGCAGCAACGATGGACGACGCGTCGTCACCAGGGCTGATCGGATTACCAGTATCCCAATCGATGAGGCCCTTCTTCCAAGCTTCCAGCTTCTTCTGGTACCAAGGTGGGTACAGAGCCATGGTCAACGGTGTAGTGATGAACGTGGTGATTAGAGCCATGACCACGAATATCGTAAATGTTCTTTGAGACAGGATCTTGGCCTGCAGACCTATGTTGAGAACAATCAACTCGACGAGACCTTTGCAACTCATCAAGGCGCCGATGGTGAAGCTTTCTCTCCAGACCAGTCCATTGACACGAGCAGCGATAGATGCGCCCACAAACTTACCGACGAACGCGACGGCCAAGACACCAACGACATATCCCCATGTGATGGCGGTATCCAGAAGACCGAGGTTGGTAGACAATCCAGACAGCGCAAAGTAAAGCGGCAAGAATAGAGCACTGATCAAGTCTTCAATCTTCTCTGTAACCTTGATTGCAAAACCACCCTCATGGGGGCAGATCAATCCCGCCATGAAAGCACCAAAGATAGGATGAATCCCAATGACACCAGTGAAGAAGGAAGACGCGAGCGCAATCAACAGGGTCAGAACGATGATACCCTGAGAAGGTCCATTCTCAAACGTACGTGTACGCCGGAGAATCCAGGTAAAAGCCGGCTTGACCGCAAAGAAGAGAAACAGCGTATATCCAAGAGCGGTCAGCAAAACATAAAGGGCACTTATGCCACTACCAGAGTTGACCAAAGCCACACAGAGAGCGAGGAGAACCCATCCAGTGACATCGTTGCCAGCTCCAGCCGAGAGCACAATAACTCCAACAGATGTCGACAGGAGTTTGAGTTCGGTGAGAATACGACACAACACCGGAAAAGCAGTAATGGCCATAGCCACACCAACAAACAGCATAAACGTGCCAAACGCAACCGGCTCGGTCCCGTCTTCGTCCGAGAATTGGTGATACAGCCCATAAGCAATACCACAGCCCAGAGCGAAAGGTAGTGCCATACCGGCTAGTCCGACACTCAGCGCAATCTTCCAGTTGCTGGCCAGGTAGCGCAAATCGACTTCGAGACCCACTATGAACAGGAAGAGGACCAGACCAAGATTGGCCACCAGAGCAAGATTTGGTTGTGCGGCCGCAGGAAAGATTGTAGCCGTGAAGCCCGGGATCCTACCCATGACCGAGGGACCGAGTACGACACCGCCAATGACCTCTGCGATGACACGCGGCTGTCGAATTTTCGATAGAGGCCAGTGGAGCAACCGGCAGAGCAGGATGATCACGCCAGCCTAGAAGCTTCAGATTAGCACCTAGCCCCTTGTATACAAAGTTGTTTGGAAACATACCTGAATGATGAATATGATGATAGGGTCCTTTGGGTTATAATGCGTCGGGTTCTCGCCCTCAAGAATACCGCCCTGAGCTTTCGCTCTAGCTGTCGAAGCTGCCGTGGCAGACATTGCCACAGTTTTCGTGACAGTATCCGTCACGAAAGCTGTGACTGTGGCCGCCATCGTGAGTAATGCGTTCTGTACGACAATAAACACAAATCTCAAATCCTCAGTTCAGAGATCCGTTCGACAAGAGTGACACAAAAAGCTATCCTATGAGCATGCTCGTGTGCTCTGTCCCTCTATAAGGTAGCCAAAGACAATTTATGTCAAGCTGTGGATTGGTAGGAGACTTGTAACAAGAGATTCGGGGAATGATATTCGAGTATGTGAGCCACTGACTCGCTGACACAGCAATCAAACGTGGGGTGCTCCAGACCCTTAATATAGCATCGACGCTTGGACCCCTCTCCACACAAACCTATCCTTGGCAATCCCTTCGGTCTAGACTGTTTTCCCTCCTTGCCAACTCCATCACCAGACGATTGCCAGAGGCATGTTTTGCGCTATACCGATGTATCTTGCAAAGCCCCTATACCGTAGCAAGCCATTGTATACGAATAACGGCGCCAACACCATAAAGCCCCTATTCATACATTGTAGGATACATACAAAGAGTCCCTTGGCTATCTTGTGATCACCCCGTCGTTGCGGTTTTCGCTTGGCTGAACACGCAACGCAAACGCCATGAAACGTACCACGCCCGGCCAAGAGATGTGAGATGGCGGTGTACAAGCAAGTTACATGGAGCTGTATACTCGAAGACCTCATACACGCATCTGTTTCTCGTTATCTGGGGATGACCGTTTTATGGATGCAGGGGCTGTGAGGTCACACGCAGATATACACCGCGAACTTGTGGTCATGCACGGCACGTGGAATTTATGAAACGTGACGGGCTAACGTGTCTGCCTGCAAGATACCTAGGTAAACGTGATCATTTGCATCCAGACCACGGGCACAATCGAGGTGACCATATGTTTAGGAAATTACCTCCTCCCCGCTTGCGAAAGACTGTTACAGTGTAGCTATAGGAATGCACAAGGCTTTCCAAATTGAAAGTGCGGCCATGGAAATACTTTATAATTAGGTCTCTTCGTGGACATCACTTAGTTCCGGAAGGTATTATGTGTTTCTATAGCTTAGGATATCATTCTCTGCCACCAAGGAGGGTCGATCTTGAGACTGTGACAGTCTTTCGCACACAGGGAGGAGAGGTTATGGTTATAAAAATGTCGGAAATTGACTACAAGAATCTATCAGAGCATGACGGTCAGAATCGCAAACACGGATCCCAGCAGCAGAGCAAAGTTCCACTGTAGAGTTGAGGCGGCACCGGTGTACAGTGCTGGCTTGTAACCGCTACTGGTACTGTTGGGTTGCGAGGCACCCTGGGCCAAAGAGGTGCTGTTCACTCCAGAGGCGCCTGTAGCAAGACCTGCACCGGAAAGGGTTTGACTGGCCGCGCTGCTGGTTCGAGAAGCCTTGGTAGAGAGGTTTTCGCTAGAGAAAGCTTGTCCAACAGTGCCGTCGGGTTGAGAGACTGCAGTCGAAGAAGCTATGCTGGGAAGGCCTTCAATGGCAGTACTAGCTGATGGATGTGCGAGAGAGCTTGAACTGAGTGTGCTGTCGACATCTGACTCAACCATAGGCTTCGTGGCAGGGTTGTACTCCAGGGGGTTTGCTGAGGAGACGCTGGAGGGGAAAATGCTGGTAGTGGCTGATGAAGAAGATCCGAGAAGCATGTCCGAGACGCCCAAAGTCGCGGCAACAGTGGATACAATGGGTTGAGGGACAATGGTAAGTGTTGAAGAGACAGTGAGCGTCTGAGTAGAAGATTCCACGACCATTTGGCTGTTGCTAGGTTCTGCAGAAGCTTGGAAGTTATGTGTTCCTTCAGCATTCTGGCTGCTGCTTGAGACAATGGCTTCTGTCGATTGAATGGCTGACCGAGTCTGGGTTACACTCGAAGCGAAATGTGCAGTGATTTGAGCAGGTGTTGACGTCGTCCTGGTTTCACTGACCGGACAAACAGTAGTAGAGACGACAAGAGTTTCAGTGATGAAGGAAGTCTTCTGCGATGAGGCAGGGCAGTCGGAAACGCTTGACGGGCAAGCAGTGATAGTCGAGGTTCTAGTAGACAATACTGTAGAGGTAGTGTATTCGACCCCGGAACCGGCAAGAGTAGTAGTCGGCTGAGGAGTCTCGGTCACTGGACAAATCGTGGTAGAGAGAACCAATGTTTCAGTGGTCAGGAACGTGCTTTGAGATCTGGCTGGGCAATCCATAACGTCTGGTGCGCAGGCAGTGACAGTAGCAATGCGAGTAGTGAAGATGGTTGAAGTGCTCAGTCTTATGGTAGATGAGCTGGGGACGATGACTGTCGATTCCGAAGTCGAGGCTGTTACCTCAATGGAAGGAGTGACAGACAACAAACGAATGGAAGAAGAGACCACTGGCGATACCCTAGAAGACGCAGATACAGTGCTGGAGAGTGCTGACACACTGTTGGATGACGCAAACGCCCCAGAACTTGTGGGCGCTGATGAAGTTGTCTCCGGACGAGATGTGTCAGGCTGGGCCGAAGACAACATGATAGAAGAGGATATGACCAAGGACGGGGTAGCAATAAAGCTACTAGTAACAGAAACAGGTGCTACAACTGTCAATACGCTAGACAGCGTAGACACGTTAGAGCTCGTGAGCACTGATCCAGTCATCGCTGGAACCGATGTGTTGAAATGTGCCGATGAGTTCATGACTGAAGCAGCAGGAACAGAGCCATTGATGATCGAACTTGCTGGGACTGATGCCATGGTAGTCGACGAAACGGCAAAAGAGCTGTTGGTCGTAGCCGGAACAGCTATGTTCAGTGGTGCCGAAGAAGTTACAATCGGAGACGAGGCAGTACTGTTGATGATAGGGAAACCCGAAGGCAGGCTCGTTGAAATGGAAACATTGGTCGTTGCTGGGACAGATGTGTTGAAGTATGTCAACGAGGTTGCAGCTGAAGGTAGAGTGGTGTTGGTGAAGAGAATGGTTGTTGGTGCCGAGCTGTTGGTCAGCGCTGGGACTGATGTGTTGAACTGCGTCAACAAGGTTGTGAAAGAAGGAACAGAGCTGTTGGTGAACAAAGAGCTGGTTCTGTTGATCATCGTTGGAATCGATGTGTTGAAGTGTGCCGATGGGGTGA
Organism: Aureobasidium sp. SLJ-2021a; assembly: GCA_019677095.1. Classification (NCBI taxonomy): domain Eukaryota; kingdom Fungi; phylum Ascomycota; class Dothideomycetes; order Dothideales; family Saccotheciaceae; genus Aureobasidium; species Aureobasidium sp. SLJ-2021a. The sequence goes on from JAHRBU010000028.1 coordinate 157,667, forward strand.
TGATCGGAGAAAAAGTGGTGCTGTTAGAAACAACCAACGCTGTGCTTGTGGAGTTCAAAAAGGATGATGCTGTGCTTGTGGAATTCAAAAAGGATGATGCTGTGCTTGTGGAGTTCAAGAAGGGCGACGCCGTACTTGTTAAGTTCAAGAAGGGCGTTGCCGTGATTGTCGAGTTCAAGAAAGATGATGTCGTAATCACCGACGAAGCATTGGAGACCGAAAGGCTAGCTGGGATTACCAAGGCCGAGGTCGTGGCAGCGATTGTCTGGACTTGCAGACTTGTACTGCAGAACGTGACAGACTCTCCATTGCCCATCTGGATGTCATCCACTTCCAACTTTACCTCATCCGACATGCCCGCACAATAGATCATGATATTGACCGAGTGCGTGCCATCCGTCTGTGGCTTGTAGGTGACTGGCATAGAACGCCACTGATCAGTCTTCATATCGCCTGCTGAGTCGCTCCCGATCCGGGTACCGAAAAGTTTGTCCATCCACCAAGAGGCGCTGCAATAAGCAGTGATTGAAGCAGGTTTGGTTATACGCCATTGCAGATGGCCGGTATATGTCTGTCCTGCCACAAACCCCTCAACGGATTGGGATATCTTAAGCCCTCCAGTGGAAGCCAATCCCTGTAAGTAGTGTGTGCGGTCTGCAGCGTCGCCGCTCACCACAGTACCAGGGGTACGCATATCGGGGACATAATCCCACTGAGAGAATCCATCTTCGAAAGAGGGATTACGAATCAGGTTCGAAACGGCTGTTGCACAGGTGACGATAGTCGAGGTGGATTCCGAGATTCCGGCAGCCGATGGAGCAAGTAAAGGAGCAACTGCTCCAGCTGATGGCGTAGGTACTACAGGCACATATACCGGCGTTGAACGGACTGCCACACTTGACTGTAGCAAAGAAGCGACAAGGACTAAGCCTTGAGTCAAGGATACTCCCATCGTCAAGGTTTAAATGAATGACTTGAAGAAGAGTTGAGATGCAAAAAGAATTAAAAAAGAAAAAAAAAGAACAGCGGATAACCAGAGAAAAACAAAAGAGTGTGATATACCGAAAACCTCACCTCGAATACTCGTACAAAAGGCTTGTATATGTGCAAAGTCCATGGTATAGGGCATACTGCCACGGCAGAGAATCAGGGCTCATGGTGGAAATTGACTTCAGCTGAGTGCAAACCGAGATGACGCTGGCACATGTAGTCGAGTAGACTTGGACTAAAGGACAAGCTAAAGAAGGGAATAAACTTCCACTTGTCTCTTCCTCTACGCGAAAGAATGCGAGTTTAGGATGCAGAAAATGAGGTGGCTGCGGGTGCTTGATTCAGTTTGTCCAGACCGCGAGCAAAAATCAGAGCTTTGGCCACGGAAGACAAGAGCAGCGAAATTTGGAGGCTTGCGAGGCTTGAACAACCTCCCCGGGTGCAAGAACATGTAACGCATGTGGCTGTAAAAATGCACAATAGTCTTGAGAAACAGGGTAAGATCCACTGAGATGCAAGATGCTATCGGCTCTCTTTGGCTACGCCCCTAGTCTGAAAGCCTTTCTGTCTTTTTATACTCTACAAGTTGCTCTATGCTGCGTGGGAGGATAGTAGGAGTTAGTCTCTAGCACCCTACGAGGACATGAGTAGTAAACGAAGCTATCAAAATGCACAGTTATTTCCAGATGGTAGACGAGTCCATAGAGAGCCGAGAAAGTCACGACTCTCAGTGGATGCTCCCTATCTACCAAAGGAACTGTGCATTTCTATAGGTGCGTGAGTTACATGATTTTGCACAAGGAGAGAGGAAGAGAAAGATAGGAAAATTCCATACGCTATGAGAAGAAACCAAAAGACCCTGTACAAGCCGAGTATATGAGCAAAAGATGACAATAATACTGTTGGGGTTGGTAGAAAAGCAGCCTCTGTTTGCCCAGCTCTAAAAATTGTGAAGATGGATACCACATCTCCTCGATGGGTTGGCCTTTGCAGTATCCCGATGCCAGCTGCCCGGTAACCACACCATCGATCGCGCGTTCATGCTCGTCATGGAAAACCATCTTTGTTTTCGTTTTCGGTGGTACAAGATCTCGGAAGGTTGGTTGCGGTATGGGTCACCTGATGGTATGGGTCTGAATGAATTCGAGTATCGAGGTTTGGCAATACATAGCCCTCTTATTGAAGGCCTCTGCGGTGCGTACGAGGCGCTTGATTGACCCTGCGCAACTGGAAGCGTTCGGAGCCGATTTAGCCACGAAGCGCCAAGCGGCGTACCAGGCCAAGCTGGCAAGACGCAGAGCAAATAGGGCACTCATCAAAGAGCCTCTATTTGCTCAACTCTTGAAGTGAAGTTAGATCCCAAAGGGGTCGCTCAACCAATACAGCTTCGGGCTGTTCTTCATCTGCATCTGATGTCTTTTCGCCCATGGCCACCATACCCAATATAGGTCTGTATCTGTACGTGCACCACCATTTTCTCCGGCCTGCTGAAGTGACAGCCAGAGCACTGTCTACACCTCCATTTGTGTCTACCTCTGTGTCATCGTTGCCACGACGCAGAGGACCGACTGCATCGTCTAGTGCCTCTTCGTCGTCCAAGTCTTGCTCGTGGGCGGTGCCGTTGGTGAGCTCGATGGCTTTTCCGTCCTCGATGCGGCGGATCTCATCAACGACACCCTTTGTCTCTCCGCTTGCGGCCTTGTCACCAGCACCGCCCATACCCTTTGCCTTTTTGCGCTGCTCTGCGAGCTTGCCCCACTTGTTGCTCTCGCGACGCTTGCGCTTCTTGCTGGGTGTGTGTTGAGCGGAAATGTCGTCTTCACCGTCCTCCAGAGCTTCTTCTAGTACACTGGAGGGCTCATAGTTTTGTGACAGGTCGAGCATGCCGACCCAGTTGGCACCGTACAGCCAGGCACGGGCGCGAGCATCGTTGACATCCCATACAACACCCATGGCGCGATCCTTGATGGTTTGGAATTCGGCAGGCAGCACGCTCGTCGGGTTTCTACGCGACCATTCCGTTAGACGTCCGGTCAAGACGTCGAATGTGTAGACTTGATGGTGAGATGTGACAACGAAAAGAGGAGATTTGGTAGAGGGGAGAGCGTGAGATTGAGGATGAGGGTTGTTGCGCGTGGGGTGGACACCAGGATTGCCGTTCACGGTAGGCTCTTCTTGTTGAGCTGGTGTGAGTGGTTGGAAAGAAAGGACAAGGGGTGCAGAGTCAAGCTTGGGCAACAGATTGCCTGACGGGTTGTCTGCCCAGTGCTGGCCGTAGAAGATTGTGGTTTCGTCCTCGTCTTCGCTGTCGCTGTCACCGTCAGAATCAGTTCCCTTGTCTGAGCCTGAGGAAGACTTTGTGGCAGTGTCGATAGCGGGAGCAGTCGAGTCATAGTGTCCCTCGAGGACCCAGCTGTCGAGGTAACCAGAAAGATCACTTGCGACCAAGACAGCACTGTCGGGCGAGAAGGCCAGTCTGTTGATGGTGCGCTCGTACTTCTTGAGGCCTGTTTGGATGGTGACCTTGCGAGTCTGACGCTCCAACTCGACGTTTGCGTCCAAGAAGGAGGGCTTGTCCGAGGCGTCGTCTACTCTTGCCAGGCAGACTTCGCTTTGCGGCGTCGCTGCTGCCAGCCATCTTCCGTCGGGCGAGAAAGCGATCAAGCGGGCGCCCGTTTCGGCGATGGATTCGGGTGCAGCAATCTTGCGGACGCGTAGACGGTCCTCGCGATCGCCTTCGGTGCGGGAGAGGTGGAACAGCTTGACAGAGTCGACGGTGGAAACGGCGAGAAGGGAAGCGTCGGGCGAGATGGCGACGGAGGTGATGGCTTCTTTGGAATCGATTTGGATGCGAGTGACGAGTTTTCTGGTGTCTTCGGGTACGGGGATGCGCTCCGAGTTTTGCTTGTACACGCGCCAGATGCTGATTTCGCTCTCGGCCCAGCTGACAAGCAAGCGCTGTTGCGGGCACGAAGCGAGGACGGGGTTCTGAGGGAGACCGGGGAGTCTGCGGTGGTTCTCCTTGTTGAAGTTGCGGAGGGGAATGACAAAGGGCGTGGTATCGAGACCTGGTGTTTGTTAGCATGTCACAGATGAACGCCTTCACGCATGTACGCACCTCCTGAAAGCACAACGCTCATGTGCTTCGAGTCGTAGACGGCCATTGCCTTGATGTCGCCCTCGTGCATGCGGCGGTGGCTGGTCTTTGCCCACCTTCTCTTGTCGCCTTCTTTGCCGCCCAGCTTGTACACGGCAATGCGACCGTCCATGCCGCCCGAGAAGACAGTCGTGCCGTCAGTGCTGCTGACCAGATCCAGACAGTCAGAGTCGTGGCCGCTCACACTCTGCGACAACGTGTACGTCCTTCCATCCCAGAACTTGAGCTGACCGTTCGAGTCGCCCGACACAATGTCGCCGTTGGGCAGGCATCTGACCTTCCAGACCAGCGTGTCTCGCGGAGCACCGGGGACGCCTGCTCCCAAGCTGAGGTTGCGCAACAGAGAGCCGTTGCGGGCGTCGTAGATGCGAATCGTGCTGTCGGTGAAGCCGGCAACGACCGTGTCTCTGTCCTTCCACGTCACGCTCATGCATCGCGTCTTGCGGTTGCCGCCACGCGCCAGGAATCGCTTGAAGACGAGGTCGTTGTCTTCGGTCGAGAGAATTGCAAGGGTGCCGTCGCCTGTGCCAGCGACCAGATTCTGACCGCGAAACTCGTCCTCGCGCGCCGACTTGCTCGGACGCCAGCGCGGTTGGGCGGCGAAACACCACACCTCGCTAAAGTTGCCCGTCGACGAGCGCAGCTCCTTGCCTGTCGTCAGGTCCCATTCCGTCACGGCCGCCGTCGAGCCAATGCTGAACAGACGCAGTTGGCCAAGAATGGTGTGTCCCTCGTAGTCCGTGTCGTCCGGCTCTTGAATCCACGCCAAAGCGTCCACGCTTCTCTTTGAACCTCCGGGAAAGACCGACTCCTGCACCCAGTCTCCTTTGTCGGCGCTCCAGATTTCTATGTCGCCATTTGCGCGGCCGAGGGCGAGCTTGAGCGCAGGCCTGGGATCCGTGTAGTTCTTGTCGCTTGATCGAGAAAATGAAAGCGCGTTGATGGCCGATGACGGGTACGCCACGAATCGAGAACGGTGAATGTCCATGGTATATCCGGAAGAGAATCAAGGCAGCTTTCTTGTCTTAGATTGACATGACTTTTGGTGAACAAAACTCGGTTGCGAAAAAACAGAAAATAATCTTTGGTCATCCAAGAATTTGCTTCTCGCCCGGACTTTGGCTCGAGAAAAAGCCGACGCTCGCAGGCCTTGGCATTATTTTCCATCACTGCCACTTCCCAGCCCTATTCATCATCTTTCAAGTTGTCAACATTGTTCACCTCTTCCTGCTTCAGTCGACACTGTACTCTCTGCAGATGGTCAAAGTAGGTTCATTCAAGTCCACCTTGGACCAGCAGGTAGTGACTATTGCAGCATGAATTGCATCAGGTCCCAGTGACGGCACTGGCCTTTAGTAAGGACTACCTATTTGCAGGAGAAGGCCCAATCCTGAGAATCCACAGCCGTCACGACAGTGAACTACTCCAATCAATCAATGTCTTCACTTCGCAGGCCATCCACGGAATTGCCGTTCATTCTAATGGCATCATCGTCTGGGGTGGGCGTTTGATCACGCTATACACCTTCGCCTCGGATGACTATCTGAGTCGATCCTCTTCTTGCGAAACAGCCGACTGGATCCTCGATGTTTCAGTCTCACCCAAAGTGTCTGGACAGAAACAAAAGGCTGCTTTGATCACTGCTCACAATGCTCTCCTTCTCCTGGAACTGGACTGGTCAACCGGTTTGAAAGAATTGACTTCCAACTCCAAATGCATTCTCTACTCAGCTCAAGTCTATTGGATCACCAACGACCACATTCTCGTTTCATCCGGCACGGTTTTTGGTGATATCATTGTGTGGTCCTGTTCGTTGCAGGAAAATAGCATGCCTTCTTCGGTACTTCATCATGTGCTGATAGGTCACGAAGGATCCATATTTGGTGTGCAGATTCTCGAGGTTCCCCCAACCGAGAACAAAAACAGTCCCTCTCGATTGCTCGCCAGTTGTAGTGACGATCGCACTATTCGAATATGGGACATATCATCTCTACCCGAGACTGCTACAAATCCACAAGCAGCCGCAGATCTGACCTCGGCTAGAGAAACTGGATTCGGTGCTAATGTCGCGGACATTCTACCAGAAAACATATCTGGTGGAAGATGTATTGCCAAGGGTTGGGGCCATGCATCGAGAATTTGGGGTGTAAAGTTCATTCCATCCCAGGACCCGAAGATCCTCTCGTATGTTGTGTCGTTTGGCGAAGATGCTACTCACCAGTTCTGGAGCCTTGGTGAGACAAGTCCTGATCAATTCGCTCTATCACATCTTGGAGGCTCTTGTTTGCACTCGGGTAAGAACATATGGTCGTGGGCAACCTTCCAGGACACACCAGAAGAGGTTATCGTTGCCAGCGGTGGTGCAGATGGCAGTATTGCCATTGAGCCAAAGTCAATCCCCTTCATCAGTGAGTCGGATCACACCCAGACTTGGTCGATACAGGACCTAGGATCGTCATGTCCAGAGCGACCACAATCAGGGCGTCAAGACAAGCTGCGGAGCTATGCGTTTCTCGACAAGACCAATCTATTAGTTACCACTGATGCTGGAAACATTTTGTTGTTAATAGAGAACCAAGATGGCCAGGCTCAAACAGATTGGATCAGGAAGGAAGAGAAGCTTCGTGGATATTCGGTTGTTACCAGCATACCGCGCTTATCCATTGCCTTTTTGGCAGGTATGGACGGCTCGGTTATGCTATATCAAGGGAAAGAGGTGAAAGAGCTGGTCAAATCCACCAGAAAAACGGCTGCTTTGTTCGCTCAGCAATTGCCTTCCTCAAAAAGGACCGGTCGGCAGATTGGTCTTCTGGTCGCTAATGTCGAGGCCAAGACAGCTCTTTTCACTTCTTTCAGCTTGGGTGATGTCACAGATGGTACTAGGGGGATCGAAGACTTGTCAACATGGAAACTAGCATTGCCCAAAAGCTTTGTTGTCACTAGCTTCCTCGCCATCAGTCGTGGTCCGAACGAAGGTCTGATGCTCCTTTTGGGATCACGGAGTGGCTCGATTGCGCTCTTTCAGACGAACCACAAGCCGGAACTCGACAAAGATGTGGCACACGAGTACCTGCTCGCCCAAGCCCACGGTTTTGAGTCTGTAACCGACCTCGCTTGGTACGCTGGACCGGAATCAGCCGGAACCTGCGGACACATCTTCTCCGTGGGTAGAGATGGTACTTACGCTATACACCACCTCTCGAAGTCAGAAGACGGTGTCCACCTTCGACTTATCAGCCAGACAAATCTTCCTCTGGGCACAAACATCGAGGGTCTCCACATTGATGAGGATACTCATCATCTTATAGTGTGGGGCTTCCATAGCCGTCATTTCATTGTGTTTGACGCGACCGACGAGATTGAGATAATGACTATTGACTGCGGCGGAGCCAACAGGGTCTGGAAGTTTGTCTCTGAGGGATCGCAAGGTGGACACTTCGTCTGGACAAAGGCTTCTCAGCTTTGTCTCTTTTCTCAGGTCCAGAACCTCACAAAGGTCCTAAATGCAGGCAGTCATGGGCGCGAGATCAAATCCGTGGCTGTGGCTCCGAGAAATCCGACCGAGTCCGGCATCCTGTTTGCAACTGGTTCAGAAGATACTGATATCAAGCTTTTCGCTTACCAGAATGAGGGCAAGGTGCCCCACTTTCACTGTCTGAAGACGCTAAGGAAACACAACACCGGTATCCGGCAGCTGGAGTGGTCATCCGACGGACGCTACCTTTTCAGTAGCGCTGGGTTCGAAGAGTTCTTTGTGTGGAGAGTCGAGACGGCACCTCTAGTCGAGCTGGGAGTGGTTTGCGAATCTGTATGTCCTGCCGAGAGCGATTTGCCTGATCTCAGGATCATGAGCTTCTCGTGTAGAGAAGAACACGGCATGTTTGTTATTACCATGGTTCGTTCGGACTCGACGTTGCGGGTAAGTACACTTCGTGTTGTTTTATCTCGCGTTCCTAGCTAACCGATACAGATGTACCGATACTGTCCAGGTCAAGAGAATTCTTGGAGTATTCTAATGGTTGGCAACTACTTGACATCTTGCCTGACGCAATGTCTTCACGTCGAGACCTATGGTCAGGCACAATCGCTTATCACGGCTGGTACTGATGGTTATGTTGCTTTCTTCCCTCTAAAGACTGGCTCAATGTCTGCCACGACTGAACCAAGTGCTTTGAAGTGGACTTCCCGTGCAAACATCCACCAAAACACAATACACGCTATGAAGTTGCATTGGTTCGACAACAAGACATGTCTGCTCCTTACCGGAGGTGACGACAATGCAGTCGCTTTCACCATCTGTACCTGGGGCGCGGCAGGAACGACGCCAGAGGTCAACACAGTGATTGTTCCGCGTGCGCATGCGGCTGCTGTCACTGGTGTCGAGATCTTAGCCGCTCCTAGCCTCAAATCATTCAAGGTTGCTACCACTAGCATCGACCAAAGGGTCAAGCTCTGGGAGGTACACTACAACTCTGCACAACCAGGAGTGGAAGGGCTTACAGTAAAGAGGAAAGGAAACTACTTTACTGCTGTTGCAGATGTCTCGGGCCTTGCTTCTTTGAACGCTGATTCTCTCGTTGTCTGCGGAGTAGGCACGGATGTCTGGAGCCACAGCGGTCACCGTAGCGGTTGAGGAAGAAGTGCATACCGTAGAGACAGTGATCGGCAGTTGAGGATGCAGAACCTACCGCTTCTCGTGTCAAGTCTTTGTGCCAACTTGCTTACGGAGGCAGTCACGACGATCAGAACCGCAACGTGCTAGGCGGCCTGCATGCAAGAAGGGCTGCTGGTTGGCTGGGATTTCCCCGGTCCCATTGCCCCACAAACTGTGGGGCATCGAGGTACTCATCCTGCATCACCTCCGCATCCTCATGCCTTAGCGATACCGGAAATCCCTGTGGATGAAGAGCCTAGTGTCGAATGGACTGGATATATAGGTAGAGACATTGCTGGTGTTTCTTTTCTGCTGGCTTTTTGGCTTCTCTGTACAGCATTATTTAGACATCTGGTCAGCAATGGAAGGACCTTCTCAGCAGCCTCGCGAACGTCATCTCGTTCACAGGTATACTCAGTAGTCTTTGACATTTTCAATCCCGTACTCATCCTTGCCCAGTCATGCCCACGAGGAAGACCTACCGGGGACGGTGAATCTCCAGGCTCTCGAAGGCGACGATACAGCATATGGACAAGCTCTCTATCCGGTGCCCAGCGAAGACCCCAACGATCCACTGCAATGGTCGAAATCCAAGAAGACGATGATTCTGATCATTGTGTCGCTCTATTCGTTTCTCGGCAACAGCGCGCTGGTGGGACCGTCGGTGTACCTAGAGATTTACAGCGAGGAGTTTGGTATCTCTGTCACCGAGGCTTCGGGGTTGGTGTCCTATCCCAATCTGGTCTTTGGATTTGGTAGGCTGTTTGATCGGAAGTGGGAATTTCTGGTTGCGGTTGTGTTGACTTGTGTTCAGGGTCTTTGCTGCTCGTTCCTGCCTATTTGAAGTTTGGCCGACGTCCGGTGTTGCTGTTTTCTTTGCTCATGGTAGAGCTTGTCTGAACACACGTCATCATAGCGTACTGACCGTTGCAGTTTGTGTTTGGTCTTCTTGGTGCTTCACAAGCTACTTCCTATGGAGGCCTCATGGCTGCTCGCATCATCCATGCCTTGGGCTCTGGCGTCTGCGAAGCCCTTCCCGTGCAACTCGTCAACGACATCTTCTTCCTCCACGAACGCGGCAAGAGGCTGGGCTACTACACTGTATGCCTTTGCTGGGGCTCAACCGGGCCGCTGTACGCAGGATACATGCTCGCAGCCGGATACTCTTGGAGGCAAGTGGCCTCTCATCCTCTCCACCCTTATCCTCGCCCTTCTCTAACATCCAGCCGTTCAGATTGTACTTTTACGTCGAATTTGCATTCGCGTGCGCTCTCTTGATTCTTGCCTTTATCTTTGTCGAGGAGTCGGCATACAAACGCGCCATAGTGGCCACAACGCCAACTGGACCAGATTCAGGGGATGAAAAAGGACACAATGAACATGTGGAAGCCATCGCTGTGATGCCGACACGGAGATCCTGGATGCAAACGCTCAAACCGTGGAGTGGGATTGATCACGAAGCCGAGTTCTTCATGACCATGCTGCGTTCGTTCAGTTATTTCCTGGTGCCCAGTGTGATGTGGGTGGTGACCAGTTTCGGTGTGTTGCTGCCGCCCTCCTTTTTTCCTCTTTCCCTCCATTTTCCCTCTTTTTCCTCCCTTTTCCCTCCCTTAATGGTTACTATCGAGCTGACTTGTCCCCCAGGCATATACATAGGCCTTGGAGCGTTGTCGTTCAATTATACGTTTCCTTTAAAGATCGTCGCGCCACCCTACAACTGGAACCCGAAAAACAGCGGCCTCATCGCCCTCGGCAACATAATCGGCTACGCCCTCGCCGTGCCCTTCGCCTCCTCCTCCGACCGCATAGCCGCCTACCTCACCTCCCGTAACGCCTCGATCCGCGAAGCCGAAATGCGCCTCTGGGTCCTCGTCCCCGTCTGCCTTATCGCCCCAGCCGGCCTCCTCGTCTACGGCTTCACCGCCGAGCGCAACCTGCACTGGATCGGCTACTTCGCCGGCGTAGCCATGGTAGACTTCGTCTCGTACTTTTACTTTTCGTTTGTGCTGGCGTATGCGGTAGACTCCATGACAGCCAACACGGCCGAAATGCTCATTGCGATGAATTTGGGCAAACAGGCCATTTCGTTTGGCATGGGGGTGTATTTGCTGGATTGGATATTGGAGCATGGGTACGCGAAGATCATAGGAGGCGCGTTTTGCGCGGTCCTGGCAGTGAACAACCTGATGGTGGTTGTGTTTTTGCCGTGGGGCAAGGGGATTAGGAGGAAGCTATATGGGAGTTGGTTGGGAGCGTTGCATAGGAGGACGAGTAAAGGTGTGGAAGTGGCTTGAGGGGGGTCGAAGAGACAAAGGTGTCAATGTCCTCCACGAATCTCATCTGGTTTTGTTTGTTTCACATGTCGAGAGATTGGGGCTGGGTTTGCCCCTTCTTGAACGTTGGAGGGAGCGATCGGCGCTGCTGTATACAACCAACTTCGTGGGCTTCAGTCACCATCAACAACATTTCTGAACCTCGGGTCCATCAACGTTGCCACAACATCTTGTTCCACCGTTGGGTCCAGGACTTTCGGGGCGAGGTTTGCTCGTCTTGGATCCTTCACACGTCTGCTCCTCTAATAGCTCGAGTAACGCTCATTCGAGCCTTTTGATCCCGTGAGCTCTAGCTCCCAGGTGGCAGGCGAGACCCCGGTGAGCGCATCGTCGATGTAACATATATATACATTCTTCTTCTCTACAGGCCCTACAAGGAAATGACATTCTATGAACGAGGTGTGTAGGCCCTCCCCGTGTGCGAAAGACAATATCGGTCACTCCCTTATAGGTGGCAGAGAAACATGCTGAGCTATAGAGATACAGAATAGTTTTTGGAAATAAGTGATGTCTACGGAGAGACTCAATCTTAGAGTATTTCTGTGGCCGCACTCCTGACTTTGAAAGTACTGTGCATTTTCATAGCCACACGTGTGACATTCCTTTGCACACGGGGGAGATTACACATCTGTATAGCCGTGACATCCAACTACAGATATTCTAGTTGGAGAAGTGCGAGTGTGATTCTAGCTACACGAGGAAAGCACGTATCCAAACAAATCTATTATTTTCTGTACCGAAACCCATCTCACAAACCCAAAACATCTACTTGACAAAATCGCCCAACTCAATGTTAGGCACGATATACGGCTGCACCTCATCCCTATGCAACGTCCTCTGCTCATACGCATAAGCCAACCCAATCAACTCAGCCTCACTCCACTTCGCACCCATAAAGCTAAGTCCAAACGGCACTTTCGGCCCAGTCTCCACAAGCGTATTCCTAGCATTCCACTGCACTTTCCAATCAGCTGGGTAAAAACCCATGGGGACTGTGATGACCGGGCTTCCCACTAGAGCAGGGATGCCAGGGGAGAGTTGTGTAGGCAGCAGCACGGCGGAAACGTTGTTGCGGGCAATAGCGCCGAGGATCCCGCCTTCGCCGCCGTAGTAAAGGTTTGCGGTGTAGGCTGCTGTGAAGCGGGGGTCGGTGTTGTTCCAGCCTTGGTTGAAGAGTGCGTCGTCCCAGACCGCTGTATCTCTGTCTGGCCAATCTTCTGCGGCAAAGGCGTGGGTAAAGTTGCGCACTTCTGCAAGGTTGGTGACGTTGTTGGGATTATAGGATAGTTCGGAGAGATAGGTGTGTAGGTTTGTCAGGAAATCGGCGTTGAGGACGAGGGTTTCGTTGTTGTCTTGCACGTATTGGGGGAATGCTGTGAAGTTTGCGTCGACGATTGTGGCGCCCGCTCGCTTGATCAGGGCGATGGAGTCGAGGAAGGCGGTCATTACTGGTGAGTCGATGGGGCCGTAGATGTCAATGACGTTCCAGGCTACGCCGATGCGTTTACCTGCTAGAGCAGAGTAGTCGCAGGCGGCTACGTAGTCGGGGATAGTTCCGTTGTTGGGGATGGCAGAGGTGTAATTGTCGTTGGGGTCGGCACCGGCAATGGCTTGGAGGAGGTAGGCTGCATCCTTGACAGTTCTTGCCATAGGACCAACGGTATCCTGATGCTCGGAGATGGGGATGACTAGATATCTGCTGGTGAGACCGACAGTAGGCTTTATTCCAACAAGGTTGTTGACATCCGAGGGAGATAGGATAGAACCAGATGTCTAGCACAAGTCAGAATCATCAACACCATGCTTTGTAAACCACGACTTACCTCGGAGCCAAGAGCAGAGAGAGCCAAACCAAGCGAGGAAGAAACACCTGAACCGCTGGAAGAACCGCTAGGGTCTTGGTGAGGGTAGTAAGCGGCTTCGGTTTGTCCGCCATATGCAGACCAGCCATTGGTGCTGTTGTTTGAGCGATAGTTGGCCCACTGTGAGAGGTTGGTCTTGCCGAGGATGACGGCACCGGCGTTTCTCAGCTTTGCAGCCAGAGTGGAATCATGAGGGACCTTTGCGCCGAGCAGAGCGAATGATCCAGCTGTGATATCGAGTCAGACAATAGCTCTCTTCGTACGAGATCCGGCACTCACCAGTATTGTTCATCTGATCAGCAGTAGCAATATTGTTCTTAATAAGAATAGGCAGCCCATGAAGAGGCCCCAAGACAGTACCATTGGCTCTCATCGCATCCAGCTCCTCAGCAATGGCCAAAGCATCAGGGTTAATTTCCGTAACCATGCGAAGAGTGCTGTTGACTTCCATGATTCTAGCAGAATACGCCTTGACCAGATCCACGCTGGTGAAGCGGCCAGCCTCTAGACCGGTAGCGAGGTCTTCGGTCGTGACATTGATGAGCGAAGGGAAGTCTCCAAGTCCTGTGGAGGTCCTGTTGTAGGGCGTGACTAGAGCAGCAACAGCGCTGACAAGGGTGACACCCACAGACAGCGAGCTCAAGAAACGCATGGCTCGAGGTATGCGTAAGTCGACAAGATAGATCAATGATAGAAAAACAGCGAGAGACAGTATCGAGAACGAAAGAAGATATACCCCCAGCTCACGAGCAAAGTCGTGATAATAAAGCGAATCAAAAGTCTGCAGCAGTTCCTCATATTTGTAGCCAGCCAACCCAAGAGGTATACTCAACACTACCCACTCAGATAAGGTCGATAACGTAAACCTCCATTCTTCTTCCGTGCCGCTGCAAGATTGCAAGGTTCTGATATCTTGCATGAATGTCTCCTCACGGTGTCAATCGCGTGTGCCGGGACTCGGGCAGCTGTTGATATGAAATGCAGGGCTTTGTTGCCTTGATTTTCATGGCGACAGAAGTTTGACAAAGCAGAGAAAGCTGGAGCGGACCACTAGGGTATATTTTCCACCTTCCCGAAACGTGTAAATATATGCAGATCGCGGGTCTTGGTTGATCATCAAAAAGACATGCCGTCTGCCGTGTGAGAATCTGGAGATGCAAGAGCCGCGCCATGCTGTTCTAGGAAGGCAGTGGGTATAACGATGCAACAAACTTGTTCCAGCGCCGAGACCGGAAGCCGCTATACATACATGGTCTGATGCAGATTTGTTGCTCCTAATCACTTCACGTTTTCCAAGCAAGACTGGAAAAGAAAGGTCGGAGAGACAACAGTATATTACTTCGCAAGGATCGCGTCGAAAATCAGGGCGAAAAATTATCCAGTCAACTAAGGATGCTTTCTCCTAATACAAGATGCCCAATGCTCGCCATATCAATGCTTCTCGAGTGGTTCCTCCGTGATGACCTTTGGCCCACTCTCAATGAACGCCGCGCTAACGCAAAAGAAAAAGCCCGTAAAATCAGTTTGAGATAAAAAGGTAGATTTGGGATGGCGCAGAACTTGATGCCGCATATCCGTCTATTGTCCAGGTCGAGGGAAGATTGGGACGGTGTCCAACTGCTCCCATCCTCCCATGCTTGCTTGGGGTGTGTTCTGCCAGCCTTGACCAGTTTGTTGATTTACAAACATGGATTGTCTGAAGGGATTGGTGCTGCCAGTAACCGCAGGGGTAAGGAACGATGCTGGCTGTCCTGTTGGCTGAGATATCTGAGGAGATTGCTTTGCGAAGGGGTTCGTTCCTGTAGGCTGGGCTTGCAGTGGCTGCTGCTGTTGAAAGCCGGTTTGCATAGAGTCTTGTTGAGGTGCCTGTCTAGCAAAGGGGTTACTGGTCTGACGTTTTTGAGACTGAGCTGTCTGTTGCGGTTGCATGAAACCGTTCATCTGCCCGGTGGGCATCATTGATTGGCGGAAAGGATTGGTTGCTTGTGGTTGGACTTGTGGCGGCGGCTGCATCTGTGGAGGTTGTTGTTGTTGTTGTTGTTGTTGTTGTTGTTGTTGTTGTTGTTGCATGCCGATGGGGTCTTGTGGTTGCTGTTGCATCGAAAACGGATCTTGTTGCAGGAACGAGGGCTGTTGCTGCTGTTGAGTTGGCGGACTCTGGAAGGATTGCTGGACAGCTGACTGGAAAGGATTCGAGCCAAAGCCAGTCTGTTGTGGCTGGACCTGTTGCTGGGGCTGAGGGCCATAACCACCAAAGCCAGCACCTGTGAATTGTGGTTGGAGCTGAGCAGTGGGCGGCGCCATGAATTGCGAGTTCTGGGGAGCACCGAACGGATTTGTCGACTGGGCTGTCTGGAAGGCAGGGTCGGCCGTAGCTTGACCGTACATCTGAGGGAAAGGTTGGCCTGTCTGCTGCGCGTACTGCTGAGGAGGATCTTGCGCCATGGGTTGCTGTTGGTCTTCGATTGAGCCAAAGAAGTCGATGAGATCGGGAGCTGGGCCTTTGGCAGGTGGTTGAGAAGCGGTAGATGGTGCAGGTGCGGGTGCGGGCTTCTCTTGTTTCGGTTCGGCAAAGGTGACGGATCTCGAAGGCTTGACGGGTTTGCCAGACTTTGCTTGCTGTTCGGCGAGGTATTGGCGTCTGTTCGTCTCAAAGTCGTGGTCGTCAATGTACTCTTGCAGTGAGTTGGCCAGACTCGTCGGAGCGTGTTTGATCTTTGGAATTTCCAGCTTGGTAATGTGTTCGTATTGTCTGGCGATGCTGAGGTACTGGACGACTTGGTCTGTTTGTTTTGCGAAGGCTTTGTAGATTCCAATGGCATGCTCGGCGTCTGGTTTGGAGAGTTCAAAGTAGTGGCCTGTGCAGCTGCTCGTCAGAAGTCTGTAGCAGAGCCGAAACAGAAAAGTACTGACTCAGGATGTTCATGACGGCCTCGTTCATGGCAGTGAACAAGTCGAGCAGGTCTTTGGTGAGCAAGCGGAATGCCATGAGCGAGATGTCGTTCTCAGGCTCGTTCTCAAGAGGCTGGATTGTGTCAGATGGGGAATCTCGGCGCGGAGCAGGGTACGAACGTCGCATTTGATCAAGACCCTGATCTGGTCCTGTATTGCTTCCGTCTCTCGTAGTAGACCTTTTGCGATGGAAAGCGTCTTCAGACGGCCGGGATTGCGGATGTGGTCGATGTGCGTGTCGGCGAACGACTCTGCGCGTTGGATGAGGTAGTTGGAGTATCGGCGGATGTTCTGGCCCTGTGTCTGCACTGTTTGAGCGTGTCAGGCTCACGTATGAGACGGCTATAAGGCGGAGTACAAAGGAGGCCTACCATCGGTGTAGCTGTTGATGGCCAGACGGTTCTGGGGCGCGGCGGCCAAGTACTTGAGAGTGGCATCACGCTCTCCCTCCTTGATCATCAAGTGGACAATGATCAGAGCCTTGAAGCAGATGGTCCAGGTCGTGTCGCGCAGCCGCTCTTTCAGAGTGCGGAAGATCTCGGCCACTCCGGCCTCACCGCCCGACGTGGCCAGGAGGATGTGTTCGACATATTTGGACTTGGGCGGCGCAAGCTGCGAACGAGGCCATCAGCAAACATGAACGGTGGGTAGGTGCAGTAGCGTTGAGGTGGCCGTACCTTGACCTTGGTGCCGCCTTTGACCGACTTCTCGACCGAGCTCGACATGTGGCGCGCGCGGTGGTTGGTGTATCAAGTGCGTGACGGATGCTCAAGCCTTCTAGTTCATGCTGTTCCCAAACGGCAGGCGCGTTCTCCTAAGAATGGTGCAACAAGGACGGCTCTTGCGAGTTGCGACTGCCAACTCTGGGCGCGACTCGGTCATCTCGGAATGCCAAACGCGCTAACCCCGGCAGATGACGATGGTTTGTGCATCTTCATACACTACTATGCATAACATCGACGGGATATTCAAATGTTTCAATCATGTTACGGTCACACCCCCACTGCTCAAGGATGTGCGACCTGTTGATGATGTTGTTTGCTCTTCGCTTGGTCGTTGAAGGTAGTGGAATAGAAATGTAGTTCCAGCAACTCCATGAGGTTGACACTAGCGTGACACTTCACCAGACGAGAAAGCAAAAAAGACAAATCGAGACAAAATGATACAAGACTATCTAATCGTATACCACACCTACCAACATAAGTTGAAGGCGCAGAGAACCTTCCAAGTAGCGATTGAATCAGAGATGCCATCTTCGCGTCCGTTTGGTAACAAGGGTGTGTGCCGAACGCAGATCTCATGCCGCCGCAATCATGCCATAGAGCCACTTGGGCCTCCGAAGAGGAGAGTTCTATACCATAGCTGCGGACGACTCGATTGATACACACTAGGCTTTCATCATCTGCGCGCCTTGTTAGCTGGTGTGTTGGGCGTGCCTGCAGCAAATGCGCACTCACTTTTTTTGAACTTGGAAGGTCATGAAAAGTTTCAAATCCAGCGCGGCGCGCGAAGAAGAAAACCATGCCCATGGCAAAACCCCGGCTAATCCCCCGGCCTGGCCCGTCACTTCTTTGAGCCACCTCGACCAGTCGACATCGGAGTCCAATTGTCACATTCACTCTATTCTGTTCTAGCTAACCAGCGGGCATTGTCGATACATACCCTGATGCTGCATAGTAAACTTCCGCATGCCGTGTCTTGCGGACGTATACTACGAAATGCATCGCTGAAACCACTTCGCCGGTCATGGCCGATCCGACCATTAGTATCGACATGTAATACAAGAACCTTCTCCTCCAACCAGGTGCTTCGGACCGAGGAAACAAACAAGCTGTTGTCGGAGTTCAAGGAGAACTGTAGGTCAAAGGATAACTACATCTTGACCCTGTTCTGATAATCTTCTCTAGTCCACTTCCCTTCAGCAACTTGCAAACTTGAGCAGGTACTCACCAGAGAAGTTGGAGAGGATATTGTACTCCACGGCTATCTAGGTACACAACGACAAGCTGGCAAGAATCTGCTTTTTGCTGAACTGCGGAGTACAACCCTGTCACATTCCATCCAGCTGGTTGCCTCAAACAAGACCAGCACCGAAGGAGGAAACGTCTTTGAAAAACTCAGCGGATTGAATGTCGAAACGCCAGTGGCTGTTGAAGGAAAGATCAAGAGTCGTAAGGCTAAGCCGTCATCGTCCAAAGCAGAAGAAGGAGCTGTGCAGCAAGTAACAGATGTCGAGATCGAACTAACCAAGATATCTCCGCTCAACTGCTTTCCCAAAGATATCATGGTCACCCAGGACTCGGTTTTCTCTGCAGACCAAAGACATCTGCAACTAAGAATGGAAAAGCCGCTTCGAGATGCTCTAGCCTTCAGGAGCAAAGCGGCCAGCATCTTGCGCACAGAACTCTGCGAGGGCAAAGACTTTGTCGAGATCGAGACACCTTTGTTATTCAAGTCAACCCCAGAGGGCGCCCGCGAGTTCTTGGTCCCCACTCGCACACCAGGCCTTGCATACGCCTTACCCCAGAGCCCTCAACAGTACAAGCAGATCCTGATGGCAAGCGGTATTCCGCGCTATGTGCAGTTTGCCAAGTGCTTCCGCGATGAAGATCTTCGCGCCGATAGGCAACCCGAATTTACCCAAGTAGATTTGGAAATGTCTTTTGCAACTGGAAAGGATGTGATGAACACAGTGGAGTCTGTTGTCAAGACACTTTGGCAGAGGTTACTCGGTATCTCTCACGACGACCCATTCCCACGACTCTCGTATGAGGATGCGATGTCAACCTACGGCTCCGACAAGCCTGACATTCGTCTTGGCTCCAAGATCTCCCGCGTTGAGTATATGCTACCTGTGGACCTCATCCGCAAGATCGGTCCTCTGCATGATCCCATCGTCGAGGTGCTGAAGATCCCGATTTCACATGATCCAAAAGAAACCCGTGGATTCGTGACTCGTTTCATGGACTCACCAGAAGCCAAGCCTTTCAACGAGAACCCAGAAGGTCAACCTGGCATCTTCATCTACGATCCTCGCAAACCACTATCCGGTCTTTCAGTCTTCGGATTTGAGGCTGCGGAAACGATAGAAGAGACTTTCGATCTCGAAGAAGGAGACCTGGTCGTCCTACAAGCTCGCAAAAACGCACCTCACGCAGGCGGCTCAACACCACTCGGAAATCTGCGTCTGGCCCTGCACAAGTTTGCAGTCCAACACAATTACATGCCCGCTCCTCAAGGATTCGAGTTCCTTTGGATCACCGACTTTCCGTTATTCTCACCTTCTGTGGCGAACGAGCCTGGCCAAGGTGGTGCTGCAGGACTGAGCTCCACACACCACCCTTTCACCGCCCCCAAGACGGCTGAAGACGTGGATCTACTGCTCACCGATCCTGCCGCCGTCAAGGCCGAGCACTACGACTTGGTGGTCAATGGAGTCGAGCTCGGAGGTGGTAGTCGCAGAATCCACTCGGCAGCCATGCAGCATTTCGTCCTGCGCGAAGTCTTGAAGATGAGTGAGGAAAGACTCAAGGACTTTGACCATCTCATCGAGGTGTTGAGAGCGGGATGTCCGCCACATGCAGGTATGGCACTGGGTTTCGACAGACTGGTTGCCGTCATGCTTGGCAAGGAAAGTGTAAGAGACGTGATTGCTTTCCCCAAAAGCGGAAGGGGTGAAGATTTACTCGTCAAGAGTCCGACACGGATGACCGAAGGCCAACTCGAGACATACCACTTGAAGCTCAGAGAATGAGCATCACACTCGACTCGGCGAGTCCGGAAAGTCCACTGTAACCACACATGTACAAATAGTTCGAAACACAAAAGATACACCCACTCTAACTCTTGCCCCAACCCTCCAAATTCACAACTTCAGCCTCACGCCCACTTCTCACAATCACCCACTCCACCTCCTCATCCCCATCATTAACCTCCTGATGTTCCTGATACGCAGGAATCAAAGCAAAATCCCCTTGCTTCAGGACCTGTCGTTTGTTGCCGTGTTCACTGACCACAGCGCCTTGGCCTCGCACGGCATAGATGATGGTGTCTTGGGGGCCGTGGTGGTGGACTGCGGAGGCCGAGTGTGGGGGTGCTAACATGAGGGAGCTGCAGAGGGAGGAGAGGTTTGTGATGGCTGGTTTGCGAGTCATGCCTGAGGGGGGGTGATGGAGTGTGAGATGTGGGGTTGTCGTGGAAAGAGGGGATTGTGTACCGTCTGTTTGGCCGTCGGAGGAGGGTTGGATGTCAGCGGCTTTGACGACGTGGACTTGATTCGAAGACATGGTTGTTGATATGATGTGTTTGGATAAAACACTGGCAAAGGAAATGAAGTGACAGAGAAAGGGGAACTCATGCTGCTTGTTCTGGGTTCATCTAGTTCTTGACGTAATCACTTGCCTGTGGTTTTCCAACTGATGCTACGGTTGTTCTCGACAACTCTTTTTCGACAATCACGGTCGTGCGTTGGGAACAAACCAGAGCAATTATCAGACTGTCGCATTTACAACAAGACAAGGCAATACCGTTCATACAGCAATCTCACATGCCTCAAAGTCGTGTGCAAGTCCTCGGCCTCGTGACATGGGCGGCCTTGTGATTGCGGAGATGGGAAAAAGCTGGGGAAAGGTGGACGACACATGTGAAAGTTACCTCGGTACCTCGGCAGGGGGGGAGAATAATCACAGGCTTTTGATTCGCTCTTCGTGTCCGTTGTCCTCGACCTTCACCCAAGAAAACACCGTCTTTGCTCCTCGTGACTTGTGGTATGTGTGTTTGGCGGGACGGCCGGAAAGAGCAAAAAGGGCTGACATGTGAAGAAAGGAAAATCGGATATTACTCTTTGAACTCCCCCCCCTGCACCCCTTGCTTCTATCTTGGACCTCTTTCCCTAAAGCCTGAGATTTGCTTTTGGGTACATACATCTGCTATACATACACATCATGTCGGGCACATATTCCAAGGCCGACGTGCAATCGCACAACAAGGCTGACAACCTGTGGATCATTGTCGACGACGATGTCTACGACTTGACCAAGTTCCAGGTAAGCAGGACACGGCGAACGGCGAGCTCGACGGCTTCCTAACACATTGTATCAGGAAGAGCACCCTGGTGGCAAGAAGATCCTCCAACGAGTCGCTGGAAAGGATGCCAGCAAGCAGTTCTGGAAGTACCACAATGAGGGCATCCTGAAGAAGTACCAGAAGCAACTTCAGGTTGGCTCGCTGGACTCAAAGGCCAAAGCAGCTCCCCCAACACCGCCTGCTACCCCCCCTCCAGCAGCAAAGAAGGAAAAGGAGATTGTCAAGCCCGAGGCCGAGTCTGGTACTGTGGCACCCGAGCCTGGCGCTGATGCCAAAGAGGTGGCCGTTTCGGAAGCTCTTGACCAGTTCGGTGACATGGTTCCTGGTGGCGACCCCAACTGGTACCAATCCGTAAGTCGTGCTTACCATACACGAGAGAGGCTTCTACTAACATGTACCCAGTACCACTCACCCTACTTCAACCAATCCCACGCTGACCTCCGCGCCGAAGTCCGAGAATGGATGGAAAACGAAATCATACCAAACATCACCGAATGGGACGAGGCTAGAAAAGTGCCAGACTCGGTATACAAGGCCATGGGCGAAAAGGGTTACCTCGCCGGTCTGATGGGTGTCCACTACCCCAAGGACATCACCGACAAGCGTGTCAAATCTGTCGCGCCCGAGAAATGGGATCTCTTCCACGAGATGCTGCTCACCGACGAGATCTCGAGATCTGGCAGTGGTGGCTTCGTCTGGAATCTGATCGGTGGCTTCGGCATCGGCGCCCCTCCGGTCCTCAAGTACGGAAAGAAAGAGCTTGTGCAAAGAATCATGCCTGGTATCCTGAGCGGAGACAAGAGAATCTGCTTGGCCATCACCGAGCCCGACGCTGGTTCCGATGTCGCCAACTTGACTTGCGAGGCCAAGCTGAGCGACGACGGCAAGCACTACATTGTCAACGGTGAGAAGAAATGGATCACCAACGGCATCTGGTCTGACTACTTTACCACTGCCGTTCGCACGGGAGGCGAGGGCATGAACGGTGTCAGTGTGCTTCTCATCGAGCGCAGCTTCGGCGGCGTCTCGACCAGGAAGATGGACTGCCAAGGTGTCTGGTCGAGTGGTACGACATATGTCACCTTTGAAGATGTCAAGGTACCGGTAGAGAACCTGATCGGCAAGGAGAACCAAGGCTTCAAGGTCTTGATGACAAACTTCAAGTGAGTTTCACAATCTGCCGGACACGTGCAGAACGGACACTGACAACAGCCAACAGCCACGAACGCATCGGCATCATCATCCAGTGCCTGCGCTTCTCGCGCGTCTGCTACGAAGAGTCGATGAAGTACGCCCACAAGCGACGAACTTTTGGCAAGAAGCTCATCGAGCACCCCGTCATCCGCCTCAAGCTAGCACACATGTTCCGCCAGATCGAAGCCTCGTACTCGTGGATGGAAAACCTCATCTACCAGTGCCAGCAGATGAACGAAGTAGAGGCCATGCTGAAACTCGGCGGTGCCATTGCCGGCCTCAAAGCCCAAGCAACCACCACATTTGAGTTCTGCGCCCGCGAGGCCAGTCAGATCTTTGGCGGTTTGAGCTACAGCCGCGGCGGTCAGGGCGCCAAGGTCGAACGCCTGTACAGAGATGTCAGGGCGTACGCGATCCCCGGTGGCAGTGAGGAGATTATGTTGGATCTGAGCATTCGCCAGTCCCTGAGGGTGCACAAGGCGTTGGGCATGAAGCTGTGAGAGCGTGACTAACTATTAAGTCTGAGCACTGAACAGGCCCTGAGGCCGCCCATGTCTCTATTTCTTGCTGTCTATAGCCGCGGTTAGATGCCCTTGGGGTCTGGTTCAGTATCAAGCAAAGCAGCGAACACGCTTTTGTATGAATTTAAATGAAAGCATCATCCCTCATCGTTTTTGCACCTGCGGCAGTCCGCCTATTCCGAATCGTCGGGTCTGCTTGTGACCACTGTGCTTCTATTGCTCTCTACCCGAAACAAGCGTCCTGATAACAAGTGCTGTTCTGCATAACTACATCCAGCTACGCGCCAGCAAACCCCCGTTCCACATGTCCGATTTGGTTGCATCGCATCGTGTTTGATACTCTTGCTTTTGATGCAGAGCTCCCTGTCCTCCATGGGGTAGTCAGCGGCAAAAGATCGAAGAGTGCATTCAACGCATGATGCCGAGTCTGCCTCTCTCTCTCTCTCGACACAAACATTTGGAATAATCCTTCTTGCGTGCGTAAAGCCCTTGTTTTTCCTGCAGGACATGGCGTCACCAATTTCGCCCTTTTTGAGGAGTGCAGAATCTCAGCCCTGTTTCCTTTTTTTTGTGGGAACTTTTTAGATTGACATGCATACGTAGATTGTTGTTTACAACTAGGTATGGAGTGCGGTAGTTTGGTTTTCCGAGGGTTTTGGGCAATCTATCTTGCCTGTGCCTTTTTTGTGGTCGGTTTGGATCCTCCGCTAGATCCTTTGACCAAGTGCCATGCATGTTCGTTTTTGGTGTTGGGTCTTTTGCTTGTCGGCTGTCAGGAACGGATGTTTGACTGTTGCTGATGGCAGTGGTGGGGAAAAGCGATTTGATCTGTCAAAAAAAAAGCGGGAAGGGAAGGAGCGGTCCGTTGCCTTTTCCTTCCCACACAACCATCATCGCCCCCAAACTCTGTTGCCGGTGACAGAACTGAATCTCGTTCAGCAACACAAGCCATAGGCGTGCGACCAAACATGCAATGATCCTTCTCAGGGGGTCATATGCACCGAGACCCGAATCGCCGGCGTGACACGGGCGCGGCGAAGCTGCATGAATTGTGCAACAACCTTACCCAACGAGGACAAGGCTCAGTGATCCAGCTCCACATCGTGTCCTTTTCTGCCCTTCTAGCTGACCTTCCATACACTGAACAATATACAGCAAAAGCCATGTTTCGAAGTCGAGACACCATATCTCACTTCTTCATCATGACAGGGCTGTAAGGAACAGTGGCAGATCCACAATCCCGTATACGATCGGGGATCTCCAAGTAGTATAACGCAATATCGGTAGGCCTTCTTGACGTTTGGCGTTTTGGACAGGGAGCATGACATGCATTGCCCGGACCATCTTTACCTCTTTCTTCTGCAAGCTCACCAGGACGTTGGAATTAGGATGCGGCGGCTCCGGGGGCTAGAGTATGCAGATGCAGCAACCCAGGCACAGGGTACAGCACCAGGCCTCCTTGTTGACGATCGTCTCTTCTCTTCTGGCTTTGATCCTCCCTCTCATGCAACGCGTTTGCCCGCTTTCGTTTCGTTTCGTCCGTTCGCGATTCAACGCCATTTCGATCTTTGTACCGAGCGTTCATCTTGTCGTTTTGCCTATCTGTCGCTCTCTTCGTCCCTCGTGGGAACCGTTCAATCCTTCGTCCTTCTTTTATCATCCAACCATCTCACCCGTTACGCGTTTCTTGTCAACTCACCGTCCCTTTGTACTCAAACTGTACCGGAGCAATCTGACTGATAACGACATCTTGGCTTTCTCATAACCGAATCATGGCGTCGACAGAGGTGAGTACATGCATGACATGGTCGTCTCTTTACATCACCGCTTCCATGCCTTCCTCATATTCACATTCCCTACATATTCATCGTGTCATATGTAGAGAGAGACCAGTCGTGTAAGCCATATCCAAACAATGTTGACCTTTCAGAAGTTACATCCACACCGCTTCTCGCACCAACAACTACAACATCATGAACCTCAAAGGCTATCGGGCATATATCAGTACCACAACGCTCCCGAGGTACTGCCTGAACACGGACTCGAGTACGATGATCATACATATCCTGTTTCGGACAAGTATCCGGTAACGAGCATGGACGACTATCCCGCAAGCTTCCACGCACAACAATATCGCGATATTAGCAAGCCGCCGCGGATCATCTTTGGGATGAAAGTGCGGTCCTTCCTGCTTGTAGCACTGGTGTTTGTCTTGATCGTAGTCGGTGCGGTGGTGGGAGGCACAGTAGGGCGTAATGCATCTCATGCCGCGACCGCGGAAGCCCTGGCCAGTGAGCAAAGCCCGTATGTATACCAATCTGCTTCTACATCACTAGATACTCACATCCCTTGCACAGATCAACACCAACAATATCACAATCGTCAGCCGGCGTGCGCACAATCGCCGCCTCAGGACCAAACCCAACATTGGCAAAATCCGCCACTGCGACATCCGCATCAACAACAGCACTATCAACACCAACCTTTGTACCTCTCTCTGCCTGCCCATCCGCAAACAACACTCTCTTCACCTCCACCGTTGCCAACACATCTTCCCCCATTCCCCCAACCGACAACAGCACAGCACCAGTCGAACAGACGTACACACGTTACTGCGATGCCAACACACCTGCAGATTTTAAGCCCCTGACCTCTGGCTTCGCATACACCTTTGACGATTGCATCGAACTGTGCGCGGCGTACAATGTCTACGCTTCTGACTCTAGACCCGCAAACTGCAACGCGGCAGTGTACAATGTCAAGCAAGCAAGACCAGTCAACTGTATAGTCGGAAACACGCAATCCGGCACTGCAGAAAGTTTAGGCATTGATGGCGGTCTTGCTATTGCTCTACTCAAAACTTCGACGTGATTGTCTTTTACTTGCCTGTATCCGTAAAGTTTTCCTTTGTCTCTTTGTATCTTCTACCACAAATTTTCCCATCGCAAACATGTGATTGGAGGAAATGGGGGATGACTTTACTTTGTTTCGTTTAAGGACTTCACGCATTGGAAAGCACAAAGCACGCATGATTTATATGAATATTTTTTGTTTTTGGAAGACTAAAGGGGTTTGGGTAAAAAGGAATGTATTTGTTTACGATGGGTGGTGGTGGTGGTGGTATCAATATATGGCAAGGCTAGACATGCTTTAATCACTTGTATCTTTATTAAAATGAAATCGGTTATTACAGTAGTTCCCTCTTCTTGTTCCACAATTGTTTTAATTTTTTTTTTTCCCCTCGTTTTGATGAAAAAGGCACACGTTCTCGCTTCTGCTCTCTGCTCACTCTTGTCTTACTCTGCTACTTCCTTAGCTACGCTCTTTTGCCTTTTCCATCCCTTTCCTCCTTGGGGGGGGGGGGGGGGGGGGGGGGGGGGGGGGGGGGGGGGGGGGGGGGGGGGGGGGGGGGGGGGGGGGGGGGGGGGGGGGGGGGGGGGGGGGGGGGGGGGGGGGGG
>JAHRBU010000028.1:183882-324085 GCA_019677095.1 Aureobasidium sp. SLJ-2021a
ACTTTCTTTCTTACGCTCTTTTGCCTTTTTCATCCCTTTCCCCCTTCCCCCCCCCCCCCCCCCCCCCTTCCACCACCTAGCAAACCATGAAGATTAAACCCGAAGAGTGGAGAGAAATGCTACTCGTCGTTGCGGTGTATATTCTGCATTGTCACATCACTCGCTCTTTTTATAACCACTCGCCCCCTTCTTGAACTCTTGAAACTCTTTCATACTCTTTGGTCTGACGATTTCCGCGTTCTACTTTGTCTGATTGTCTACATCTACCTATCTACTTGTGCTAATCACCTCGACCCGCATACGTTATAAGAGAGGATAAAGCGTTCGATATAAGTTTAGAGTGTGAGTATACATGCCGTGCCCCGTATACTGCACCAAACCTCTACCTTGTCTTCTTTGAATGCTATAGCCCAAGTGAACGTGATACAAAAGACATGTGGGAATCTCGTTTTGTTCTTTGGGGTTTAGAGTAGGGGTTAGAAAGAAGGGAAGGAAAGGGAAGAAAAACATGATGGAGTACAGCAGAAAGTGTTGAAAACGAGTAGCGACGGAAGGATAAAAGGACTCGAGTGTATTATGTTCGCCTTCCTGCCAAAACGCAAACATAAGAGACAGCTAGGCTAAGTTTGACCTCTGCTTAGGTCTGTTTATCGCGGTTTCGGATATCAAAGGTTGGTAAGAGACATAAATCAAGTCGAGGTGAAGAGCAACATGTGGAGAAAGTGTGTTCATTTGAGGGTAGTTCGTTAATGGGCGGGTTATTCTTATGTACAGAACTCGTCTTTTCGTTAATCATATGCCTTGCCATAGACATTTGATCTGTATGCAATGCAAAAAGTTAAAAAGAAAAAAAAAAGCAATGAGGTGCGTAACAAAGGATGCAGGATCCAGAGAATAGGAAATCGCACTCAGTTGTTGTAGCGATAGGGCTCGTAGGCTCCTCCGTTCGAGCGGTGGTAGTCATCACCATAGGGAGCAGCACTGGCATTCCACACGGGACTCTGCGGCTCGTGCATGTATCCCGTTTCCTGCTTGTAGTACGAGTCTGCCGCGCCGTTAACCTGCGTGAGGGGAACAGCGTCCGAGGCGCCGCGGTGGTGGGCATAGGGCGATTCGACGCGCGCGTAGCCAGCGCCGTGTTTTTCAGATTTTGTGCTTCTGCCTCTGTTGAGGAAGCCGCTGGGTTTGGGGAGACCGAGCTCGGCGGCGGGGGCTTCCTTGTTGCGGATGTGGTGGGGGTTGGATTTGCCGGAGCAGCAGCAGCAGCTGAAGAGCCAGAAGAGGGTGGCGAGGAGGATGAAGGCGGTGGCGAGCCAGGTTACGGCGAGCATGTGCGTCGACATGCTGACCTTGACGTTGTAGTCCTTGAGTTTTTCGTGCAGGGTGGAGACCAGGATGCTGAACATTACTGTGGCGGTGATAGAGCCTCCGAATATCAGGATCGTCGAGATGATTGCGCAGATCCAGGTCAGGAAGCTGCCGAAGCGCGAGCAGACGGCCAGGATACCGAAGGCGAGGGTGACGACCAAGGCCCACAGACCTGCAAAGTAGGCGGCGAACATCCACTTGCTCAGCTTCTTGTACAAGTCGATTGACTCGCGAGTGCTCTTGTCGAGGACCTGGTCATAGAGAGCGTCGACGTTGCCGGTGACATATGATGAGAGCTGATCGATGATGCCGCTGTCAGCACCAGTGCCCGCGAGGTCCGAAGCAACATCCTCAGTGGCGTTGAGCGCCTTCTCCAGACTCCAGACCTGGTAGGGGTTGAACCAGAAGCCCGTCTGGCGAGACGAACAGTGAGTGATGTTCTGACTGTCGGTGCCGTTACCGCTGTCGCAGTAGTTCCACAGGAAGATTTCGTACTTGTTCGAGATGAAGCCCTCCTGCTTGGCCAGGTTGATGACCGTACCCAAGGTGCTGTCGTCGGTTGTGAAGTTTGTAAAGTCGGCGCTGAAGAAGTGGAGATCGTTCAGTGTTGACGAGGATTTGCTGATGCCGCCCAGATTGATGAGTAGAACACAGATAAAGGATGCAATGGTCAGCGCCATTGGCGTGAAGATGCATACTGCGCGCCCTGCCTTGCCCATGCTTGCTGAAAGATGGTAAAGGTTGTTTAGTGTCGATAGTCGTCTCTCCTAGGTCTGTCCCCACTAGTACGTGATCCAAGAACAAATATCGAAAAAGTATACAGCGAATGTAAAACTGCAGAGGTGGCTAATAAATGGTCCTTCAAAAGTGAATGGGGCGTTGTCGCAAAAAAACGAATTGTTGTTGTTGTGGCGACGATGGAAAGCCAACAAGATGGTTGTAAAAAGGAAGAAAACACTTCTGCCAGGCGAACCACAAAGGTTATGTATCAAACCACCCAACCAAGCATTCACCGGCACAGCGATCCTTTTCTGCAACATCCTCCCCCGACTTGCAGTCAGGCTGCCGCAGCCTTTGTCCGCAGGGGTGGCTGCGCAAACATCGCTGACGTACTTGTAACTACGTCTGCTGGCTCTTCCAACATACGCAGTGCACTGTCCGTTCACTGGGTGAATCGCACCATGAATCCTTGGCTCAGATCATCCTTGATGGTCAATCAAACACGCCTCCCAACCTTCTGCGTCTCCTCTTGCCATCTCCTACATCAAGCAGAATCGTCCCATACCATAAACAGTCTCAACCATCTGGTTCCAAGCAAAATCACAACTCCATCCCAAGAACTCTCTCCAGAATGCCCAGACAGGGGCAACGCGGCCATTGTGGGCTTTTCTCCGAAACCCACTGTTATTTTTGGAAACATTGTGGCAGGGTAAGCTGCGAAACGCGCGCGGCCGCCAAGCCAACATCCTTTCTCACTCTCAAGCAAGATGGCTTGTCTACAAAGTGTGAGCAAGAGTGCAAGTGGCTGGGGATGGATGATCTCATGATAACGAAAGCTTGTTGTCGTCCTTGTCATGTCTGCCACAAGTTGCGCATGAACCATGCCATGTGCTCAGCAATCGATTCCTTGACTCGCCTTGCAAGAAGACCCTTGATTACCATTTACCCGGTCCAGTCGTACTGGAGGAACTACGATAATCATGACAATGCTGAGTCTTGAGTGAATGATAAATTGTGCTGGCCAGCAACGTTTTGGTTCTTGTTTCTATATCATGATCCAAGTAACTGCATATCCGTGCCATGGCCAGGAACAGAAAAAAAAGACGACACCGTTCCTTCCTCACTTTCCACCTCCTTGGTCGCGTGCAAGATATCAATGAAAGAAGAGATGAAAAGGTTGTTTCCTTCGACATCAAAAACGTCGTACCAAAAAAGTAACAGTGTGAAGTAAAAGGGGGTGATAGAAGAAGTGAAGAAGCTGTGCAAGATCGTCAAGCGACAGGAAAAGAGAAACACTAGACATTGTAAAATCCAAAAGGTCGTCACTCTCGTACAGAAGAGGGTAGACCCGAAGCGCCTGTAACACCGAGCAAAGCAAACACGGATAGGAAAATCGTATACCCCCCAAGAGCCCGGAAAGGTTTGAACGTGGTATAGCCCATGAAAAAAAAGTCTCGTCCCCTGTGAGGTCGAGCCCCAGAACTCCAAAAGCTCCAAGATGAGATGATAGGAAATGCATAACAAAGGAAATCGAAGACGAATCTGTCGGCGCGGTCGTAGAATGGCTCCGGTATGTATGGTATAAGGGATAGGTGGGAAGGATGTCGAAGCTCGAAGAATGGTGTGCCTCGGAGAGGAAAAGATGCCGAGATGTTTGGGTGATGATTATAAAGTTAGGCGGGTCGAAGCAGGGTAGTGTGGGGGTTAATGCTGCTGTTGATCGCGAGGGTTGAAGAATTGGGCGTTTTGTTGGTTGCGAGCACGAGCAAGTTGGGCTTCTCTGGCACGCTCTTGTGCCTTGAGCATGTCTGCATCGGGGCGGCCAGGGAGCATGCGACAGATTTCTCTTGACAAACTCTCAATGACGTTCTGACGGAACTCCTTGTCTTCACGAATATCCTCGCCCTCGAGGCGGAACTTGTCCGTCTTGTTCATGTCGCGACGGCGCATGTTCTTGATTTCGGCAATGATGTGGAGGACGGCGCTCTCCTGAGCCTTTGTTCGTGGTAGACCGTACTTTCCAAAGTTGCGCACGTAGCGGCGAGTGACATCTTGACAGCCGTCGGCTGAGAAGGCGATGCAGTAAGCAAGCTTCTTTTTCCAGCCTGGGAGTGCGTTAGTATGGTAGACGACTGACTCGTGAGGAGGAAAACATACCATGTGTGTACAGAAGAGGTTGGTCCCAGACTTCTTCGACGGCATCGACGTGCACCCAGCGCTTGCGGTGCTCACTGTATACTTCGGTCCATACGTGGTCTTCGCTGTTCCACACCCAACGCACTCTGCTGCCGACTGCACGACACAACATGCTGAAGCAGTTGGCCCACTCACCAACACGTCCTCTTCGTGTTTGAAGGAGGACGAAGGCGTCGCTGTAGCGGGGGAAGCGTTCGTGAGCCTGGCATTGAGCATTGGAGCATTGGTAAATCTCGACACGGTTGGCACCACGGGCTTGTTCGTCGGGAAGAGGAGCAGCCATGCCGACGGCAATAGTGGGTGCATGGCATGCACCGCACTTGGGGTTGTTGATCCATTGGAAGAAGTGACGCTTGAACCACTTCATAAGAGCTCTGACGACACAGTCCTGGTAGCCCCAGGCAGGCTTGGTGTTTGGTCCTAATGAGGCAGCTTCGGCTAGGAAAAGGTCACTCTCTTCTTGTGCTTGGTCGTAGATACGTTCTAGAGGGATGGAGCGAAGGGCCTCGTCCAGTAGACCGGGGTTCTCCCATCTACAGGGAGTGTTGGAAAGAGAGAGGAGCATGGAACGGAAGCGCAACGAGTTTCTGTCCGATGGCGCCGTCGCAACGAGCGGGATGTTGCGGAGAGATGAATAGGACGGCGGGGCACTCGGCGATTGCTGCTGCTGCTGCTGCTGCTGTTGTGTCGTGTTCCTGGTAAGAGCATTCATGCGCTTTGTGCTGAGGGTACGACGGAACTGGTCCGTCAAGTCCTTGGCCCATGTCTCATTGAGGCCTTCGGGGACTGTTGGGCGTCTTCCTCGGCTTATCGGTGTGCGGCTAGCCATGGTTTGGAGGGACAGACGGGGCCGTCGCGATATAGAGCAATGCGAAAAATCCGGAGTGTCGTGGTTGCTGGAGAGTGCAAGGGTTGCGAGTGCGAGGCGTGCGGCTTCGAGATTGTCGTAGTAGGTGGGATGGATTGCACAGCCCCTTGGCACCTAGATCGTCACTTTTTGCAGCAGGCGAAATTATGAGCGGTCGACTCGATCGCTGCTTGTGTGGTTAGGAAGGCGCGGGCTGCAGCGCTTCAAGAGGACGGTGTTTGGAAGGAGCGACGATGGTTTGCACGAAGGGCAGGTGCGAGAGAGACGGGCAGATTATGGTCAGCCTCTGTCTTCGCGGCCACGCAATGCACCGGCGAACACGACGCGCACTCCGGCGCTCGGACCATTGAAGAAGGCTGACGACGCCTTCCGCTTTTGCGATGCAACTTTCCCTCCAATCCCCGTCCACGTCCATGATTTTGCGGACCTCGTCCAGCAAAGCAACCCACTGTTCAGCTATCTGTCCTCCACCGTGCTGAATCTACTCTTCGTATTCCCCTTCTCCCTCGGGCAGAGATGCGCACACTCATGGTCGCTCCCTTTGTTCCAGAACTCGTCGTGTTTCAAGCCGCGCTTACATCTCCTCCACGTTGCGTGGCGTCCATAGACCGCTGCCAAGCTCTCAAAGCAAACCACTCGTTTGCTGTGGACCCGACGCTCTTTAGAAACACTTGCTGTCTCTATTTCTCGATTGTTCAAACACATCCACACTCACCCGCGCAAATCTCAGGTCTATCACCTCGTATTTTCCGATACCCTTGCTGCTTGCTGTTCTTCTGCTCCCAACACAACTCACCTTCTTCTGCTTCTCCAAACTCACATACAGCAAAGAGTCGCATATCTAGCCCTTCCAACCGTTCACTCTGTTGCTTAAAGAGCCCTGCCCAGAAGAAGGCTGACCCATGAACACTTATGCCCACCCGCCCGCTTTTTGCCCGTTTGCGGTCTTAGCCCCCTTTTTCGCTCTTGACTCGTAACCCTTTGTCGTCGAGCCTCTCTGTCTCCACGCTTTCTTTTTGCTGTGTGGTTTCGTGGATCATCCACACATCCACCCACACACTCTCTTTCTCTTTGCTCATCAGACGTGGGGACGCGTGCCCTCTCCACCGCCTACCAGCTGCAAATCTGCGAGATGTGTTTGATCATTGCCTTTGACGCTCGATACTCCGTCCATCGCTGACCTATCTCTCGCACATCGCACGATACGGCGACATACTTTTCCGGCGTATTGGCTCTGTTCTCCTTGCTTCTTTTTGCAAAGGGGAAAAGAAAGATGCTGCGTCTGCACTTTTCTGACAGGCACACTGCTGACGTGTGCTTTGCCGTCAAGTGACTCGTAACGCAGACGCAACGCCGGGGGGAACTTGTCCTGATGTAGACATGACAGAGGGAGCTTTGTCCGTCTCTCCATCGAAAATGCTCATGTGACTCGCTGCTGCTTCTTGATGTACGGACTATGGATTCTGTGCATCGCGCATGCCAATAGAATAGAGGTACGTTGATATTGTATGCGCGTTGTATTCGTCTCGTTTTTATACCGGCCTTGTGAGCCTTATCCTGCCTGAACCTGACCTGACCTGACCAAACCCTTTGTCCACTCGTGATGCGTATAACCACGTCGCCAGACATCTCTCAAGCTCTTCAAACTTGATCTGATGTCGCGCCCATGTGCGTACGGGGCAGGTACGCCGTCGACCCTCCCATCATCGCACCTGGTGGATACCTAGGCTGCTGCTGCAACTCGAATTCGTCTTCTTCGGTCGAAGACGCGTCCCACTCGTCACGTTGTCTATCAGCCGCCGTGCCAGCCAATTCCCCAGACGGAAACGGTGCTGCATGCGTCGCCAGCATTGCTTGGCTGTCCGAGCCTGCGTTCCTCGAGTGCTGCATGTGTCTTCTCTGCGACGGTGGTCCTTGCGGGTCCGTTGCTTGTCTGCCGTACGGCTCGTATGCCGTTGACATTGCTGCTGGCGGCGGTGCCGTTTCCTGTCCCCAGGTCCTGATGGGGTATGCGCGGCCCTTGCGCCAGGTCTCACTGACGGGAGGGAAATATTGGCGGTAGGATAGCCAAGCACATGCTATACCAAGCATGCTGCCAGTGATCACGTCGAAACTGCGGTACGTGTCAATATTCGGTTTGCCAAGGTTGGGCACTGCCTCACTTACGGATGATGCCTCGCGTCCATGATTCTGCTAGCTGCAATCAAGGCGGCGCCGAGAGTCGGGGTCATGACAACAAAGACTTTCCACACTTCACCTCTCGAATCCCAGATGTGGAGCTTGGCTGCCAGATATAATGACAGATAGAAGAGCCCGGCAAACGAGCCTATAAAAGACGCACGTCAGCCCACCGCCATCTTCCCGGTATGTCTTGCGGTGCCACTTACTGCTAGAGTGTCCTGAGGGAAAGCTTCTGAAGCCATCTCTGAGGATGCTCATGTCGGTCTGTGTGCAGATTGTCGAGTTCGAAAGACCATATGGAGATGGATCGACGGAACCGGCCACTGGTTGACACCTATCGATAAGATCGGGACGTGGCTTGCCCACGGTATTCTTGAGTGCGCCTGTGAATTACATGAGCTGATCGATTCTTCCTGTGGGTCATCAGATTGGACGTGCTTACCTGTAATGACGAAAGCAGTGCCTTCTGACAAGGCCAAACCCAAGATGCCGCAATTGAGCTCCCATAGCCTGTCTACGAGTCTATAGCGTCCGAGTCTTCTGCCCGTGCCTTCGGTGTCTGCGGGTTGTGAGTGTGCAAAGAGACCGTCGACGACTAATGTCCAGAAGCAGATGATTGCAGCGGGGCACATGACCACGATGATATAGCATATGCCTGCCGGCACTCGCTCGTGCACTGCATACGGGTACCTTTTCTTGAAGTTAGTTCAAGTTCCCTAAATGGTCCAAAGATGTGCATACTGTAGTGTGTAGTTCTGAAGCGCAAAGTGTTGTCGAAAGCCACTATAGAACATGATATCAATATCCAGGTTCTTTCCTTTGGGTTTCGCAGGTTGGCCTTACTCGACTTTGTCAATAGCAAGGAACAGAATTGCCAGAATACTGTTCAACACATGTCATTAGACGAGTCAAAGGAATACTCTTCATCATGGCATTCTTACGCGATAATCACATAATCCAGGATATATCTGGAGTGTGAGTTAGCATTGCTTCCAAGATGACGGGCACGCGACCAAGTATACTCACGATATCACCACCCTCTGTGGCAAAGGCTTACTCGAGAAGGGCAGCTTCATATTCCGTAGTGCGTCCACGTGAACGACGATATCATAAAAATGATATGTAGATCAGACGACAAACAACGACCTGCTAGCAACAAGAGGTGGGCGGAAGTGAGCGGACGTTTGCGACCCCACACTGAGTCTAGTGAAGAAGGAAGATGACGATGGTGGGAAGAAGCTGCTGTGTCGCGTGTCTTTGCCGTGGACGAGAAGATGGGAAGGAAGAATGAAAGGTCTGTATGCGCTCAGCCTACCAGCAAACGCATCACCTCCTCAAACACAGAGAGATGCGTGTTTCATAGTGGCTGTGATCGAGGCTTGAGCCTTGGTCCCAAGACACGCGCTTGGCTAGGTCTGCAGCTCCTCATGAAACAAACTTTAGGCGATTGTAATGAGTCGGATCTTGAAAAGCGTACTCTGCAAATAGTCTAGATGACATGCCTGTACACACTCATCCTATATATACGTTGCGATGGGTCTAGGATCCCGTTAGCATCGAATGAATAGTGGCGTAGGTTATATGTATTGATATCTGTAATAAAATATTATTTCGAGAACTTTAAAGTCTTCTTTAGAACAACTAAGCATAATGTCGGTCTATCTCCCTAGCACATAGGAGTAGAAAAATATAAGGAACACCACTAAAACAATAGCAACCTCTAACAACTTTTTGTGCTCTAGTAATATCGTCGTCGACCTTCAAATTTGCTAGCAAAGCCTACAACCCTGACCATCAAATACTCGGTCCGCAAACACCCGAAGGCCCGAAAACCCAACCATCTCATTAACGACATCAT
The DNA here is from genome assembly GCA_019677095.1 of Aureobasidium sp. SLJ-2021a. Classification (NCBI taxonomy): domain Eukaryota; kingdom Fungi; phylum Ascomycota; class Dothideomycetes; order Dothideales; family Saccotheciaceae; genus Aureobasidium; species Aureobasidium sp. SLJ-2021a. The sequence goes on from JAHRBU010000028.1 coordinate 193,074, forward strand.
GACCAACCAAACCAACGACATTTCTTTGTGGTTTGCTTACCTGGTATGTAACATTACCTCCGACGTCTTTCTCGTAGCAACGGAGATTCGACCTAGTCATTCGGCTTGACAATATTGGAAGGGGGAGTTCAGGTCACCCAAGATGAGAAGGGTTCAAGCACAAATGTGCTCTGTGAAAAGCGTGATGCGGGTTGTAGGAAAGACATAAAGATGCTGTTGAGTCTCATTATTCATTGCTCGACAGAATCTTGAGTGGATATGTTCAACGGTTCGCAACAACATCAAGTAGGTTGGAAGTGGAGATGGTTGAGCATTTTTGAAAGTAGAAGCAACACAAGGGTTTTTTGTTATCCCATTTCTCATGCCAGATGGTTGGCAAGCATCTCGTAGATTTGAAGACGAAGCCGCATTTGAAGCCATGTGCAAACATGACAATTATCAGGCACCTGTCTATCGTTCTACCAGATAGCTGTCGAGCAACTCGGCGGCGAATCGTCTGGTGAACGTTGCGTTAAACAACGATCCATCCCTGAGCTTTTCTACAAACGTCCGCCAGTACGGGGGGCGCTCGCTACTTCTTTCTATGCATCTGAAGCGGTAACAGATGTTGCAGAAAGCCATCTCCGGGAGTAATGTACCAGCATATCTAGAAGAGTTCGTACCGCAAAAACTCGCCACTTGTGAGAGCAACTTGTCACTGAATGCCTCTACAATCAGCACGTCCTCGCAAAGAGTCTCGTAGGCTTTTTCTGCATCCTCACGTCCATGTATCTTCGCCAGCAGACACATCTCGGCGATAAATGAGATCGGGCGTCCGGGGCCAGAGGATGAACCAAGAGAAAAGACGTTGTTGCAGGTGTACATTTCTTCCATGAAGGCCGCTGTCGCAGCAGAGTCGTACTCGTTGCCCAGGTCAATCTCTGCAATCTGTTGTCATGTGAGCACGAAGATCTATCAACATGTTGCCCTCCCCATGTGTTAAAGACCGTCACAGTGCAGCTATAGAAATGCGGAATACGTTTGAGAACGGAATGATTTCCATGGAGAGACTCGTGACAGTCTAAAACGCACGGGGAGGGTGTGACACCATGACTGACCGTAGGAGAATCTTCAAGTATCCTCTGCAAGTAGGATGAGCGAGTCGCGAGGACAGCCTTGTGAGCCGAAATCTTTTGGCCGGAGCCCCAAGTGAGAGTTATGTCGGACAGTCTCTTGTCGTCAAAGAAGTTGTTCATTGTACTTCGCAGATGTTATGGTCACCCTGGATCGACAGCGTGGTGAAAGTTCTAACGTACCTATTCAGTGGATCACGGTTCATGCGATCAATGTAAGTTTGTGAGGTGTCGTTCGTCTCCTCGAAGGTTTGGACCTGACGATTGAGCAGACGTGTTCCGAGCCCCAAGCCGAAAGCAGCTGCAACTTTGTTGTCGAACAATTCTCCTTCGCTGTACCGCTTGACAAACATCTCGTCCTTGAGGAGTACGGTGTATCGCTGCAGGCAAACGTCTATGATCACCTTTTGTAGTGTGTTATCAGCAAGCTGGGGCGAAGATGGTCCACAGATCTTGACGATACACTCTAGGAAGACCTTGAAAAAACAAGACTTAGCGTACGAGTCGAAAGGTTCGAGTGGTCCGAGGTTGTGGAATGCTAGGGCGTGAAAGGCCAGAGCAACTTCACAGCGCAGTTCCGGGATGTCGTACTTGTCAGCCATCAGGTAGATATCAACGAGCTGGTCCAGTGGGGTCATGAGATGTGAAATGCCGAGGTGGTAAGGTCGATGGCGATACAGATGTTTGATCATATCCATAAGTAGTCTAGGGTCATCTTCATCACCCAGGTCGATGACGGGGCTCGATGCAACCTAGTCCTATCAGTCGAGCACTCTCTCTGTCATTGAATATCGTTTACCTGGAAGCGGCTGAAGAAGGCGGTAGCGAAGTATCCAGATTGCTGCGCGAGGATGACTTTGTGTGCGCGAATCTGATGTTCGCCGAACTTGATGACTATGTCCGAATACTGCTCGTTGTCGAAGAAGGGAGCCGTGAGGCTGTCTGCCGATGGCATGGTGCGATCTTCAAGTGGAGTGTGTGGTTGGATGAGAAGAAAGTTGGAGTGCTGAAAGTTGCGCACAGGTTTTGTGAAGTTGGGAGTGTTGGTGAAAGTGTGAAAGCGCGGAAGGTGCGACTGTCTTTGTAAGAGTCAACCTTCGTTTGTGAATTTCACCTGTCGACAGAGACTCACATTGAAAGTCTCGAAACAAGTGTTGAAGTGAACTGGGGGCTCGCATCTCTTTCACTCGAACAAAAAGTCTTCATGGAAGAAGGTTGGCAGTTTGGTTTCACCTGCTTTGTTTTGGCACTGTCTGCTCTATCGTATTGTCAAAGGGCAGCTTGGATATGGTTCTCCATTGTCCAGGATCTCAAGGAATACCTGGCGGCAGTGGAGGGTGAAATCCAGTAATGTAGGCATACCGAAAAACGCCCAAGAAGCGCTCTTTTGGAATAGACGGGAGCTGCGCGAGAATCACTTTATGCGCAGGTAGCCTAAGGTTGCCAGATCTGATGATGGCATCTGAGTACGTAGTGCATGGTGAGAGTCTGTCAAGGCATCTCGCAAGGGACTAGGAGATTCTGGGTAATTGACGTTGATCGTTTCTCATTGATGTATTATTTTCCTGCTCTACGCTATGCACATAAAGCTGGTCGGCATGTCTGGGTTCCAAAACTGTCGAGGGTATCAGGGAGACATCTTGGCCTGGGAGAAGTCCATCTCAGGATGCTGGGCCATGAATTTCTCTGATGGCAGATTAGCACAAGACTGGTCTTGGACACTGTCGCACAAGGGATACACACCAAGCATCTCCTGCTTCTTCTGTTCGTCGGAACTGGGCAGACCCATCTCCTTCTGCTTCTGGTCGTACATCATCTTCTCGACCATGGATCTGGTGTTACCGTCCAGGTCGCTGAGCTTGCTGTTCTCAGGGGCAATCTTGGAGGTGTCGATCTTGGGAGCGTTCTCGACGACGTGGGCCCACCATTCCATCTTGTTGACCTTGTCGAGGTGGACGGCGAGTTCCTTGCCCGAGGGAGTTGTTTCGAGGGTCCAGGTAGATTCGTCGACGTAGATGGGGTGAGGCAGACGGCCCTGTTTGTCATTCTTAGCAAAGGTCGGATAAGGAGATCGGACAGGACATACATCAATGATGGGATCTTGACCCTTGATAGCAACGCGCAGGTGGTCCTTTGTAATCTTGATGTCAAAGTCGCGAGCCTTGAGGTTTCCAGGAACCTGGGCAGTCAAGTCTACATCCTGGATGGTTTGCATCCACTTGTAGGGAAGCTTGGCCTGCTCTTCGGCCTCACGGGCAGCAGTGGCCTTGTCGGCGGCTTCGCGCTCTGAAGGAGTTGGTGAAGACGACATTTTGGTGTTGATTGACGCGAATGTTTAACAAAGCTTCATGCATCTTTTGCGACTGCCCCGCGTGCTCATCAACGCTCGGGGGTGAAGCTTTGGCCGCATGGGAAGTGTCAAGGGAAAGAGCGACCGCGTGCTTCTTGCCTGGAATTGCCCATATTGGAGCAACTGCCAAAAGAAACCCAGTATCGGCCTTCTACTCTTGCTACATGTGCAACTGAATCGTCTGCATACAAAGATCCATGCGACCCAGAGGACATGTCTCCGAGCATGCCATGCCATGACCCACCAGCCGAACGAGCAACCCGACATCGGCCGGAAATTTGACTTGGGTCTTGCTGAAGTTCGCGATGACTCTCTTCTCCACACTCCTCTGCAACAATGGCATCCCGTACACTAAGAATTGGTCGGCTTTCACATTCCTATTCCAGCACTGCCCACTGACATATACACAGGTCTGATCCCTGGTGATGGCATTGGCCGCGAGGTCATTCCTGCCGGTCGTCGCATCCTCGAGGCCCTGCCCAAGTCTCTGGGTCTCAGCTTCTCCTTTGTCGACCTGGATGCTGGTTTCGAGACCTTCCAGAAGACGGGTGTTGCCCTGCCCGACAAGACTGTCGACACGCTGAAGCAGGAGTGCGATGGTGCCCTCTTCGGTGCCGTGAGCTCGCCCTCGACCCCTACCAAGGGCTACTCGTCTCCCATCGTTGCTCTCCGCAAGCGTCTCGACCTGTACGCCAACGTCCGTCCTGTCAAGAGCGTCAAGAACACCACCATGTTCCCCGACCCCATTGACCTCGTCATTGTCCGCGAAAACACCGAGGACCTGTACGTCAAGGAGGAGAAGACATACGACACCGAGAACGGCAAGGTCGCCGAGGCCATCAAGCGCATCTCCGAGCGTGCCTCGAGCCGCATCGCTACCATGGCCGGTGACATTGCTCTCCGTCGCCAGCGTGTGCGCGACTCGACTGGTCAAACCGGCAAGTCCGCCAACGTCACAATCACCCACAAGAGCAACGTCCTCTCGCAAACCGACGGTCTGTTCCGTCTGACTGCTCGTGAGGCTCTTGCTCAGTCCCAGTTCAAGGGCGTTACCGTAGACGAGCAGATTGTCGACAGCATGGTCTACAAGCTGTTCCGTCAGCCTCAGACGTACGATGTCATTGTCGCTCCTAACCTCTACGGTGACATTCTCTCGGATGGTGCTGCCGCTCTCGTAGGCAGTCTGGGTCTCGTCCCCTCTGCCAACGTTGGTGAGGGTTTCGCCATTGGTGAGCCTTGCCACGGTTCTGCCCCTGACATCCAGGGCCAGAACATTGCCAACCCCATCGCTACTCTCCGCAGTGTCGCCCTCATGCTCGAGTTCCTCAACGAGGAGAAGGCCGCCGCCCTCATCTACAAGGCTGTTGATGCCAACCTTGAGGAGGGCAAGTACTTGAGCCCTGACATGGGTGGTCAGGCCAAGACTACCGAGGTTGTCGAGGACATCCTCAGAAGAATGTAAAAAACAGTCAATGCTTGTATAGATTTTTAAGATACCAAAAAGCAATGGGACACGGAACGACATGATCAAAGCCATATATCCAATCTACCGTCAGAGTGCCATGAGGATGAACCGTAGAGTGATAAATGGACCACCGACATTCTTCACATGCTCAAAAACGTCAGATTCACGATCCGGGGAAAATTCTCTACGTCACTGATATTTCGCTCGACAAAGAAACATATCCTCCCTCTCCACTCCTGAGAACCCCCCCCCCACACGACTGAACAACTTCAACATGGCGGACAAGTACATGCTCAGAGTGACTGCTGGCTCAGATTACGACGAGGCGAACCAGAAGCTGGTGCACGTCAACACGGAACAACCACTCAGCATTTCAAACTCGAAGCTCGATGCTTCGCTGACGGTCCGCGTCCAAAACTACCGCGGCGAACCCGTCAACTCTCCCTCATCGTGCGCCTACTTCGAAGCCGACCCTCACAAGTCGGATCTCTACAGCATTTCCTTCTCGTTCACGCCCAAGAAGAACATCAACGGCCATGACCTGGTCTTTGGAAACGACTTTGACCACCCGATCAAGGACAAGCTGCCACCAGGCTTCGGACAAGCAATGAAGATCGCCCAATGGTTTATCGACCCTGGGCTTTATGGCGATGCATACGCCGACGAGCCATATCTCTACGGACCGTTCCTCAGTTCCATCAACACGTTGAGGGTCGGCGAAAAGAAAGAGCCGGTTGAAATGAAGGGAAGCGAGGACAAGCCCATCGTGGTGTCTGAAGGAGCCGACGGTGATGGTGTCGAGGCTAGAAAGAAGGCCGGCTTGCCCGACGAGGCAAGTGCCCGCAAGAAGCACTTCCTCAAGGAGCAGCACCTGAAGGACTTTACCTTTGAAGAGGGCAGAAACTACAGCTGCGACTTTTTCAACCCTTACTTGGACTTCAACGGTATGCTGGGCTGACAAAACATAGAAGAGTTGGCATACTGACAGACATGCAGACTTTGCACTCAAGCTTCCTGGATTCAGCTACATCCCTGGCATCACCATCCCCATCATCAGCTACTGGGATGGCCAACCTCTGAGGTAAGCAGCTCATGTGTGAACAGCATTCTTCCATCTAGACCATCTCCAAAGTGTGTTATGAGCAGAATCTGACTAACACAAGGTCTCACGCACTCAGATATGTCCTCAAAGACAGAAGCACAAACGAGGTCCTCTTCATAATCATCTTCACACTTCTACCCCGCCACAGCGAGGGACAAAAAGAAGAGTCCAAGAAGGAAGACAAGTCTAGTCAGAAGGACGAGGATCTGGATTGAGAAAAGATCAGGACGGAATTAGATGAATACACGATACCCCCGAATACACAACGCACACATGTCTCAAGACACAATTTCCTGTCTCGTGCATTTCGAGGTTTGTGAGTGGCACATGTGTTCGGTAAAACGTTTGGATGCGTGTTTCCAAGTTTTGGAGACGGATGATCGTGTGGCACTTTCAGCCACCTGCAGTTGCTGCCTAGGGTGGCTGGAAGTTTTATGCAGGTCTTATATTGCTGTTTAATTGGACGAGACCCTGGACGCGATATGGTCTCGAAGGAGTTGGCGGCTGCTATATTGTGTGTGCTGTACGCAGTGTGCTGGGCACAGAGAGCTATAGTTGGCTATAAGAATAGGGTCAGCTCGTGGTGGTGAATAGGCACTCGAAGAGAATAGACTTTCAGTTGCTGTCGTGACGATTTGCAGCGAGCTTGGGCCACTCGCACGTCATTCGAGCCGGCGCGTGTCAAAAGCAACTTGAGCAAGCGTCGCGATTCATTTCGAACCGCCGTGCAATTCTTACCTTGCTCTACCTCCACATCTTTCCTCTCTTTGCTCGCTCCTGCCGCCTGTTAGCATTATCTTGTTACCCCTGTTGTCTTGCATCCTTCCGCTCTGTTCTTTGGATACCCACCCCGCACAATGCGTACTCGCAACCAAGAAAAGGCGCCCTCGTCGCAGCCATCATCGCAGCACACTGCCGCCGCTGAGAAACGCCCCAGCCGTAAGAGAAGAGCAAGCAGCTCCTCGGACGCGCCAATTCCCCAGAGCTCGCAGACCACCGTCTCGTCCTCGTCACAGGTCAAGCGCAGAAAGAGACAAGACGCGTCTTACGACCACCCCGAAGACCTCACCATCCTCGATGAAGAAGAGTCTGTCACCCTCAACACTCCTGCTCCCGCAGCCCGCCATGTTCACTTCACCGAGTCCACCTCTCAAGGCCAAAAGGCCACCTCGACACATCTGACTCCTCACATCCGCAAGACCATCACCACCGAAAGACGTCAGACCATTTCTCCCTCAAAGTTCGAGAGCCTCTCGACACCGCCGGCCAAGTCACGTCTGTCTCTACCTTCGACATTCTCTCCCTCCCCCACCGTTTCCAAGCTGTTCCGCCCCTTGAGCCAGGTCTTGTCGGAGCGCGTCAAGAGCCGTCTTCGCCGCAGCCGTCTGAGCGAGGAGATCAAGGAGCAAAGAGATGGCTCCGAGGCTCACCAAGAACTGGTTCAGCTGCGTCAAGAGATTGGAGAGATTGAGGACATCATTCGCACCCGTCTTCACCAGCTCGACGTCGAGAAGCAGCTAGGAGAAGATGCCGACGACCAGAAGATGGAGGACATCGAGGCCGAGCTCGCTCAACTCAGTGAGGACCTCGCCGAGAAGAAGGCTCAAGAGGCCGCCATTCCTGACGTGGATTCCATTGACGCTGTCGATGTCATCAACGAGGACATGATGGTCTTTGACAGCAGCCAAGGCATCTCATACCCCAACCTTCCTTCATCCGACTCCGAAGTCCGTACCGTCCAGAGAGTCACCGAAGCTGTCGACATCTCGGATGCCCAAACCCAGGTTGCTCTCCCTGATTCTACTCAGGAAGAAGAGCGCCGCGCCTTCAAGGAGGCCATTCAATACTGGACCGACGAAGCTTCCAACGCAAAGTCTACTCTCCAAATCTTGACTATCGAGTTGCAATCTCTTGGTTTCCCAGGCGAGAACTCTGACGCAATCCTCACCTCCATCCGCGAATCCTTTGCCTCCGTGCGTGAGCGCCTCGAATCTGCCGTGCCTGGTGTCATCCCCAGCAACATTTCAGATGCCGACCTTGTCGAGCTCGTCATTCAGCACCTCGAGACTCTTGCCAGCAAGGTTACCGAGCAAGAGGTCTTCCTTGCCGAGAACGATCAACTTCGCCAGGAGCTTGCCAACGAGATTGATGGTCTTCTCGAGAGATTGAGCCAGGCCGAGATCCGCAAGCGCACTCTCGAGATTGGTTTCAACGAGCTCGATGCACAGAGTCAGAGAGACGAGCAGTTGATTGACTCGCTCAGCAAGGAGTTGAACAAGATTGAAAAGAACCACGACATGGCTCAGACTCTTATCAGCGAGAAGAAGGCCCAGCTTGCCGAGCTTGACCGTGAAAACAAGGACCAGGACACAACCATCACAAAGCTCGGCGAGGTTCTCGAGGGCTACAGAGCCAACGAGGCCAACCTTCACGCTCTCATCACTCGTATGGAGCAGGAGGCCAATGTCAAGATCTCTGACCTTACCAAGGCTAGCCAAGCGGCTGTATCTGAACTCGAGGAGCAGCTCCGTGTTGAGGGTACCAAGCGCCACGCTGCCGAGGCCGATGCCGACGACAAGCAAAACGTTATCACCACGCTGGAGCGTCGCGCCGAGGAAGACGAAGCTAACATTGACACTCTTAAGCAACAACTTGTCACTCTCCAAGGACTGCACCTAGCTGAACAGCAAGCCAGAGAGGTCGCCGAGGCGGTCAACGACGAGAACACAACATCCATCGCTGAGCTTGAGGTAAAGATCGAGCAGGCTGAGACCGAATTGGACCAGCTCAGAGCCGACCTGGACAACCTTCGCGCACTCGAGGAGGCAGAGCGTCGCCAGCGTGAGGCAGCCGAGGCCGATCTCGATGATCGCAACAACCACATCACTGAGTTGGAGCAGAAGCTTCTGGCATCTGGCAAGCAAGCCAATGAGTTGCGCCAAAAGCTGTTCGAAGTTCAGCAACGTTCCAAGGAAACCGTCGTGGAGCTTCAAACCATTGCAGAGGAGCGCGAGACCAAGCATGCCGCCGACCTTGCTGCCTGGGATCAGAAGGCTAGACAGCTCCAAGACACGGCCACTTTCGCCAAGATCGAGGCTCAGGCGTACGAAGAACAACTCAAGTCTGTTACTGAGAGCATGTCCAAGCAGCTCGAAGAACGCGCTGTCACAATTAGAGATTGGGCAGCCAAGCTCGACGAACTGACTGCAGAGCTCAAGGTAACGAAGACGGAGTTAAACAACGCATTGATGTCGCTTGATCAGTTGCAGCAGACATCTGAGGCTCGCATTGCTGAGCTCGTTGCTGATGCTGCCGACCTTCAAGGCCTGGTTGCTCAGCACGAAGCTACGATCAAGGTCCTGAACGCCGAGGCTCAGACAACCGCCCAGACTCACGTTCTCGCCATTACCGAGAGAGATGAGAAGATCGCCGACCTCAACCACGGCATCTACACCGCTCAGAATGAGATCAAGAACCTCGAGGCCGAGAAGGAATCGCTCGAGCGTCGCGTCGAAGCCGAAGCCGAAGCAATGCTCGAGTTGCAAGCCGACCGTGACGACCAAATCGCCGACCTCAAGACCAACATCCGCAGCAAGCAAGTCGAGATTGAAAACCTCGGCCGCAAAGCCCAGGAGGTGGACCGCAGCTGGGAACGCGTGATGAACGAACGCACCACCGAAATCGAAGAGCTCCGCGAAACCGGCTCGGAAAACACAGTCACCATTGCCCGCCTGACAAAGCTCAACGCCGCACTCAAGGAGAAGTTCAGACTCTACGTCCGCGACTCGACCGCTACCGTGCAAGCCATGCAGGAGGACATGGAACAAGCTGTTCTCAGCGCTGGTTCCAAGGGTGGTGAGTTGCGCGAGGTGGGCCGTCGCGTGCTCGAGGAGGTCGAGGCTATGGATACCGTTGGCGAAATGGTCACAATTGCCAGCTCGTCGTCTGCTGCCAACCCTCGCGTCCAGCACATTACCAAGCAGAGCCGTCGCCGTCGCCAATACGACTCTGGCATTGGCGTTGATGAGGACTCTCTGCTCGAGGAGTAAGGATTGAAATGAACAAGTACGAGAGGAAAAAGAGAAAGGAATGAAAGGAAAGAAAGGAACGAAAGGCCTTTGGGGTTTCACGATTGCACACACTCGGATGAAATTGTTTTCTCTGTTCTGTTTTGACATTGCGTTTTTGTTATTTGGTTTTTGTGTTTTTGTTTTGCGAGCAACGATGGAATTGAATGATACGGTGTTGCCCATTATTCTCATGTCTCTTTTCTTCCTTTTTTTCCCTTTCCCAATCTGGTAATTACCATGAGCGCGAGTACGTAGTATATCTTTCTTCCCACAATTGGGTAGCCAGAACAGAAGAAGAAAAATTTGACAATTGTCATTCTTTAACCACACATACACACCGGTTCCAAAATATTTGAAAAAAAGCACGACACAGCTAGCCCATCCATCTTTAGGATATACGTATACCTTTTGATGTCGTATCTAACATTATAGCCTCCTTCACTTTAGTCATCGGGGGGAGGAGGGGAGGCGACTTGCTTTTTCCGTCAAACTCGGTGGCTTATAAGCATCGCTTGAGGCATTATATAAAATTCACTATAGCAAAGCCTATTATTCGTACATCTCTCTTCTCCTTTTTTGCCTCTTTGGTAATTACTATAAACCAAGGTATATAGTATATAGTATATAGAATATTATCTAGTTTAGTATAGTTACTAGGTAGTAGAGTAGGATAAGGATTAGATGGCCCAAGGTTTCTTCTATATCTAATACTTGTGTATACCTCTTGGCTCTTTTATCTCCTCTTCTATCTCTTCTTTTATCTCCTCTTCTATCTCCTCTTCCATCTCCTCTTCCATCTCCTCTCTCTAGTAATTTTCCCATGCACGCTCGCTTTCGATCTTTTACCGCTAGATACGCTATAAACCACCACCACCTACTCCCCCTTATACCTCCGTTAGCAAAAAAGAAAAAGAAAGAAAAAAGAAACATGCCGTCTAGGCTACTGGTGAAGAGATGGGTTGATGATGGGATATAGCAGGAGAGAAGTTGAACAGATGTAGAATTTAATATCGTCGAGGGAGAGGATGGGATACGGAAGCACGGGGTATAGATCACAGGGGCCTGCCTGATACCACTTCCTTCTTAAGATTATTGTGCAAGTCTACAACCACGGAATCTTTGACACATATTAGAAACAAGTGACAGGCAAATACAAGCAACAACAGGGCTTTTCAATACTTTTTGTATGTACCCTTATGAGCAATTATCCTAGGATCGTCGAGAATCACATCAAACACAAAAACCGAATCTAGCTGTAACCACCCTGCTTTGACCATTTTCCATGTACACCCAAAAGATGAATGATGTCTCTGAACTTGGGGGTACCTATAACAAGCAATTAGCACGGTTCCATGAGGTTGAATGCTGAAAACATTGTTAAAACTTACCGAATCCAGTAACGGGGTCCCAGCCCTTGACGGCAGGGAAGCCCTTACCATCGCCAATTTCGGAACATCCCACAGCGGAACCGCTGGTGATGTCGGTGAAGGCGCGGTAACCCTTCTTGTACAACCAAGGATTCAAGAACCCGAGGGTAGGTTTGCCGCCAGCGATGAGTGCGTCGTTGACGAGAGCGACGATGGCGGCGATGAGAGGGGTGGAGGCCGAGGTACCTGATACCTGAATGTCGGTGCCGTTCCAGACGGTGGCAAAGTAGCTTCCCTGGGCAGAGATGTCGGGGTATGCTCTTCCGCTGGCATTAAAGTATGCTGCATCTCTGTCTCCAAGGGTCTTGAGGTAAGCCTTGACGGCCTTGTCTTGGTATGCGGGACGAGGGAAAAGGTCAGAGAAACCACCACCAGAAGCAAAACCGGACGAGTGGTAAGCAACAACTTCGGGCTTGAAGTCCATGGTTGCACCGACGGAAGTGACGTACGGACATGTCGAAGGGAACTCGGGAGTGAAGCGCTTAGCACCGCTGCCGTTGTTGGTGGTGCAGATGCCAGAGGTACCGACACCGCTATCACCCGAGGCATAGAAGACAGAGACACCACGAGCACCGAGTTGAGCGAGGTCTTCGCAGACACGCTTGGCGTAGGATGGAGGAACGGTCTGCTCCTCGTCGTCGTAGGAGGTAGAGACGACCTGAGGCAGGGTGTCGTCCGATTGGGCGAGGACGTGCTGAAGCCAGTCGAGGTAGGGCTCGTTGGTGTTGGTAGTGGTGCCGTTGGAAGGGGTGAATGGAGGAGAGCCACCGACAGCGTAGGCGGTCAGAGGAGTAGGCCAGCCCATTCCCAACATGGTCTCAACATCGAGGTTACCTTCAACGTCAATGTCAGTCTGCACAACCTCCTGCGATGTGCTGCCGTTGTTGATGACATCGAACTGGAAGGTGTATGCTGCTTCCTTGGCCTCGGGGCGGAACTTTTCAAGGAAGAGAGAAGTGTCGGAACGGTTGTTGGTCTCGCCGAGGTAGTTGGCAAGAGCCATCTTGTTCTTGCCAGCAGACTGGGGAACGTAATCAATGGTCTCGTACAGGGTTCTCATGCACAGAGGCGTGACGCCACGAGGAGTACAGATTGAGGTCACATTAGGATCACTGTGGTACGAGACGTCCTTGGAGTAAGCACCATCAAATTTGTTGACCTCGAGCGAGATAGCCTTGGGGGTGCTGCGGAAGAATGAGTTGGTGGGTTGGATGGTGTCAATGTGCTCGTGGAGGTGGACGGGAAGAGACCACTCGGATGTGCGAACCGTCTCTGAGCCATCTTCGTGACGGTAGACGCTGTACTTGGTGTCGAGGAGGCTCTCGATGCGGTGAACGGGCAGAGAGACCTTGATCCAGTCCTTTGCGGCGCTGTAAGAAAGGTCACCAGCCTCGATACCGTTGTCGGCCAGCCACTCGTGGACGAGGGCCAATGAGTCATCGGCAGGCTGCACAAGCTTCTTGACGTCAAGCTCGCTCAGGTGTTGGCCGTAGCGTGAGTGGTCGGGGTCAGAAACTGGGATATTTGGTCAGACATGAGAACAGTGGGTAGCCGGTGTTACAGTCTCCCGTGCGTTTGAATGTGCAACACATGTAGCTATAGAAACGCGCAATGGTATCGAGAGACAGAGCAGTATCCACTGAGAGGCGACAAATTGTCGACTCCCCTGGATGCATGTCTGATTCTGAATACAATTGTGCATTTCCATAGCTGTACGTGTGACAACATTAACACACGGGGAAAACCATCGTGTCACTTACCCTCGTACAAGTGTCTCTCCAAGTCGCCAAACGAGTTCTGCTTGACAGCAATGCGAAGATCAATCTCGTGAGCCGAAGGGGCAGCAGCAACCTGTCTCCACTTGGAAGGAACAAAGTGCGAATCCTTGACGGCATAAGGAGTTCTTGCTTGGATGGGCGAGGCATACGAGCCGGTGGCAAGCAAGCCGGCGACCAGGAACAGCTTTGCGGCACTCATGTTGGAGGATGGGATCTGAGACAAGACATCCTCCTATGGGTGCAATGCCGCCCTACTTATACAAGATAGCATGGTGGATATCCGGATTCGCGAGATGATCGTCCCTGTTGAAAAAGACGGATAGCTGCAAGGGACACAGAATGGAGTGGGGTTCTTTGAGAGGGCAAAATAGATGAATATCAATTGCGAGCTAGAATGTCTTGGGAAGGTGATGGTGGTGGGATCGATAAGGGTTGGTTTATAGTACGAGATGGAAATGCTTGTTGTGCTTGATGTCGGTCAAGAGTGGGTGCACGCGAGCTTGTCCGTCTTGTCTTGATTGGCGGCGGGAAGCGACGACCCCAAAAAGTGCCTCGGCATTGAACGCTGCCGGCCACTCGAGCCTTTAACCTCACCTTCCTCTTCCGTCTACGTCCGTACCTGCCGCAGTAGCAATTGCATAATAATTAGAGATCGCGTGCTGCTGTTGCTACCAAACGCAATCACATGTCGGATCTGGCAGGAGGCTTTGTGCCTCTATCACCACCACCGTCCTCGGTCGCGTCCTCGAATACACCCACCTCGCTGCCGCAACCGCGAAGAACGCCCCTCAAGCCCGGTGGCACCAAGGAGTCGAGATTGATCCGCCATGTCGACCAGCAACTCCTTCACATCCAGCGGCGCTTTGCAAAGCGAGATCCATCGCTCGGGCACGGCGGCGTGCGAGAGATGGACGAGGAAGGCAGGATGATCGAACAACTCGACGACCCAGCCACGGAAAAAAGACTGCAGCAATCAGACGAGTGGAACGATGTACAAGGATACTCCAGCTTTGGCGAAGCGGCAAAAGATGTCGACGAGCTGATTGCTGTCATTTGGATCAGTGGCACTCCAGCGCTGCAGGTGCCGTATCTGATCAATTTGGCGTTGCTCGTCAATACTATGATTCCGGCTTTCCCGTTTGCTCCGCGTCAGCTGTTCAGACTGCTGGGGAAGCTGGACCATGCGTTTGCTTCGTTGATTGTGGGTAGAGATGTGGCGACCGATGAGATACTGCCTGGTTTCAACACGGGCCGTGGTGTCAGCGGCACAGAAAAGGTTCGCATAAAGAGCTTGGTGGAAAGGACAAGAGTATGCGTCGTTGAGGTCTTGAACAGAGGAGAGTTTGATGAAGATGATCAAGACACCCCTGAGCTTGAGGCAGAAGACACTGATATGGATGGTGATTTGATCCTGGATCAAGATGACGGACCCGAAGACATCAACGTTGATGGTATTGATGATGATGAAGATTGGCACATGCAAACGAGTAGAGTCTATGACAAGACCATGGTCGAGTTGGGCGACTCGATGGAAGGTCCTCCAATCGGTATCATAACAGAAACCAGAATTGGAACATGATTTGATCAGTCACAACTCCCTCCATCTTCATGTGCTAGGGTCTATGATTTGTAGTCATCATCTCACGGCGACTTAGACCCACCTTTTGTGTTATAGAAATTTATAAAGCTTCCAAGGTCAGAGATGCATCCACAGAGAGCCATTGAAGCCAGGTCTCCAGTGAATACCGACCCGGAAGGAGCTGACCAAGTGCAGGAGAACAACAATCGAGATGGTCAAAGAGCGATTGGATAATGATCTGAGACAGTACTGAAATTGGGTAACAAAACAAAATTCAACATGGATATTTGATATCTCTCAAACCAAAAGACGCCGGACATGATGCAAATTCAACTTTTCACACCTTCACTCTACTCGTCATCCTCCTCATCATCACTGACACCATCCACTTCCATCTCTTCATCCTCAGACTCGTCTTCATCTCCACTGGCCTCTTCCTCGTCGTCGAATTCTTCGCCATCCTTTGCCATTCTCTCGGCCTTTTCCTCTTCCCTCTTCTTCTCATCCTCCTTTCTCGCTTCCTCCATCAACTTTTGCTTCTCGTCTCTGATCTTCCTTTGACCAACGACAAAGGCACCCAGCGGTGTCTTTTGCCACTCGGTCTCCTTGAGGAAGTTCTCCACCTCGCTGCGGTTGTTGGGTGCAAAGTCAACCTTGACTCTCTTCTCCTCGACAAAGCGAATGTTGGCGTCGACCTTTTGGACCAATAGGATCATTTGCGACGTGAGTTTTGCATTGTTGTTTGGCGTCTTTGAGTTCTTGCCCGTCTCCTTCAACCAGCGTTTCAACAGGACTACCAGAGGTAATGCGAGTTCGGGGAAAGCGACGGATTTGGCCCAGAGCACGAAGAACTCGGAGAGGAGCTCGATGACTTGCTCGCCGACACCGTCTTGGTACACGCGTGTGCGGAGGTAGGTCTTTGGTGCTCTGACGGCAACCGAAAAGTCGAGAGGCTTGAGGGTCGAAGCCTTCGGGGGCTTGCGCATCTCGGCGGCGTTCAAAACTTCGTAAAGGGCGGATCCGAGGGGAATGTAGGTTGCTGTGGAGAGGGAAATGCGGAGGAGACTGCGAATGAGGTGGAAACGGAGAGGGAAGTATGTGCTTGTGGGGATGAGGCGCATGGCACCGAGAGTGACTTGCACAATAGGGTAGATCAGGGGGCGCAGGGGAGAAGCGGCTCCCTTCTCGGCTTCGGCCAGCGACTGACAGTGCGATGCTACGACGCGCGACCAGAAGTCGAGAGAGTGAACGTATTGCCAGTTGTAGACGGTCTTGTACGAGTCCTTGGACTTGTTGGTGATGCTGCTGCGGAGATGGATGGCCAATTGACGGATGAAGGTGAAACCGGTCGTGTAGCCGATGGTGGGATCGATGCCCCAAAGCTCGGCAGCCGAGTTCTTCATCAAGTTGATGCCTTGGATGGTGTGAACGGTGGTGTTGCGGCTGCCCTTGATCAGACCTTGATACGAGGTCTTGAGGACAGCTTCTCTGATACCAGCATCGCCAATGACGACCAGTCTTCTGAGAACGAGGAAGGCTGCGATACGGGTGGCCTCGGTGCTCGACGACTCGGACCAGACTCCAGTGACGGCCTTTGTCAGATCACGGATGATCTTCTTGAAGGACAGGACGTAGGGGAGAAGGGGGAGGACGTTGCTGAGGGTCATACGGATGGTGTTGGGGTCGGACAGATGGGCGAGCAAGTGCAGGACCGAGGTGAGATGCGACTTGAGCAGCGGGCTGAGGTTGCGGAACTTCTTCGAGTCGGTCGAGAAGGTCACTCTGCCGCCGGCCTTCTCCTTGACGGGCAGGTGGTGTGCGAGCACCTCGGGAAGGTGCTTGAGCGCAACGACCAACAGCTCGTGGTAGGCTTGCGGGTCTGAGATGGAGTATTTGAAGACCTTGTCCTCTTCGTCCGACACGTGGGCGGCGGCGCGGAAAGCGAGAACGACCTCCTTGGACGCGCGCAGCGAGTGTTGTGTTGTCATGGCCTTCTGCCACTTGGCGATCATTTGCTTGGTAACCTCGTTGCCCTCTCCCTTTTGCTTCTTTGACGGTCTCTCGTCCTCGTCATCTCCACTCAGCTCGTCAATCTCTCCCAGATCTGCATCTTCGAAGTTCAAGGCGTCGGGCTCGTTCTCTTGCATGTACTTGTGGAATTCGGGGTCCTTTGCAGCGAGGGCGTCCAGCTGGGCCTGGAAGGCTTCCGGGTCGTCGACTTCCGAGTCCGAGTCGGATGCATCGTCGTCGGCGGCGGGCTTTGCTTGGGCTTCCTTGTCGTCGGTCTTTGCGCGTTTCCTCTTGAGCGACTTGTCCATCTTTGCCGGTAGCTCGGGCACGTCGAAGCCTCCTTGGAAAAAGTCGTCGACGTTCATGCTCTCAAAGTCCTGCTTCCCATCCTTGGCCGGCGCCCTCGTCTCGGGCGGTGGTGTGGAAACTTCATTGTCTTGGGCTCTCTTTGCCTTTTTCTTCTCGTTGATCTGGTGGCGCTGCTTGATTTTGGCAAAATCCTTGCGGCGCTTGATTGTGTCCTTGAGATGGTTCTTCTCGAACTTCTTGGTGGCCTTTGATTGCGCCATGGTGTGTGATTTGTTCTGGTGATGGAAAAAAAGTTTGGGATACGGCAAAGGAAAAACGGATTGAGACTGATTCTGCGGAGAAGCCGACCTGAGCACAGACCACCCTGGCAATCACATGCGGACCCTCCATCGCTCCTTCCCGCGTCGTCTGCTCTACCAACAACGCAACTACCTTTTCGAGCATACATCGCCAACATGTACGCCGAACGGCAGCTAGCATATGCTCCGACTCCATACAGCTATACCCCGACTTCAACTCTGTCGGCCACTATCAACGTCGACGAGGAGCTCAAACTCGCAAACAACAGCGCCGAACGCGATCTTTACGAGTCCCTAGCCGAGATATACAGCATCATTGTTACTCTGGAAGCACTCGAGAGGGCTTTTCTCAAGGACTCGGTCTCGGAATCTGACTATACCGACACGTGCAGCCGATTACTGAAGCAATACAAGTCCAACTTGGCTGATGACTCGGTCGCCAGAGCCTTTGG
Source organism: Aureobasidium sp. SLJ-2021a (assembly GCA_019677095.1). NCBI lineage: Eukaryota > Fungi > Ascomycota > Dothideomycetes > Dothideales > Saccotheciaceae > Aureobasidium > Aureobasidium sp. SLJ-2021a. The sequence goes on from JAHRBU010000028.1 coordinate 211,027, forward strand.
AAGCCTCGACTCTTTCAAGCTGGAATGGAATCTCGAGGTCCCTCGTGCCACTGACCGTCTGAAGATTGGTCTGCCAGCTACTGTAGAGGCACCGTCACGTGCACCTGGTGCTCCATCTGGCGGTGGAGCTGGTGCTGCTGCCACTCACATCGTATCAGCCTCGGAGAACTTCATCACTCTCTTCGACGCCATCAAAATGAACATGCTCTCCAAGGACACGCTCCATCCCATCCTGGTCGAGACTATCCAGGCCGTCAACAAGGTCACAGACCAGGATTTCGAGAACAAGGCCAAAATAGTACAGTGGCTCATCACTCTCAACCAGATGCGCGCTGCTCAGGACCTTTCGGACGATCAGGCTCGCGAACTTCAATTCGACATGAATCTGGCATACGATGGCTTCAAAGCAACTCTCGAGTAAAGACGATGGTTGATCTTCGGGTGCGAGGTCTGTGCGTCTCCGCAGCCTTCTCCAGAATTGTCCATCAGAAAGCGTTTGCGTCACTCTCGCGAACAACCAAAATGTCCCATTCTACCACCGACAACCATGCAGCTCACCAGTCAGATCAGGAGGAAGAGATCCTGGATGGTGTGATATACCTCGATACCGTTAAACGAACTTTCCTAACACCCCTCTAGTACTAGACCTTCCACAGATTTACACCAAGCCGTCATCGCAGCAACTACTAGATACCCTATCCCTGCTCAGCCTAGAACCCCAATCATGGGACAAGACCGCCGCCCAGTCCAAACCCAAAGTGCGCTCCAACGGCGTCCCACAGTATCTCACACGAATTGTTTCGAGCCCGCTGGACTGGATTGAGGATGATGCAGAGAAAGAGAAGATTTGGGATTCTGCTTCGTTACGCTTGAGTGAGCGTTCTGGTCGTACCGGCATGGGTGCCATCAGCCGTTCTTTCAGTATACCTCTGGCAGCCGAGCCTACCAACAACTCGAGCACCATGAAACCAGTCATCACTAGTTCGCACGAGCAAGACACTGCTGTCCAAGTCAGCATTCATGAGCCTGCTCTTACTGAAGACAACCTTGGTCTCAAGACGTGGGCCTCGTCGTTCGTCTTCGCTCGAAACTGGCACACCCTACGCGATCGCATTCCTTTGATGTTTGACAAGGACGAGAATGCGACAATACTGGAACTAGGCGCAGGCACGGGTCTTGTTGGTATTGCTGCTGCAGCTGTGCTGGGTGCAAATGTGCTCTTGACCGACTTGCCTGAAATTGTGCCGAATCTCGAACGAAACATCGCCTCGAACAAAGACATGATCAAGTCGAGAAACGGATCCGCCCGCGCTGCTATCCTTGACTGGACAGTACCGGAGAAGATCATCTACTCCGAAGACACGGATGAACCAAGACGCCCGCTCGTCGCCGAGGAAGAAAGCTCAAAATATCCTCTTGTTGTCGCTGCCGACCCCATTTACTCAAAGGAACATCCCGCATGGCTGGTCCAGACAATCAACTGTCACCTTGCACACAGCCCTGATGCTCGTGTACTGATCCAAATACCCATCCGAGAGGCTTACGCCGAAGAGCGCGCAGATCTCAAGGATCGCATGATCAAGATCGGCTTGGAGCCATGCCGCGAGCAGACAGAAACGGGCTATGATGACTGGAGTGATGGACAAGGCGAGGAGTTGAGTGAAGTCGAGTGCTGGTTGGGTATGTGGAAATGGAAGGACGCATAGAACCGTGCTCCGACCTCGGAATGAATCCGAGACTTGCGAGCAAACAGCCAGTGCCAGCTTCGATGGTCATGCAGCCTGTCGGCTCAACATTCTGAAAAGGGACATGGTCAGATAGGGCACCGCGCGCCGAAGAGACAATCGCATCGAGTAAGCACCCCACAATCTGTCAAAGAGTGTGCTGTCGGACGGATTCCTTTTTTTCCATGCCAAGACGAAAAGGAAGAGATAGGATTACACGAAACGATCAAGCAAGTTTCTACTGGATGAAGAGCAGTTTGTGGACGACAAAGAAAGCGCGAACTCGCACACTGATAAGAAACGAGTGTTGGGCGTTTGTCAGAGCCAATCAGCGACAAGCATGCCAATCCACAAACCCCAGATTGCTTCTCTTATCAACGACCTCTAACGCTGCCATGTCGATCACCAACCATGAATCACTCTTCCCTCAACCCCAGTCGTGCTTTCGAGTGTGCCATGTGAGATACCTGGAGACCCTGCAGTGCGGATTTCGTATAAAAAATGGTCGACAGCACCTTTTGCCGCGGAGGTCTGTCTTCGAGGTGGCTTTTACTGTTTCCCTTGAGATATAGCCGAACAACGGCTGCTTTTGCTCTTGCTATAAGATCCTTTTAGTCCTCATCTGTTGCTACAGTAAGGTCGTTCTATTTTTCTTTGCCTTGTGTACACCATGGCTGGGTCAATTGCCGTTCTCTCTCAAGGTGTGGGATATGGAGTCGTCCTCGGTGTCGGAGCTATTTTTGCACTGGGCATGATATTTACGACGTGGGTGCTCAGAAGATACAACAACGAGTTGCAGACTAGTGAGGCTTTCTCTACTGCTGGCAGGAGTGTCAAGTCTGGTCTTGTGGCTGCTGCAGTCGTCTCGAGCTGGACATGGGCTGCGACCTTGTGAGTGGACTACTATTCATCGGCTTGAATTTGGCAGCTAATCTGTAAACCAACTAGACTGCAATCATCTTCTGTAGCTTACAACTATGGTGTTTCTGGACCTTTCTGGTATGCCTCTGGTGCAACGGTACAAGTTATCCTCTTCGCGACCCTGGCTATCGAACTCAAACGTCGAGCCCCCAATGCTCATACCTTTTTGGAAGCCATCCGTGCCCGCTATGGAGGTATCACACACGGCGTATTCATCACATTCGGCCTCATGACCAACATACTGGTTACAGCCATGCTGTTGACTGGTGGCAGTGCCGTTATCAAGGACCTCACTGGCATGAACCCCGTAGCCGCTTGTTTCTTGCTTCCAGTCGGCGTTGTGGCCTACACGATCTTTGGTGGCATCAAGGCTACCTTCATCACCGATTGGGTACACACGGTGGTGATTCTGATCATCATCTTCTTGTTTGCTTTTACGGCTTACTCGACCAACGAGATTCTCGGAAGCCCTAGCGCTGTGTACGATGCCCTTTTGGCAGCTTCGGCTCGCCATCCTGTCGAGGGCAATGCTCAAGGAAGTTATCTTACTATGCAATCGCGTGAGGGAGCCATCTTTTTCGTTATCAACTTGGTTGGCAACTTTGGTACTGTTTACCTTGACAATGGATACTGGAACAAGGCTATTGCTGCTTCGCCGGTTCACGCTCTTCCCGGCTACATTATGGGCGGTCTTTCATGGTTTGCCATACCCTGGCTATGTGCTACTACCATGGGTCTTGCAGCCCTGGCACTCGAGAACAACCCCGTGTTCCCTACCTATCCTCTCCGCATGGCGGCCGAAGATGTCACTGCAGGTCTGGTACTCCCAAATGCTGCAGTCGCCCTCCTAGGCACTGGAGGTGCTGCTGCTACTCTGGTGCTCATCTTCATGGCTGTCACTTCGGCCATGTCTGCCGAGCTGATCGCTGTGTCCAGTATCTGGACCTACGACATCTACAACACGTACATCAACCCAAAGGCCCACGGCAAGAACCTGATTTACATGAGTCACGCCAGCTGCATCGTGTTTGCTTTGATCATGGCTGCCTTTTCCACCGGCCTCTACTACGCAGGCATCGGCATGGGATACCTCTATCTAATGATGGGCTGCATCATTGGCGGTGGCGTGCTCCCCGCCTCCCTAACCCTGCTCTGGGACCGCCAATCCTGGGCCGCCGCCACTTTTTCCCCCATCATCGCCCTCGCCTGCGCCCTCGTCGGCTGGCTCGTCCAAGCGAAATCCCAATACGGAAACCTGTCCGTCGACTCCACGGGCGCGAATTACCCCATGCTCGTGGGCAATGTGGTTGCCCTCTTGACCCCCGTCGTCACAGTACCCATTCTGTCCCTCCTCTTCCGCACCGAAAAATACGACTGGCAGTCTATGAAGGACATCCGCAAGCCCGGTGACTCGGACATCACCGCCGCCGCCCACGCACAAACACAAACAGCAGAATCCCTCGCCGCAGAGGAAACAGAGCAAAAACAGCTCCTCCGCGCCTCCAAGATCGCACGCACACTGACCCTCTGCCTAATCCTCTGTTTCCTGATCCTCTGGCCAATGCCCATGTACGGCAGCGGCTACATATTCTCGAAGCAGTTTTTCACTGGTTGGGTTGTGGTGGGCATTCTATGGCTGTTCGTGACGAGTATGTGTGTGGGTATTTATCCTGTGGTCGAGGGACGCAAGACTATTGTTAGGACGTGTAGGAGTATGTGGATGGATGTGAGGGGCAGGGGGCAGGTGGTTACGCATGGTAGGGCTACGGTTGCGGAGACGGGGGTTGTGGAGGAGAAGATGGGGGGAAAGGAGAAGGAGAGGGATGCTGAGGCTGCTGTTGTGGGGGGATATTGAGCGAATTCGGGGATTGGAACTGGGGAGTAAAATACAGGGAAGGGATGCTGGAAATGACGATAATTACGATAAATCACGACTATTTCTTGTTGAACGCACACTTTTTCCTCATCTTCTACAAGCAAAGGCTGCAGATGCTACGGAAAAACACCTGAGCAGGCACCATGAGGATTCTGCGATATACGCATTTGTGCATGCGGTTGGGAGGCATGGGGTCAGGCAGTTGTTGGGGTTGTTGTTCCTTTTCCGACATCTTTATAGAATGTCTAGACTAGGGGGTTAGTATACTCTATGCGTATGACAGAAGTTACTTCCTAGAGAAGACTGGATGTCGAATTGGGAGAAAAGATCTAGAGTTGGATAGGTAGGACACTAGGACCTTTTATATAAGGAAAGATATAGAATGCTAGGGCGAATGTTTGCGGAGAGTGGCATAATCAGATTCTTATAGAGAGGATTATGCCACTATAGTCGCGCGGTGGATATGGGGTATTTTATGGCGATGAGGCAAGCTCGGCTAAAGTTTGGTTCGAAAGGAACAAGAAACGATGGAGGGTTTAAGGAGCGAGGCTACTCACGTTCACGTGCAATTTTGGAAGGAACTAGAAAAAGGAAGAGCGATCAAGCACAACAGGATGCGACCTGAGGCCCAAGTTAGACGACTAGTAGCGAAAAGAAGAGCATCAGGTCATACATGAACACACAAACACACAAACACATACCGAGAAACCGCGTCATATATCTTGTAAACGAAGCTAACTGCCAGACACGATGCTCGACATGACAGATGGATGGCGAAGAGACGAAACCAAGTCGAGAAACAGTACAAAGGAATTATCATAGTAACAACCACTGACAAGTCGAGCTTATACAGACCGCATTTGACAGACCTATTCTATTTACCGCCCCCTGCTTCTATTTTTTGCCTCTTCATAGTGTTGATAAAGACTATCCCTTCAATCGCACACGAGTCTTCGATTCTTCTCAGTTGGTTCAACTCACGCAGCTCGCGCCTCGACTGCGGCAACAGTCCTATGGTACTAGTTCCATACTCGATCTTGTTCAGATCCGGCACAGCTTTCACCAGAGTTTGACTGCTGACCAAGCCCACGAGCTCGTCCGTCATGTGGTAGCAACCCTGGATGATCTCTAGATGTCTCAGAGACCGAGGTAGTTGATCAGCCAATCCAATAGTGTTGTCGTGCAGCAATTCACCGCGGATCCTGATCGTTTCCAGCGACACGAAGTCTCTGAATGACAGCTGCACACCGTATACAAAGTAGAATGCGTCGCCTCTGAGGCACAAATTCAAAAGCGTCGGTTTTTGACGATCCACAAAGTCCAGAATGCTCTGTATCAGACCATCGTGCATGTTCATCGTCACTGACGGTAAACGAGATCGGACCTGCGGTTTTCCGATCCACTCGAAACTTTCGACATTGGAGATGTTTTGCGTCAACATGTCGAAGACGCTTTCACTGATGCTGCAACGGTCGAATTTGAGATGGGTCAGTTTTGGATCAGGGCAACCGATCGCAGAAGATCCCTCCACGCAGCAGTTGAATATGGTGAGGGTTTTGAGGTTCGGAAGCGTCATGAGCATGCGTAAACGGAAGGCGCGTACCTTTTGCGGGCTGCCCGCCGAACCCAGATGAATTTCGTTGAGATGGCAAACAACCTGCTTCGGTGCGTCCAATCCGAGAAACGGCCAATCCTCGATGACGGGCATCTGGGCGAGGTGCAGTGTACCAAGGTTTGGAGTCAATAGTAGTAGCAGGACCAGCTCTGACCCTTCATTTCCAACAAGAACACGGTCGTTGAATTCAGCCCAACGGAGAGAGTATATGAAGCCGCGATTACTCGTACGTCTTTCAAGCCTCCGAACGACTTTTGCGTATGTCTGTCGAAGAGCAGGCTCCGGTTGACTCGCCAAGATTTTATTGTCGGAAGCAAAAAAGGGCTTGATGCATTCCCGCAAGCTCATAGAGTCCACCCATGAGCCTAGGACAAGTGTTTGGACATTCTCAGCAAGATGCGGTCTTTCGATTATGGTCCGCAGGAAGAGTCTCAGTGGCTGATTTGGCTTGGCTACACGGAGAAAGTCGTTTCGACCCGGAAGAAAGATGGAGTGCCCTAGCACGGTATTGCTAGGTTTCGTGAACGTGGAATAGAGGATGGGCTCGATGATATCACGCCACCTGACGCAGACTTTGGAGAAACTAGCGAGTGACTTGGTATTCGCGTTCGCCTCTTTGCTCGGGATATCGGCATGTCTGAAGGGGTCGTCGTTTTCTTGATTGTTGACAAATGGCTCGAAGATGAGAAGTAACACCTCGTCGGGAAGGTCTTGTATCGGCATGTTGTGGTATCGTGTGAATTTGGATGGTCTCCGTGACGACTCGGATTTTACAGATAAGCAGTTTCCTGTTCGTGGCTTCTGGTGTGACGAGATGGAGGACACTGTTTTATGCGAATGGGTCTGTGGAGAGCTTCGATCGTCATTTGTCGTGCAAGGTGGAACGCAGAGGCGAGATCGGGGTGGGAGAAAGACGAAGATATATCTGTGATTTTAGTCATCGCAAATAGTTGAGTCTGATGATTAACCTCTCCCGAGGGCCATTGAGCAAGTTAGCTTGACCACGTGCCGACAAATCCGATGCAACGTTTAGCATCATACCGAAAGAAAATCATTTCGCAGTGCATCGCGGTGTATGGAACATAGTACTAAAGAACGTCGAGTGGTGTAGAGAGAGTGACTTCGATGATTGAAAAGCATCTCGATGATGCATGAGAGGACTACAACAAGGGCAGAGCGTCGAACGTAAGAGCTACTGCAATACCATTAGCTCCTCCTGACACAATCCTCTTGACAGACAGCTACCCTCACTGACCAGCGTTCCCTAAGATTCTACTTCCCAGCTTTGATCTTCCTCGCGACAAAATTGACCGCAGCCTCATACCCAAAAGTTCCCAACCCAGCAATAACAGCAACTGCCTTATCGCTCAAGAAACTCTTATGTCTGAACTCCTCCCTAGCATGCACATTGCTGATATGACACTCCACAAACGGGATATTCACTCCTGTCAACGCATCCCTCAAGCCCACTGAAGTATGCGTCAAAGCGCCAGGGTTGATGATGATCCAGTCTATGTGTTTTTTGCCATCACCCTGAGGTCCAAAGCCGGCGGCTGCGTGGATACGGTCGATGATGGCGCCTTCGTGATTGGACTGGAATGTCTCTAGGGACAAGCCGTGGGTAGAAGCGAGAGACTTTGCGGTAGCTTCCACGTCTGAGAGGGTTTCGCTTCCATAGATGGCAGGTTCGCGGGTGCCAAGGAGGTTGAGATTTGGTCCGTTGATGATGAGGATGGAACCCATGGTTGTGTTGTTTCAATCCTGGAGATCTTCGTTCTTCTATCTGGCCTGTGGGAAGTTGCAAGAGCAGTGTTTTGGAGGGGTTTTCTCGGGAAGAGTGTGGTTTTATCAGAGAGGAACGTGAACGTCTACCCTGTCCTACCTTCTCTGGGAATTATTCAAATGTTGTTCGGAGGGGTCGATGGAGTCTACAGCTTCGGCCGTGTGATACGGCAGGTGGTCGGCCATCGCTCTCCCGGATCGGCTACTGGTTCGGTACTCTGCGGCGCCAGGCCACCACTCTCACTAATAACACAGTTTACTCGTACATACGAAGTCTTGAATGTCTTCGATGCTCCGATAAAACAAAAGTACACCTATCATCCTCGTCAGGGTGACTGAGGGAGACAGAAAGGGTCGAGTTCCCAAAAACAAAAAGGTGCTGTCATGGTTAAACTCCGGCAACATAAATTCCGCATCTCTTTTCTCTGCGCCGAAGCTGCCTTTCTTTCTCTTCACAACAACCTCGTCGTCCGTCACATGTCGCAGTCAGATAGCCGCTGCTACGGTGGGCGACGGGGAGTGACACACTCGGTAAGCAAACTCTCAACACTCCATCCGTCCCGCTTCTATGATGATTGCAAGGGATCCGATATGGCCTTCCAAGAGAAGAGTCAAATGCGGACACCATGTTTTTTACTCAATTGTTCCTTCTGACACCTATTCGCAACCACTCGCTCGATGTCATGATGTTCCTGTAGAGCAGCTCGCTGACATATCCCAAAGACAGGTGCAGCGAACACAATCATGAAAGTGGAAAGAGATAGGAACATATATCGGGAGAACATCTAGCTTTCTACACTCTACCATGCCAAATACGTTTTACAAACTTCTACTGCCCACCCTTCCTTTGCTCCGCCTCCTTCTGTATCCACTCAGCAGCGCTATCCTTGTACTCGTCATGCCACCTCGACAAGGCAGGTCTGCCCTCACACACATCACCCATCGCATAAGCCATCCTCGCCTTGTCCAACTCCTCCGAAACATCATCATCAGGACACACGATGTAGAACTGTCCCTCCATCATCTTTCTGACACCGTACTCGGCCACTTGTGAGCCCAACCATGCGCCCTCTGGTTTCTTCACCTTGGCCTCTTCGTCAGGAACGGGACCATTGTTGCCGCTGAAGCCCGTGAACGTCCAACCGGGAATAAGCAGATGCGTACTGATCGACGGGCTGGAACTGCGCAGATCGTGGCAGAGGTGTTCGGCAAGGTGTTTGAGGGTGGCTTTGCTTGCATTGTAGGCTGGGTTGCCGCCGCCGGGTGGGTTGGTGATGCCTTGCTTGCTTCCGGTGATGACGATCGAGGACGGCGTGTCTTTGTTTTGGAGCAGAGGTAAGAAGGCCGCGATGCCGTTGAGCACGCCAAACACGTTTGTGTCGTAGGTTTTGTGGTGGTATTCTGGGTCCAACCATGTCGATAGTGCGCCAAAGCCTTGGGTAGGCTTGAACGAGGCACCGGCATTCAGCATCAAGAGATCGATGTTGCCGAATTTTGCTTCAATCTCTGACTTCAGAGATCGCCATTGTGCAAGTTCAGACACATCCTAGTCTTCTTGTCAGCAATGTTGCTCTGCGCGTATCCCGGGTCGTCCAGTTCTTTTGTCTAGCATACATACCATATCGTAGACCTCAGTCTTTTGTCCACTCTTGGCAGTTCCCGACAAAACATCCTTTGCCTTCTCGAGTCCTTCGGTGGACTTGTCCACCAGAACAACATTCATGCCAAACTTCTGACACAGCTGCGCAAAAGCGAACCCCACGCCGGAAGCTCCGCCGGTGATGAGAGCTGTGCGATTGGCTTGGAAGACTTGCGATGCCATGTTGCTTGCGATTGCGATTGGTATCTAGCTGATATTGAAGTGCGACAACAAAAAGAAGAATGGAAGACTACCTTTCTGTAGAAGGACCTGAGCTTCCTGAGGCTTAGATAATGACGAAGGGCAAGAGCTTGAATGTCTCGGAGTTGTAGCGTACCGATACAGCCACCAGCAACAGGACCTCGTATCCGAGGTCGCGCAACAATGTGTAGATCATAAACCTTGTTTCTGCTGCCATAAAATGATTTGATGAACATTTTGTTTGGACCATCTTTTTCACCTGTCGCATCAAGAGCTTTTGCCGTCGTTGGCTTCTCCTCCTGGTTTATCACTGCTGCCGCTGTTGGTGTCCGCTTTCTGGGTTCTTTGAAAGGTGATGAATGAAAGATGCGCGGTTTTCGAGACATAGTCAGCCTGGGGTTTCCAGGAATCGGTTCGAGATTTTCTGTTAAATGGCTTCACAACGATAGCTGATGATCCACCGCGTTTTCCGGTATGTCATTAAGCAGGGAACAGGTCGAAGAACATATCAAACCCTTTTTGACTCGAAGAATCGTCGTTGCAATGGTATGATGCTGAGATAAGTGGTTTTGACCATTGTCAAGGTCATTACCCTGACTTTGTGATTGGCAACAGTCCTACTCCAGGATGACAGCCTGTTGCGAACATACCGTATAATCGACTGTTCCAGTCCTCAAGACTGCAACAAGCATTGGTATGCAACGCTTCTAATCCAACTGAAGGCATCATGCTGCAAACCACTCCATGACTCCCTCAATGTCGGTGCTCTCTACCCTTCAACGTTTCATCCACTTACTCGGCCGAATGCACCCTCCTCAACCAGCTGCACCGGATACAACGCTGGAACATCATTCTACGTTTTGCTCGCTTGCTCGTATAGAGAATTCCTCAGAGTTGTCTAACGAGGTACAGGGACATTGTACCTATGGTTCATCCGGAGTGCCCGAGCGACCCGCATGGCGCCTTCATCCGTCTTCTATGCAACTGTCAAGCTATATGTGGGGTAAATATTGGTCTCATGATATTGCAACAGGCCTGTAGTATCAGTAATATTCTGGTACAGCTTCAGCTTCAGCTTCAGCTGTATGAGACAACCTCCGCTCAGCTGCTGAGTGTACACGAGTGCACACCTCTCTCCTTTTTAGTCTGCTCGCTTGTCCAATTGTCTCCTAGTAGATACATCTGACTAACGGCGATGAGCTGAGTGTGCTAGACTGTTTTGCGAAGCACTGAATGGCTGAGTCCAAAAATGGTAACCTCTGTAAGAGGAAAGAGTAGATCGTGCTACACTTTTCCCATGACACAGGCTAGGGAGAAGTATCATAAACCTGTGGGAGCCTACTGCTGAAGGTCCGTCAACCCCAGAAATCCCCAAACAAGCAATCACAGCAGCAAAGAAAATCGACTCTTGGATCGAGCACTTGGACAAATTCGCACAACACGCGCCCAAGCGCGGTACACAAGGCGATGACCTCGCCGGCAACTTCACTCGAGGCATGCAAGCAGACGCTGTATTCCACGAAACCTTGAATCTGCACACTGGGATAGATCGAGCTGCCAGATTGAGAGAGAACTTCGAAGTGCGTGTGCTCAACGATAAAGTCAGGGTCGGGGATATTGATGCGGAGGTCAAGGCGAGGGAGAGTCCGGATGCAGATGAGATGGTGAACCGATGGCAATATTTCGGTCAAAAGTTGAAGGCCGACAAAAGCACAGAGGTTCATAAAGGCACCGAGCATCTTGAGCAAGAGTTCTACAAGACGTTCGAAGGACTTGCAAAGGCTGTGGAGGACCTCAAGGACTGATTGAAGGCTTCTGTAAAGAAGTAGATGGCTTAGCGGTTTCTGATTGTATCACATCCATCACGATCGCTGCCTTGTCTTTTCTTCTTTTTTCTTTCTTTCTTGTTTTCATTTTCGGCATAGACAGTGGTGTTGCTTGTTATCAGCCCAACTTCATGTCAGTCGAGTTCGACAATGTATGATCAGTTAAAATACACGAACACGAGATGTGTCCTAGTTTGGCTGGTTCGGTTACTGACAACTCACAGTTTCCTATCTCTAACCATTTCGCCTCACTATAGTGTGCGGCCGAGTGCATGTTTTGGCTCAGCGAATGAAAAAAGCAATAGTAATATAGTACGGTGCATTAGATAAACTCGATGCTCCAGCGCCCTACTCTACTGCAACCCAAAGCCAGGTACTGTGATCCATGATGTGATCATTGGCAGCAGCCCATGTACCTGCACTAAACCTGAAGCCTGTGCTCGTCACGTCGGTAGTGTCCATACTGAGTCTCATATTCTTGTCTTTGCAGCAATCAAGATCGATGAGCACATGGAACAAGGCCGGAGTCTTAGAGAAAGGCTCGCCCTCGAACCGTACCTCTTGGTTGTGGAGCCATCTTTGGTCGTGTGAGACCCTCACGGTACCTGTCTTGACATGGCTCTTGGATGCGCTGTCATCGAAAGCCAACCAGCCAACCCTGGCACCATCGAAGCTGTGATGATTCCAAGTACGCACGTCTATATCGAAGCCATCTTGCGTAATGCCTTTTGCTTCGGTCTTCAACGAATTCCAACCATCGCCTTGGACACCAAAGCTGACTTCGTAGAACCAAGTCACTACCCTTGGGACTTTATCGAAGCGCTTTGGGAATACAACACGGCGGCCCACGACCTGGTTATCTTCGGTGCGGGGACTTGAGTATGTGTCGAACTCGCCCACCTCAAAGTGCACATCGTTGTTCGGGAGGGCAAGCCAGGAGATACTCGGCGCGTAAGCCTTAGCTCCAGAATGAGTGCGTGCCACGCTCTGGAAGCCTGTGGATGTCACGGACTGATGCGTCACAGCTGTGCGGATGGCTTGGTTTGCCCCTTGATCGAGTTTTCTGAGCCCAGATATCATGCGTGGAGGCTCGGGGTAGGCCGTTTCAAAGCGCGGATCATCGACTCTCATCTGATCAGCCCTCCCCTCGACCCAAGCTGGGTCGACAACGCCAGACTGGGCGTACGTAAAGGCCTTGGTTAATGCAGGCGGGGCGGGTGCGGTGATAACTGGACTATCATCTCCTGCACTGTAATCGTATCCGCCCTCCACCCTGGCGGAGCTCTCTGTTTTAGAATCCATATTACCCCAGATCAGTCCTAGCCGCAGGATACCCATTTCGTCAGTGGTTCCGAAGAAACCTTTGAAGGTGCCTTTGGTCAAAGGGGCATCAACGTAGATGCTTCTAACTTTGTCGTAGATAATACCGTCCTTCTTGATCTTTTCGGGTGAGAGGACTTCGTTGGTGGTAGCTTGGGCCACCAATCTGCGGCCGTAAGTGGTGTAGAGACGGACAGAAAGCACGCGGGGTCGGGGCTTGGGCTTCTCACCCTCTTTAGCCTTGTCAGTCTTGTCGTTCGCCAGCTCTCCGTGTTCGAGAGAAGCATATGCAACCCTCTCGCCAGGTCTGAATGAAGCCAGTTCCTTGACAGCTCCCTTGGAAGGCTACAAGAAGTCAGCCAAGATCTTCATTAGGGAAACAGAACACAATACTTTGCCCTTCCTCAAGAACAAGCCGTTATCATATGCCACCTCAACGCATACCACAGCTCCGCTAGCGATTTCCACCCTTACAGCCTCGACGCTCCAATCCTCCTTCAGGAAGTCAAGGTTGTTGAAAGCGGCACCCTCATCGGCAGTACCAACGGCAGAAGTGACACGGAGGTGTGTACCAATACCTGGACGTTCGATGGCTAACGTTTTGAGAGCATCCTGCTCGGAAAAACTTATGTCGTCGCCTTCGGCGTAGAGAGCGGGCGCTTTCGCGGCCTCCTCCTGGGCTTTGAGCTCATCCTGTAGCTCCTGCTCTGTTTGTGTCTTGGCCATTATTCGTTTACCTGTCAGTGGATCGCTTTGGGGTCTCAAACTCTCGGGAACAACAACGGCAGGTACTCGAGTTGAAAAGGTGACGGGTGATTGGAACGGCTCCTCATGGTCCTCATCGGTGGCCTTCTTGGGGTCCTTCTCTATGAGATCCACTTCGTTGACTATGCGCATCATCTGGCGCCTGATGGCGACGCGAGCGTCGCTCAGTCCCTTCATGGAAGCATCGAAGCGTGTGAGGTCCTCGACGAAGGGATAAAGACCAGTCTTTTCGTCCTTCTTGCCTCCTGAGAGAGAGGGCCCAGAGGCAGCTTCCTTCTCCGCCCAGGAAACAATTTCCAGGGTTTTGCCTTGAACGTTGAAGATGTGCTCGCCGAGTTGCTTGTACAGAGACTTGTAACTCATGAAGGAGTCCATCAAGGCGTTGGTATATATCTGGGCATTTTCGTACTGTAGAGCTGTGTATGCTGCCGGCTTGCGGGCAACAAAGCTGCGCAACGAATCGTACTTTGTCAAAATGGCGTAGGTCCGCTGAGGACAGTCAGCCACGAGGTCGGGGAAGCGTGCGGCGGCCTGCATCAGGCTCTGAATGTTCCATTGCTGCTCCATGGGCTTGATGTGACCGCCTCCACACCAGCTGACCTGGATTGTCGTCTCGGTATTGGTTTCGATGTTGGTCCTGGCTATGCCGACATTGGCTTCGGCGCTTACATCGATGGGTCCGGCTGTAAAGGCGACCTTTGCTTCGGCCTTGATATCAGTCATTTTGGCCTTGTTCAATATTTTCATGCTGACTAGGGCGTTGAACTCGCCGCCTTCAAGAAAACCCGAGATGAAGCTATCGCCATAGACCTGCTGGAAGTTCTCAGCACTGACTGAGCGTAGAGGGTTGAAGACTAAAGCGTCCTTGAAATTTAGCGTCTGGTTGATGACCTTGACAGAGATGTAGAAGTTCAGGTCACTCTCCTTGAACTTGTCAGAGTCGACGAAAGAACCCCGACCGGAGCCACCGATTTTGGCAGCCTTGATAGACAGAGACCCAGACACGCACATATCTTCGGTGATATCACTCAGCCTGTCGACGAACCTGCTCGAATAGATGACGGTCTGACTTGGTCCCCGAGGAGCGGTGGGATCAAACTTCATGTCGGCTTGGTCGTCTGCCATACCAGAAAATCGCTCCACCAACTGATTCTGTGCCTTGATCTTGTTCAGGTCGTCCAGGCTCAAGGCTTGCAGATCTGCAGCGTTTTTGATGGCTTGTCTGTTCTCCTCACGTCGTTGCTTTTCGTAAGCTCTCTGTTCCTGTCGGACGCTGCGGGCCTCCTCACGCTCTTCGGTTCGCCGAACACGTTCTTCCTCACGGGCATCTTTTTCAACTTCTTTGCGCCAGGCGGCTTGTTCAGCAATACGCGCTCGTTCGTCTTTTTCTCTCGCTGCTCGCTCCAACTCTTCCTGTTCACGTTGACGCTGAGCTTTCTCAGCCTGGGCCTTTCCCAGTGCACCTTTCACTCGGCCCCAGTTCTCAGGCTTGGAAGGCGCCTTTGGGCCCCTTGTTGGGACATCTGCTACTCGGAGCGAGGACTTGGATGCTTTGTTTGGTTCCAGAGAAGCGTCGTGCTTTCCACCTACGGAAGAAGATCGCATGCGGCCTGCAGTCTTCATGATGCTCTTGTCAGATGGCAGTTTTGTCTCGCCTCTAATGACACCCTTGACCTCTGCACTCTCACCAAGCTTCGTCTCATTCTCACCAGCCTTTGTCTGTTCATTCTCGGGGGGCTGTTTGCTGGCGTCGGGCTTCCGGATATGCGAGAGCTTTTCCCCGTCACCCTTCGCTGCTTCCAGTGTCGCATCAGGCTCTACGTGAGGGACTGTGCTCTGAGTGGAAGCTCCACCCGAGTCTTGCTTCTCGCCTTTATCTTCATCTGCAGCATCGGCCTGCATGGATGCCGAGAAGAGCTCCACATATGTCTCCTCTTCGTCGGGTTGACCCTTGGTGTTCGGTTCATCCAGCTGTTTGGCCGAGTCATCCTCAGCATCGGCCTGCGATGGTACCAGAATTCGTTCCAGGTCCTTAGCTTCCTCTTCATGGGGTTTTGTCTCGATGCCTGATCCCTCCAACTGTTTGAACAGGCCCTCTTTCTTCTCGGCGGGAGGAGTGACTTGGTCAGCATTCAAGACCTCACCTGGGACCATCGTCTTTCCGTCATCAGATTGCTCTTGGTCTTCAAGAAGTATCTCTCCCCCGCCATGGATGTGTTCTTCAAGTTCCTGTTTTTCTAGGATTGTTTTGGCGCGATCGTCGGTGACGACTTCCTTCTGTCTGTTCCAAGCACTCGGTTTGGCCGAGGCTTGAGCCAAGATCCTCATGGTAGTACCATCATTGGTTACGACGTTCTCTGCTCGGTCAGGATCCGCCACGACGGCATCGTCAACGCATATCTGCTGAGAGAAAGAGTTGAACCTGGCAAAAGTCAGATTACTCTTGAATGTGCCCTCCTCCCTAGAACAGACCCTTGGCCAAGGCGCATAGCATTGTTGTAAGGTGCCAACAGCAACGTCATCTTGATTCTTGAGATTGGTATAACAGTGAATGAGTTCTTGATTGGTAGAGTTTGAGAGAATAGTGATTCAAACTTCGAAGAAGTTTTTCATCTTTTATAGCTTACCTCTACATGTTAATCCAGATGCAAGTTGTAGCATCATCCCTGGTTCATTGGCAAATTCCTCATCGTTTGTTCCCTACTGCATAACAGCGTAGCTGATACTCTGCGCTGAGGCTGAAGTTGGGGACGGACCGCACGGGACGGAGACGCCGAACGTATCTCATGCGAAGTCACCGTTCGCGCTAACAACTGGAACTCCAAGTCGGTATGAAAGCTGTGTCAGATTCAGCTGGACTCTGGACAGGTTGTTGTCACTGTACGAACGTGACGACCTCCTGCATCGCATTGAGAAGCTGACTTCAGCTTCAGCTTCAGCTTCGTGCGGGGAAGCTACTACCTTGGCATATTTGTTGAAGCGAGGTTTGGAACGCCTCGTTTCTGATTAGTCGAGGGTCGCAGCGCTCAAAATTCGCTGGGAAAAAAGTTGGCAAAGTCCAAGCTGCGACGCGAAAAACTGTGTGCATTTCTAGATGATATTGTCCTCAAGCATCCATCTCCTGACCTCTCTCAAAGAGGACATAGGGGAAAGCAAAAGTTCCACCACTAGCCCTGCCTCGGCTAGACGATCACATTGCTCGTTCGTGAGGCTCTCTTCATCAGATACCCCAATTTCGCTCAGTGCGGCAACAACCCTATCAAGTATGTTCTGGGACCGGTCTAACACCTGTACGGTCTGCTCCTTGAATGCTTGGACTCCATCTCCTGTGGTCGAACTGTTCCAGTTTTGTCCCTGCAGCGTGTCGTAACCCAAGAGTTTGACCGATTGACCTGAGCTGAATTCGTGGAAATCCTTGGTCCAAGTCTTGCTCGCTTCGAAGAACAAAACCTCGAGTGTCGCTGTGACACCGTATGTTTCGTCTGTTCTTGACGAGAAGCTTTTCGTACTGAGAAGTATGCCTGTCTCTCCACCGATGCGGTAGCCGGCCAGATAGTAGTCTCCGTAACGCTCGCAGAATTTCGAATAACCACCGCCATATTTGATCATGATCATAGCCTCAGTCGTCAACTTTGGAGACCTCTGTAGCTGGATGTTGCCAGCCCTGACACTAGAACGGATTGATTGCTTCTCGGACTAGTTCACCCATCAACAATCGATGCGTGGAGGAAAATTCGTTCGTGGGACAGTCAACTCACATCGCTATTCTCTTGCATGTTCTTGTCATATGTGCCTTTCACGGAGGCCGAGGCGAGAAAAGGTAGGCCTACGCCCACGCCGAATCCAAGACTGAGGTGGTCGCCAGTCTCACACTGACGCCTCGTACTTACAGACTTGTAAGTCGCAACCGTGCCGTGTTCGCTGTCTAGTCTCTTGGGGATCATGTAGAGGTCTGCAAGCACAAAAGGGATTTCTTGTATCCAGGGATTGCCATGGCTCTGGAGTCGGGATTGGTAGCAAGTGCCTAGGCGGACCTTTTCCTGGTGCCAGGGTAGAATTATGGGCATATGCTGCCTCGCCAGTCGCTCGATTTCATTCTCATCCACATCGTCGAGTGCTAGTCCGGCGAAATCGGTATCTGTGATTGGGTTGATTCCTAGCATGGTAGCGATTGACAAATAAGGATAATGGGTCGAGAGATGTCCAGAGAAGAGATAGCCCACACTTCTATCGGGATCCAGCTGAGAGTTTTACATTGTTTATCATAGACAAATATGATAGGTACGAAGTTACGAGAGAGCTAGAGGTCAGCCACTTCTCGACGCTAGTCTTCGAAAACAAAAGGGGGTTGAACGCTCACCTACATGGGAATTGTTCATAGTTTTGGCTCTGATTGGCGGCGAAGAGGGACGGGGGTCCGTTCGCATCAAACAGCCGCACGCTGATGCCCACGCGGTACTTACAGGGACAATGCTGATGTCAACTGATGACGAAGGCAACGTGAAAGTGAGATGCTCGTCATCACGGTTGGCAACGATGCTGCACCGTCGAATACGATAATCACTGGTAGACTACACGTCACATATCACTTCAACCAAGCCCTGATGCCGATGCTCCTGCTACAAAGGTCCTCTCCATTCGCTCGATCGGAGCACACTTGACACTCGGATGTACCGGCAAAGATGACATCCCATCTTGCTTGTATTTGTGAGTTTTTTTTGCGAGAATTGTAGCGAGAAGAGAGCCGTAGGAACCAAGCTTTCGAGAGGGCGGGTAAGAGTGTCCGAAAAATGGGCCGGGGTTGCTTGAACTGGGGGGCTCGGCGGGGTATGTCTGTAACCTTCTTTCTCAAGAAATACTCGATGTTGGACGTTCTTTCACCTGCGTCATGAGGCTGGTTTGGGGCTCTGAAGAGGGTTTGACCTTGACTCGGGGCCTGGCTGTTCACGTTGCACAATGCGGTCTCCAGATGTGGCCGCGGTCAATGGCAACGGGGCTCAAGGCGAGAGGTCTTGATGTAGAAGCCAGAAAGAGACACTCGGCTCATGCATACTTCTTCTCGGACCGACAGGGCATCGAATCGGTTCCTGGAGACTCCGAGATCAGCAGCATCTTGAGTACTCGGATGGAAAGTCGGATGATGATCAAGAGGTGAGGAACGCGGCAAGCCTGTGGGACAAAAGCTTGGGGAGAGGCCGATCTCCACGATCACTCCATCTTAACCCACATGGCGGGGCGCCGGTTCAAGCATTGACATCGAGGTTGCTTGTTAGCTATGTTGCTCCTGCCTTGGCATGAGTTTCTGCTGACGTAAAGTGAAAGTGGCTTGTTTTTAACTAGGAAAGCCCGTGTACGACAGCCCGCGAGGCAAGCATGCCCGTGCTAGTGACTCCCAATTGTCGACCAAGTGGAGGTTTACGCGGGGAACACCACGAAACTTTGTCTAGTGGATGATCAACGACGTGCGTGTATAAGTACTCACCATGTTCCTCTCACTCTCCTCTTCTGACACACAACAAGTCCTTGTCATTCTGCTACTCTGTCTCCTCGAGGCCACTGACAGAATGATGTTCCCTTCATTCAAACGGGCAACCCTCTTCGCTCTGCCTGCCGCAGCAGCAATCTCGCAAACAACCACTTGGGACATCATCCCTACCAAGTCATTCAATCATGGTCCTCTTGCATCCACTTGGTCTGGCACCACTGCATCAGTCCGCGTCAACGAAACGTCCACCACGTAAGTTTTCAAGGCTCTTTCCTCCCCGTGTGCCAAAGTCTGTAACCAATCTTCCGGCCGAGCAATCTGTGACCTGTAAAAAGGCACGGTTGTCTTCAGACCAGAGGTTCAGCCAACGAGAGCCCATGAGATCTTGCTTCTCTGCGGTCAAGGCCCTGTTTCTCGAGATCATTGTGTGCTTTTACACTGTCACGCGTTACATACTTTAGCACATGAGGACTTTTCATAGAGCAAACATTGACTTTTCAAACTAGTTTCACTGCCCAGTACACTCTCCCAGCTTCTGTCGATGTTGGCGCAAAGTTGCTTCCTAACATCGAGGACCCCGAGGCCAAAGTTGCGCAGAGCATCTGTCCCGGTTACAAAGCCCTAAACGTTGAGCACAACCAGCACGGCTTCACAGCCACCTTGAACCTTGCAGGACCGGCTTGTAACGCCTACGGCACTGACGTTGATGTCCTCAATCTCACCGTCGCCTACCAGTCTGCCCACCGTTTGGCGGTCGAGATCTCACCCGCTCACATCACTTCGGAAAACGCTAGCTGGTACATCTTGCCTTCTGAGCAAGTCTACAAGCCTGAGCAGGGTGTTCCCGATGAGGCTACTGAGGACATTGATCTTCAGTTCGTCTGGTCCAACGACCCTACCTTCAGTTTCTCTGTCTTGAGAAAGTCGACTGGCGATGTTCTCTTCTCTACCGAGGGCACCGTGCTCGTCTTCGAGGATCAATTCATAGAGTTCGTGTCTGAACTGCCTGACAACTACAACCTCTACGGTTTGGGAGAGAGACTCCACGGAATCAGACTCGGCAACAACCTGACCGCCACTATGTACGCAGCCGATAACGGAAATCCTCTGGACGAGAACCTTTACGGTAAGAGGGATCAACAACATGACATGAAATTCCATGACTGACTAGAAGTCAGGTACCCACCCCTTCTACCTGGACACCAGATACTACGAGAAGGATCCTGAGACCAGTGCCTTGACTCTCTTGGCTGGTAACGCAAGCGCCAACGCCAGCTACATCTCGTACAGTCATGGTGTTTACATGAGGAACGCCCACGGCATGGAGCCCATTCTGAACGCCGGAAACATTACTTGGAGAACCCTCGGTGGAAACATCGATCTCTACTTCTTCGATGGTCCCACTCCGGCCGAGGTTACCAAGCAGTACCAGACTGGTGCCATCGGTCTCCCTGCTATGCAGCAGTACTGGGCCTTTGGTTACCACCAGTGCCGCTGGGGCTACAAGAACTGGACCATGATGCAGGAAGTTGTTGACAACTTTGCCAAGTTTGGTATCCCTCTGGAAACCATGTGGAACGTGAGTCAAACCCTGAAACATCCGAATTCGAGAGACGATGCTAATTGTACCTTCGCTTTAGGACATCGACTACATGTTCCAATACCGCGATTTCGAGAACGACCCCAATACCTTCCCTTACGACCAGGGCAAGGAGTTCATCGACGGTCTACACGCCAACGGTCAGCACTACGTTACCATTGTCGATTCAGCCATCTACCGTCCCAACCCCGACAACGCTTCGGATGCTTACTCTGTCTACACTCTTGGTAACGAGATGGATGTATTCATGAAGAATCCCGACGGCTCTGAATACATCGGCGCTGTCTGGCCCGGCTTCACCGTCTTCCCTGACTGGCACGCTGTGAACTCTACTCAATGGTGGACCGAATCTCTCAAGGCCTGGTACCAAAAGGTCCAGGTTGACGGCATTTGGATCGACATGTCCGAGGTCAGCTCCTTCTGTATTGGCAGCTGCGGCACCGGTCATCTACACATGAACCCAGTCCACCCTCCATTCGATCTTCCTGGTGAACCTGGTATGGTTGATTACAACTTCCCTGAAGGTTTCAACGTCACCAACGCTACGGAAGCCGCCGTCGCTTCGTCCAAGGCATCCGCACAGGCATCTGCCAACTTGGCCGAACAAGGACCTTCGACTACCGATTCTCGTCCCTACCTCAGAACTACACCCACTGCAGGAGTTCGCAATGTCAACCACCCTCCTTATGTCATCAACAACCAGCTCGGCGATTTGGCTGTCCACGCCGTGTCACCCAACGCCACTCATGCCAGTGGTGTACAGGAGTACGACGTACACAACCTCTTGTAAGTCTTTCTTTCTTATCTGTCTCACACGTGACACACGATACTGATAAGACCAGCGGTTACGAAATTCTGAATGCCACCTACACCGCTCTTACTCAGACTATCCCCGCTAAGCGTCCCTTCATCATCGGACGCAGCACGTTCGCTGGAGCCGGCCAGTACAGCGGACACTGGGGTGGGGACAACTACGCCACTTGGGAATCCATGCTCTTCAGCATCCCTCAAGCCCTCGATTTCTCTCTCTTCGGGATGCCTATGTTCGGTGCTGATACCTGCGGCTTCTCTGGAAACTCGGATGAGGAGCTTTGCAACCGCTGGATGCAGATGAGTGCTTTCTTCCCTTTCTACCGTAACCACAACACTCTGGACGACAACCCTCAGGAGCCTTACATCTGGGCATCTGTCATCGACGCTAGCAAAACCGCCATGAGCATCCGTTATTCGCTTCTCCCCTACATGTACACCCTGTTCCACATGGCACACACTACTGGCAGCACCGTCATGCGCGCCATGGCTTGGGAGTTCCCCAACGATCCTAGCCTTGTCGATGCTACCCGTCAATTCATGCTCGGACCCAGCTTGTTGATCACACCTGTTCTGGTGCCTCTGGTCACCACTGTCAACGGTGTGTTCCCCGGCAGCAAGGATGGGGTCGTCTGGTACGATTGGTACACTCAAACTGCCGTCAATGCCACTCCCGGCGCCAATGTCACCCTGGACGCACCTCTTGGTCACATCAACGTCCACATCCGCGGCGGCAGTGTCTTGCCTCAACAAGAGGCCGGTCTCACCACCACTGCCTGCAGAAACAGCCCCTGGAGCGTCATTGCTGCTCTCTCAGCCGATGGTACCGCCACCGGCAGCTTGTACATCGATGACGGCGAGAGCATCATCCAGAACTCGACTCTGTTCGCCGACTTCACTGCCGAGAACCAACGTCTGTACGCTTCGGCTCGTGGTCTCTGGCAGGAGAAGAACGCCCTCGCCAACATCACTGTCCTTGGTGTTCAGAGCGCACCCCAAAATGTATCACTCAACGGCCAAGCTCTGATGTCCGGAGTCAACTACAATGCCACGAGCAAGGTCCTTAAGGTCACCGGTCTGCAGAACGCCACTTCTTCTGGCGCCTGGGCCAAGGACTGGGTTCTCGAGTGGTAGAAGAAGAGTTCAGAGGAAGAGGAAAGATGAATGACTTTATGATAAGAAGGACCCTATACATAAAGAAGGTGAGGTGGCCTCGAAAATTGTTGGCAGAGGGAAAGCGTCCCAGAAAATGTATAATACAGCTTTTGCTTCTTATAAACGAAGAGTTTACACAGCGTTTACGTGTGAATGTTCAAAGGATGTCATATGCTGTGATTTAGGTCAGGTATCCTTACAGACGGTGCACATCGTACCTATAGAGATGCACATCATGATGTTCGCCGAAAGACGTGATTTGACCAGCTCTCTGTATCCTTGGCATATCAAGTGACGAACAAGACCCGAAAAAGAACAATCAACACGGGGGCTTTTAGAGAACATGTGGTAGAGTATAGAGGACGTGTGATATATCGAAATCTTGCCACACTTGTCCACTTTAATCCTATAGCCAACTCTTCTCACAGTAACAAGTCGTGGATTTATATGCTGTTATAATGTATAGCCCTCTTCTAAATAGACGTATAGCCATGGAAACACTCCAAGATACTCTCCCTTGGTATCTACTACCCTGCTTTTGGAAAGTATCCTGCATTTCCGTAGCGACGATATAATACACTTTAGGACACGGAAAACAAGAGTTAATAAAGAAGATCGTGGAACTAGGTAGTGTATACGTTAGCATAACCAAATGGAGATAAGATCGAGTGTTGTTTAATCACACGTCCTCTGGAATCGACCACACGTTCTCTAGAAGGCAGGCCCCAATCCACACGATAAAACGAATTCGAGTTGATTACAAGAAGAAAAGAACGAATCTGTACAAATAAAAACTCCTGTTCGTGACTGTATTACCCTCCGTATGTCCATCCCATGATTTCGTGTACGTTTGTTAGCTCTCATTGACACGCACCGCCCCCAAACCCCCAACTCGTAATCCTTTGCGTCGATTCTACTCTACGACCAAACCAACTTCTTCAACGAATACCCCAGGGACTCGAGGTATCCCGTACTCTTCCTCGCCTCGGCCACGGAAATGACATCTTTGTGCTGCACCTGCAATTTCCTTTCTGCTTGCTCTTGCCCTTCCTCTCCAGAAGGAACAGCAGTCTGTGCAGCGATAGCTTTATTGCCCAGTCTTTCAATTTCCTCGCAGATATGCCTTACCATTTCCACTTCGCTCAACTCGGCCTCTGCGTTTTTGCCGCGCGAGGCAGAGTTCCTCGGCGGCAGGGCTTTGAAGGCGAGGAGGCGTGTTTCTGCGGGTTTGAGGGCGGTCTTCTTGGTATCTTTGTCTGCATTGCTGGCTTCCTTTTCGTTTTGAAGGGAGCGCGTGTTTGTGCGCACCATGGCGGGTGTGGAGCTCGAGTAGCTGACGACGAAGCCGACGTTTTTGTTTGGATCCGTGTGGGTGGGGCCGAGCGTGGAGGTGATGTAGGGGCCGTAGTGTACGGATTCGAGGTCGACGAGGTCGACGCGTTCAAAGGAGCCGACTTTTTCCGTGTCCCAGTCGAAGCGGCAGAAGTACAGGGCGCGGTCGGTGAGCAGCACGATGCATTCTTCGAACGGCAGGGCGCGGAGTGTGTTTGCTGAGGCCGGGCAGGAGAGCGTCCAGCCTGATATCATGTCTGCCGGGTCTTCGAGGACGATGCGCACGCATGTTTCGATGGCGCTTTGCCGGATGCGGCCCATATCTAGTGCGTAGTCTTGGTTCATCATGTCGGTTTCGAACTCGTCAAAGACCATGGGTCCTGCGTTGCCGAGCCAGAAGTCTATGCAGGTTTGAAGGAAGTAGTCGCCGAAGATGTTGTTGTAGTAGCGGTTCAGAGTCAGGCTGAAGTCGGTCAATGCTCCCTGCCAGTTTCGTTTGCGGGTGCGGGTGAAATCTCCCTTGAGTGCGGCGGTACCTGCGTACTGACGAGAGATGGCATCGCCATTGTCAGCCCACAGGTTGTTGTACCACGACGTCTTTGGGTCGGTCTGGAGATTGATCGAGAGGCCCATCTCAGCAAGTTGGTCTTGTAGAGCGTGACCAGCTGCACCGGATTGAACGACGTTGGTTCGGTCCAGGCAGTCCATGCAGTTTGTCCTCAGAACGCCAGTCTGGGTGCTGACGAACTTGCCATCCTGCTGAACAGTCCACCCGAAAGACTTCATCGCTGGCCGCAGAGTATCCATGAGGATCGAGACGTTTTCAAACTTCATGCCCTTGCAGACGGTGTGGAAGTCGAACCAGTAGAACCCAACCTGCTTGCCAGAGACACCTCCAGAAGTGTTCAGACTGTTTGCGTGCTTCTCATACGACTCTCCAATCTTTGCTTCTGTGCCGTGCTTGTCGACCAAGGACGCACACTGAACCTCTCCGTAACGTTCGAGCATGTTCGAAAAGTGTTTTGTAAATGCAGCCTGATTGGTTGCTTCGGAGCCGTATTGGATAGGAATTGGTTTGAAGCTGTAGGGACTTTGTGAGAAGAACAGAGGGATGGAGCCTCTGACCTGTAGGAACGAAAAGACCTTGTCTTTGATGTCCCAAGAAGGAGTAGCAAGGATTTGTTCAGTCTCGACGTTGTTGGCGACATTGCCGTCATCATCAATGCCACGACGCAGGTAGCGTAGTCCTGCACGTTTGACGGAACGTCTCGAGATCAAGGTCAGGAGTAACTCCTTTGCTTGTGACTTGTCGTCGGTTGTGGTCGCGTTCTCTTCCCGGGCATCCTCCTGGACCTTGACAACTTCTGATGCCTCTTGCTTCGCATCGACTATCTTGTTTTCTGCATTTTCAGCTGCATCGATGGTGAATGCACGTTGGCCGATGAAACCTTGGATAACGGGTAGAACGAGGTTGTGCTGACCAGCTTCGATAAGCGGCTCAGTCAGGTTGTGATTCCAAAAGTACTGGGATCGTCAGTTCATGGTCCAAGCAGATTTGCCACAAAGATGCTCACCAGGGGATCGAAACGTTTGTAGAGGGGCACCGAGGCGGAGGCGGACTCTTGTCGTGAAAGACTGCGTGAAAGGTCGTAATCATAAGAGAAGTAAAAGCTTCGTGAGGTAAAGTACAAGTTGGTTGTCTTGAGAATCCTTGGAATGAGATTAGTGAGAGTCGTGTCGCTGGGTGCGACAGGCGTTGACTCGGTGGTAGGCTGTTGTCCGTTTGAAGAAGGGAGTTGAGATTGAGTGTCGACGGGCGCGCTTTCAACCTCATCCTCCTTGTTGTCTGGCAAAGAGTCTTCGGCTTGCTTCTTCTGTTCCATAGTCAGGTCATCCTCGTTGGCGCTCATGCCTTGCTTGCGAATGCCGTCAGACTTCCAACCACCCTTGGAGAACCAACGCTGGGCAAAGCGACCGTATTGGCCCTTGTTTTTGATCACATCGGCGACGACGGTGGTAGCCTTGTTGACACCACCCTTGGGTACGTTCAACGGCTCGTCTGGCAAACCAACCGACGCGTTGTCATCTTGTTCGTCATTTGCTGTCGAACTGCTCGAGTCGTCTTCGTCGTCGCTGGTGTCCAAAGACTCGGGCTTGTTGCTTTTCGGAGTCGTCTTTGCGTGTTGGATAGCATGCTGTGCTTCTGACTGCGAAGCCAGCGGGATGAGAGCGACATTGGTGACGACGTAGATGGATTTACCGCGGATCTGGGCGACTTGCTCGCGCTTCGAGATGGCGACGAGATACGAGGAAGATGCAAGGTTCAGGAAACCTGGGACTCGTCAGAGAGAAGAAGGCTTCGAGTCAATGACGTGCATACCGAGAAGGCCATGAACTTCGAGCCCTTCGCTAGTCGAGTCGTCCGGGTGCTGCTGGAGCGAGGGGCTGATGCTATGCGTCTTGTAGTCGATCTTTACACCTCCTTGGTTTCGCTGAGAAAGAGGTTGCAACAGCAGACCATCCGCCGTCGCGCAGCTGTTCAAGTCTTAGCATCACCAAAACATGTCGAGTACGAAGCACTTACATGACGAGTTTGCGCACCAGACCAGGCATTGCTACAGCATTGGTTGCATCTGGCGCTGTCGAGGACTCGGACTGTCTCATCAATTCTTCAGTCCGCTGTGTCGGTTGTCTTCGTCTCTCCGGACAATCTCGTCGCCAATGTTTTTGCAACTCCGAAGCTTGAGATGATGACGTCTGACTCTCGATGGCCTGATTCTTCGGCTTCCCTTGTTGTTTTGCTCCTACAGCAACGCGTCTTTGTAACCGTCGGTCGGTAGACGCCTGACAATCACTCTTCAGTCCCTCTCGTAGAAGCAACAGAATGTGTGCGAGGACTGTACAGGTGTTGGACGTCTTGTAGTCTTGCCGGTCTCATGACCCCCGCCCGCTTCCACGCCAACCTCTGCCGTTTTCTTAACCGACGTGTCGACTCGACCATGACATCCTGTCCGACTCTAGGAACAACATTACTGCTGCTGACACTTGCTACCCAAGTAAAACTCTAGTTGAAATGAACAGGTAAATATCACGTCCGCTTGAATAAATCACAATTCTCACATCTCATGCCAGCTCCAGCTCAGCTGCTCACCGGCTCTGTCGTCTCCAACTAAAGCACGCATATCGTTTCCAAAGACGCTTCAGTAAAAATGTTCAATCGAGTTCCATCATCGACAGAATGCCAGCAGGCGCATGGGACAGTCATATGCATGTGACTTCACCTAAATACCCTCTAGCAAAATCGGCTGCCTACAAGCCATCACTGCATAGTCTAGACCACGCTATGACTTTCGAAGAGACGATCGCTATAAACAACATCGTACTCGTCCAACCATCCATCTATGGAAACGACAACTCCTGCCTCCTAGACGCCCTGAAGGAAATTGGACCTACCCGCGGTCGGGGCGTGGTGGCGTTCGATCCCGACGACATTGCCAGCGATACATTACAAGAATGGCACAGACTGGGTGTCCGAGGCGTCAGACTGAATTTCAAGTCCACAAATGAACCATTCGATACGGATGTCGTCAAGAAGACTCTGCGTAAGTATGCGGCCATAGTTAAGCCGCTCGATTGGGTGATTGAGTTATTCATCGATCTCGAACAACTTCGCTTCATAACCGAAATTCTACCCGAACTCGGAGTCAAGTTTTGCATTGCTCATTTCGGGGCTCCCGACATGAAACGCTGGAAGTCGTATCCTTCAGATGCGTCGAATGTGCCTGGCATGCAGCATTTGACGACGCTCTTGTCGCAGGCTGACAACACCTGGGTCAAACTCTCAGGTCATTATCGCTATGATCTTGCAGTTGACAACATGGCTGGTACTGAAGCAATAGCCAAGTTGCTGTTAAGAACTGCAAAGGAAAAGATGGTCTTTGCATCGGATTGGCCGCACACACGCTTCGAGGGTTTGGACGTGAAACCTTTCGTTTCCAGATGCCTCGATTGGACAGAAGAGCTCGATGCGAAGGACTTAGTATTCCGTGACAACGCAAAGCGTCTGTGGGACTGTAATTGATCTCGGGTCGAGAACATACTTCCGACCAATCCTCAGGTATCTGTTGGCCAGTCCCACGCTTGTATGAGGTGTTTCTGTGTAGACAAAGTATGGCGGGCGTGGACCCTGTCCGTGTACTTGAGAATCTCAAGCAGTTCTTCTTGCTCTATTCGAGAAGTAAATCGATCTCCGCACCATGATATGCCCATGCATGTCGTGACCCAGATGGCTGCTGTTTTACAACCACTTTGAGCAATACCGCAAAGAGTCCTTGCATGAGATCGAAGTTGGTCCTACGTCAAAGTCAGCAATTGTCGAGACTAAAAAGCCCTTGGAAAAACGTACATCGACAGTCTGCTCGAATGCCTTCCTCTGCAGGCCAAGTCTAGGTATGTTTGGATCGTGAGCGACAAGAAGGATCTTCGACAAGTGGTAATGCTGGATACCCTTGGCAATCGTGTCGCCAGTATACCAGGTTTTTGTGAACAAGTTGCCCTTCACACTGGATGGTTGAGACTGGAAGATAGGATTGAAAGACCGAGGCTTGTGGGCCATCCATGCTTCCCCATATTCGCGAAGTGCTTGATACATCGACTGGTCGAGTGAGCCGTTCTGAAAGCAGTGATTGATGACATCTGCGCAATGGACAATGATCCTGTTGGTCCACGTACAGTCGTCTGCCACCGAGAACGAACGATCCAGGTTGCAGTGTTCCAGCACGGGTACTATCGGCCTCTGGTTGATAAAAGCCACGACCATCTCTTGACGGAAGCCAACCCACCAAGCCGCTTGTCGCAAACCACCTCGTGTAGCAATTCTTTCTTGCGCGCTGATGAGAGCATGTATCGCAGGTAGATGACTCTGTTGATCATATCCAGAAAGAGAGACTGGAAAATGTTAGCATTGAGATGTGTACTGTGTATACCTGTGCTTACTGTCCATCTCTTCCATGACTCTTAGAATAACCACAGCAGCTAGTATGTAATCCTCAATCAGCGCGTCGGGCTCGTTCAATACTGGTATCAGGTGGTCCAATGTCTCTTGGAAGTAAGTCTCTGGCGTCGGATCTGTCATCCCTATTGTCTTGGAGATATGCTTTGAGGCGACCGCGAATATTGAGGTTAACAGAATTGGCGACAAGAACGCCATGCGAGGGACGAGACGGCCGAAGATCGAGTGTTGGCACACAACGTCGATACTTGGAGCTAGATGCTCGATAAAGTGTTGCATCAGCCGGGCTTCGTGTGCAGACAGTATGGGTGTCGTAGGCAAAGAAAAGGCTGCCTCCGGAGAAATTGTAGTGATACGGCCTGTAGAAATATCTCTGGGTGAGCCGAAGGTCCGGAAATTAGATGGTGATAAAGCATCGTTGCGGTCAGACAGTCGACTCTGATGCAAAGAGGCGTTTGCTGGCGAGTTTCTGCTGTCTAGTGTGAACTCGAATACAGGCGAGATACCAGTTGTTGATGTCGTGAAGGTTTTATCTGTTATGGCTTCCGTGGTGAGGTCTGTTGGAACGCTACGTGAGCGCTCAGCTCTGCACTCGGCAGCTGCTTCTACAAGTGTCTCGAAACGAATTGATGCTTGAGACTGGCCCAGACTATCAACAGGATCCGCGTGCTCTTCTGAGATCTGGATATGACCAGAGACTTGATCGTGATGCTCAGTGGATGTTTCTTCGAGATGTGAGATAGGAAATAAGTCGGAAGTCCCAGATGGCAACTCAGGCGGATCTTCCTCATCATCCTCAAAGTCTAGCACTTGGCCGTTGCCGAAGATTGTCGATTCATTCTCATCGATGAATATCAACTCCTTTTCAACTCTAAACCAAGGCTGTCCGGCCGGAAATTTAGGTTGATGCTTTGATGGATTGGCAAGCCTGCGAGGGCAGTCAGCACCAAATCACCCACACACCAACATGACAATCAACATGTCCTCTTGTCAAGGGCAGTAGGTGGAAACGATTGTCGGCATCTCACCTTGCCTTCTTCTTCGGCGGCTCGGGCAGCTCGGGCCGGCTCACGCACTCGACATCGTCTTTGAGACAGCGCGAGCATTTGGGCTTCTTGCGATCACACTTCAAATGCCGTACCCGACACTGTTGACTGTTAGGGAAGCAGTCAGCTCGGCCGAGCCTTCCAAGGGTTACCACATGGGGGAAGAGATTCCTACCAGGCAAGTCTTTCTCCGCCGTTCATTGCGTCACTGGCACTGGGTGGATGCGATGTTAGGCCGGGGGTGACACCAGGAAGGAGCTCGCGGACTCGTTTCTGCGTATACTTTGCGTACAAAGAAGATGAAAATTGCAGGTCAGATGTCCTCGGACGAGATCTTGCCTTGGGCTCGGAAAGACAGTTGCTTGATTTGTCAGAGGAAATGGTTTGGGAAAGCCCCGCGCCAACCCCGCCTACTCCACACAAGGAACCCCTCTTACTCCTTTTGCTTGTCTCTGCTCTGCATTACCACAGTCACTCAAAATCACAGTGTGGACTGATGAGAAAGGCAAGAGGATGGAGTGGGCTGTAGGATCTGATCAATGGTCTTGGGTATAAAGGAGGACCTTGCCCGGATCTGCTAGATTGAACGGATTATCTTGGACCCTATCATACCTCAATCATCTCATATTCATACATCGCAACATCAACATGGTCCAGAAGCTCAAGATTGCCGCCGCTGGCCTTGGTCGTATGGGCGCTCGCCACGCCATCAACTTTCTACACCGCACGCCTCGCGCAGAGCTCGTAGCAGCATTCACTCCGGACCCGAAAGAGCTCGCCTGGGCTAGAGTCAACTTGGAGCCTCATGGAGTCAAGCTCTACACCGACTACGATGAGATGATCAAGCAAGAAGGTCTTCAAGCTGTGGTCATTGGCACCGCAACATCGGTTCATGCAGAGGAGGCCATTAAGGCCATGCACCAAGGCTTGCACGTTCTTTGCGAGAAACCCCTATCCACAAGCATTCCTGTTGTAAGTTTCCACCAAGCAGACACCAATTTGTCAGTGCTGATCTTCCGAAGTGCAAGCAAGTACTGGACGAGGCACTCAAGCACCCTCACCTCAAGGTCATGTGTGGTTTCTCCCGCCGCTTCGACGAGTCCTACCGTGATGCATGGGAAAAGATGGACAGGGGGTTGATCGGCCGACCAACAATCATCCGCAGTCAGACCTGTGACAAGCATGACCCCAGCGGCTTCTTTGTCGAGTATGCAGCATGGTCCGGAGGTGTGTTTGTCGACATGTCGGTCCACGACATCGACCTTGCTCTGTGGTTCTTCGGCGATGACATCCAAGTAAAGAGTGTGTCCGCATACGGCGTACGCGCAGTCCAACCCGAGCTGGCCAAATACAACGACTACGACAACGCTATGGGCATCGTCGAGTTCTGGAACGGCAGAGTTGCGAACTTCTACTGCTCGAGAATGATGGCACACGGCCAAGAAGACGTGACTGAGATCATCGGCACCGAAGGAAAGTTGACAGTCAACGGCAACCCTCAGAAGAACTTCGTCAACTACTACGGACCACAAGGTGTGACTAGAGAGGTTCCGGCACACTACTATGGCCGATTCGAACAGGCCTTTGTTGGAGAAGCCAATGAGTTTGCCGCTGCTTGTTTAGACAACACTGCGCTTCCCTTGAAGCTACGTAACGCAGTGAAGGCAGTTGAGATTGGCGCTCTGTTGCAGGAGGCCCTGGTCAAGGGCATCCAGATTCGTCTGAACGAGGCTGGACAGCGTATCTCAGATGCTCCGGCATCCAAGTTGTAGTCGGAGCCCAGCCGAGTAGATAGTGGACCAATAAAGACCTTGATCCAAGCACCCTCAGTTAGTACGTATGCATGCAGATGTCTCCAACCTCTGGTATCGCATCTCAATCGCTGTAGTAAGAAGTTTCCCATGTGTGAAGAACTATCCCAATCTCAAGATGGACCTCTCTCCTATGGTGGCAGAGAATGATACTCTAAGCTATGGAGATACACAATAATTTCTGAAATAGAGTCATGTCCACGGAGAGACTTGATTTCAGAAGTATCTCCATAACCACATTTCTAGTTCAGAAAGCATTGTGCATTTCTATAGCTACCTTGTAACAGTCTTTCGCACACGGGGAAGAGGTAAGTTCTTGCACCAAGGCCTACAGGCTGGAACTCCAATGGATGATGAATCAAGGACATCGCTTGAGTGATACTAACCTATGACTAAACACAGCCTGCTTTGTGCCACACCAGCGTCTGCGTGCGACCACTCGTGGCTATTCAGAGACAGGGTCAGGGATATGCGGCTCGGTGGTATTTCCTCGGCATTGGCGCCGAGACTCAGCTCATGGCAGTCTTGTACAGGGTGACAAGACGATGGATTCGAGGTCACCGACCTAAAATCTCCAATCGAAACGATGGCCCAGTGGTATTGCTTTGCCAAGTATTCTGGGATGGCTTCTTGGATACTTGGCAATGCACTCGAAGGTCTTGTATAGATCCTCATCCTTTGGGAGCAGCACATGGGATGACCAAAGTCTCAATTTCTCTTGTGTTGCAGCGACGTTCGAAACAATGTCCTGAGACATAAAGCCTCATGTCCCGGGCCGTTCAATGTAGATGTTATGACCAACTGTTGAACCTGCAGAATCACTCTTGGCAAAATAGAGTTGCAGATGGTATAGCAAACGGTTGGTGAATTGCTTTCCGGAACTAGACGGCATCTCCAGGCACCTACAAAATACCCAGTTGCCTCAGATTTGTGACTTCAGACGGTAGTGGCTGTATACACACGCAGCATTGAGGTCTCGATTTGAAGATGAATTCCACGATCATTGAATGTCCCTTGGAGATGGTTCGGTACTCTTCGCGGTCTCTACGTCAATAGCGATATACCTCGAAGGTGTTGCCGAATGCGAGAGGTCTTGAGATGGTATCATGTTTCTGAGCAGTAATAGTGATCGAATGTTGGTAGAGATCGGCCCTCAAGGTCAATGTCAGGAAGCCTTGCTGTCAAGCTTCCAAGATGCCGCCAGATGGTTCGAGAAACCGACGGTCGGACATGAACCAAGGTATCAGATTTTATAGGGATGATCGTTGCGATTCCCTTGTCCATTACCGGTAACTGTAGTAGCCGAAAGATAGGTAAATGTAAACAGTTAGCGGCATGCGTTCTGTGCAAATTAGCGCCAGACAAATTTCGTTAGCGGCGGACGGACTTTGGCTGACAGCGCCGGTTCGTCAGGGCAAAATCCAAACAAACATGCATGTTCTTTCCCTTGTTCTTGTCGATGGATCGATGACAAGGAGCTTCTCAAGTCACGATGACTCGGACTCAAATGTTAGGAATCGTCGTGAGACGGCCGTCCCAATCAGCTGACGTCGTATACCGTATCATTGCATCGACCGGTCCATGAAGCTATGATGCAGGCAAACACTCAATCTCCACCTTCGTTAAAGTGATTGCGGGCACATGGGGCTTTGACAAGCGGGATTCGGGCGTTTGATTCTCCTCAGGCGTCTTGCGCATTGGCAGCAAGAGATGATGCAAATAATCGCTGGTATCGTTGACAGGACATTTGCTACCAAATCTTGGTGTGGAAATGCACAACGTCAGTTAGATTGGAGAAGTCGGCCGAGAAGCAAGTTTGAGACATTTCTCGAGGGAACTTGTCGAGGAGTGGTACGTGGATCATGCGTCGCATCAGATCGATCTTGGTGGAACACATACACGGAGCGAAGTGAGACGACGCCTGGTAGAGACTCAACGGCAAGGTCAAGCAGGGAGATAAGCCGCGCAACATGTGGTGTACATCAATCTCAACGATACGACCGATGCTTGTCAAGCAAGCAAGAGATGCAGCCGTGTTGTGAGGCAGGCGAACTCGGGAGTCGATGGATGAGGTTTGCAGAGTTTGTGGAAAGGGCGAAGGTGTGCTTTGCACGTGCCAAGAGCGTGCAACTGGCAATTGCATTCCTTGGGCTCGAGTCACACCCCAATTAGGTTGCGGGAACGCCAGCGTGCTGTAACAGGGAAGTCGAAGGATGCTGGCGTGTGTTTTCTGCTGTCTGTTGCGAGAGGGCAAGCAAGCGATCCAAGAGGCACGCCGCACCCATGCAGCCTGTTATTCATCAGTCCTATTAGCCTCCTTGTCCCGTCTCTGAGGGCCGATCGTGCCGTCCTGAGTCTCTGCGTCGCCGTCTTTGTCCATCTCCATTTCGTCCATTGTTCGCTGCCCCATCCGCAACAACAACGATAACAACACGCAGGCTGTCTCTTGGCTCTCGCTTGCAACTGTAGGAAAGGAGCTTTTGGCTTCTGTGTTTGACTTTGTCGAATCAGGCGTCCCCACTGGTTGCTTTTCTGATCGGCAGATCAACTAGTCTGGCCTGGTCGAACTGCTGAGCCGCCCTACTCGAGCTTTGCATATCCTCCTTGTACGAGCGTCTTTTCGCTTACGCAGCAGCGATCGTCGTCGTCGCTGTCCGCATTCCTCTCGTTTTCCCCCGACTGCCGACGGTCGCGTACGCTCCTTCATGTTCACACCCTGCGCCGGCGACTTCTTTGGCCATCACGTCTGCCGCTGACAGCGTCCGTATACCGACTCTGACTTTTTCGCGCCGCCCTCGACCGCACGCCGACCTCGACCTCGGCTGCCACCCAGGCCTTTGAGTCGTCTCTCTCTTTTTCGCACCGGAGGCTGCGCCCTCGCCGACCCTGTCAAGATGCGCATCCCGATCCGAGAGCAGCTCGCCGGCTTGATCCTGCTGGCCGCCGCCATAGGCCTTGCTGTCATATCCATCGCGACATGGGTTCGTCTCTGCTAGACATGTTTGCACCCACGACCAACCACTGACCCGTGTCGCAGTATACCAGCCACAACTTCATCCTCGAAATCCGCACCACTAGACTTTCTCTGACGGCATCGCTCAAAGCAGCTCAGATCGCCTCCAACCTGGCCCTCATCCAGAACAGTGTTCAGCTGGTCGCGAGTCGAATAGTGATGCAAACTGCGCTTAGGAGATACAACGTGGACGGGAACAACACCGCCGCCAACTGGGCTTCGGCTCAATCAGACTTCAATGCCGCCATTGCTGGCCCTGCTTCTGGCGCCGTCGGCCAGGCTCTCATGCTGCAGGGCAAGATCTTTCCTCGAGACGGCAATGGTCCTAATGGCCGCTACTCGGTTCTGAATTCTACCTCGGAGAACCTCGAGACCATCCTTCTTCCTTACAAGTCACCCAACGGAAGCGACGTCTACCTGAGCGACACCGACTACGGCTATCCCCCCGAGCTCTACCCCAATCTGACCTACTTCTCGGTCCCCATCAACAACACCTACAGCGAGTCACGCGCCCTCTACAACGACCAAGTCCTGCAAGCTCCCAACTCAACCTTGCTCCTTGGTCCTTATCCTATCAACACCACCTTCAGTCTTTTGTCTCTCACTATGCCTGTCATCAACAACACCTCGGCCATTGATGTCCTCGGCTGGTTGACCATCGTCTGCGATGCTCGTCTGATTGGAAGTGTCATCGCCTCTGCGGAGGGCCTGGGCACCACTGGCTTGACCCTTGTTGTCGGCCCTGCTAACACCACCAACCATTTCCCTCGTGGCTTACTCTATAGCTCTAGCGACAACGGCACAGTCGACCCGGCCGACGTACAAGGCCACTACATCTGGCCGCTACCCGACCGCTTCTCGTACCGTCATCCTGGTTCCTCGGGCAGTGTCAATCCTCCGCCGTTCCCCATCACAAGCTACCCAGCTGTCGTCACCGCTCTTACCGAAGACCAGCACTCGGTAGGAAACGCTGGGGGTGCTATCAGCACCCACGATGAAGCTGGCAAAGGAGTCTCGGTCGGATTCGCCATTCCCGACACCGCACTTGTCGATTGGGTTGTGATAGTCGAACAAGACAAGCAGGAAGTGTGGCAGCCCATCCGCCATTTGCGCAAGGTTCTTTTGACGTGCATCTTCTCTGTACTAGGTGGCGTGATGCTTTTCGCTTGGCCGCTTGCCCACTTTGCAAGCGCTCCCATCCGAAGACTTAGAGAGGCTACACGCAGATCCGTACTGCCCATGGGATACTCGGAAAGCAACCACAGTCGGGACTCTCACCCCATGTTCAACGACAATGACGCCGACGGAAGCAACGACGAGCAACCCGATGCAGTGATTGCTCGCAAAGAGGGTTTCTTCGCAACCGTCAGTAGTTGGAACACGAGGAACAAGCAGTCGCGAAAAGAACGAAAGGAGGAACACCGGAGGCGCCAGTTCCATATTCCCGGCAAAGTCAAGGAACGCAAAACCTGTATCCAGGACGAGCTGACTGATCTTACGCGGACTTTCAACGAGATGTCGGATGAGCTCATGATGCAGTACGAACGTTTGGAGGAGAGAGTGAAGCAACGTACGGCCGAATTGGAGCTCAGCAAGAAGGCCGCCGAAGCCGCCAACGAGAGCAAAACGCTCTTCATCGCCAACATCTCGCACGAACTCAAGACTCCGTTGAACGGTATCCTGGGCATGTGTGCCATCTGCATGCAAGAGGAGGACCCGATGAAGTTGAAGAGATCTTTGGGCATCATCTACAAGAGTGGTGACCTTCTTCTCAACCTTCTCACAGATTTACTTACTTTCAGCAAGAACCAGGTCGGTCAGCAGTTGAGTCTGGATTCCAAGGAGTTCCGGTTACGCGAAATCAGCTCCCAGGTTCTGGCAATCTTTGACAAACAGGCCAAGGAAGGACAAATCACCTTGCGCGTCGAATTCCAAGGTGCTGAAGCGATGAATGGTATAATATTCCCTTCGGATGAGGAGCGTACTCAATATGGTCCCGCTGGCACTGGGCGCGTCAAAGACATGATCCTTTGGGGAGACGTCCATCGTATTTTGCAAGTGGTTATCAACCTCGTTTCGAACAGTCTGAAATTCACCCCAGCTGGTGGCTCGGTCGTCCTCACCGTTCGCTGTACAGGCGAAGCCGCAGGGCTCAACAGCCGCAAGACATCTCTTCAATCCAGGAGCTCGAAACCCATTTCTAGCAGGCATAAGAACTCTGACGCATCAATCGCTGGACCCTTTGGAGCCCAAAATTCTGCCACCGCCAACCAGATCAATCCCTATCGCGAAAGATCTGATGCATATGCACACATTCTCGCTTCAGAAAGACCAGCATCTCCGCCCCCTGGACAGACTCTTCTCTTCGAATTTGAAGTTACAGACACTGGCCCGGGTATTGCAGAGCACTTGCAGCAGCGTATCTTCGAGCCATTTGTTCAAGGTGATCTCGGTCTCAGCAAAAAATTCGGTGGTACCGGTCTGGGTTTGAGTATTTGCTCGCAGCTGGCCACGCTAATGAAAGGCAATATCGAATTAGACAGTGAACTGGGACGTGGCAGCACCTTTACCATGCGCATTCCTCTTCGGCACATTGTAACCAGATCTGACAGTACTGCAAGCTCGGTTGTTGGTAATAGCAACGATGTCGGCTTGGGCCTGGAAGGAGCCCGCTCGCCACAGCGTGTGAGTCAACTCATTACTGATGACGCTCAATCACACCGATCGGGTCAATCGCACAATAGTACTGGCCAGTCACCAACGGTCGTTCAGGCTCAGGCTCCGAATGCACAAAACTACTCGCGTGACACGCAGCCTCGCTTAGTCGGCCTCAGCCAGCCCTTCTTCTCATCCAACCAAGCCATGGAATCTCCTGGGTCTCAAGCAGCAGCAATGGAGAAGATCACCAAGGATGCCGAGGACACTGGCAAGATTCGCGTGCTTGTTGCCGAGGACAACAAAGTAAATCAAGAGGTCGTTCTGCGTATGCTCAAGCTCGAG
This sequence comes from Aureobasidium sp. SLJ-2021a, assembly GCA_019677095.1. NCBI lineage: Eukaryota > Fungi > Ascomycota > Dothideomycetes > Dothideales > Saccotheciaceae > Aureobasidium > Aureobasidium sp. SLJ-2021a. The sequence goes on from JAHRBU010000028.1 coordinate 248,959, forward strand.
GATATCTACGACGTGACTGTTGCAAAGGATGGTCAGGAAGCCTTGGACTTTGTCAAGGAAAGCATGACCACCCCTGGTCGACACCCTTACAACCTCATCTTCATGGACGTGCAGATGCCCAACCTTGATGGTCTTCAGTCAACGCGACTCATCCGTGAGATGGGTTACGACGCTCCTATTGTTGCCCTCACCGCATTTGCCGAGGAGAGCAATGTCAAAGACTGTCTTGATTCGGGCATGAACTATTTCCTTAGCAAGCCGATCCGGCGACCGGCGCTCAAGAAGGTGCTCAAAGAGTACTGCCCTCCCATCATTGAGGTTGATGAGGAAGTCAGTCCCATGGCAGAGAGGCCTCAACCCAAGCTCAAACCTATGTCGCAGCCCGCACCACAAACGCAAGAACCGCCAGCACGGAGTCAATCACCACCACCACGACCAATGTCTCCAGCAATCTCGGTACATTCCATCGGCAACTCGAGAAACCGGACCACGATTGTGAACCAGAACTCCAGGCCTAGCTCGCTTGATCTTCCTGGCCCACGATTCTCCGGCGAGAACTAGACAGTGTTTGTTTTTCGCTTTTTTCCTTGCGCATTCTAGCTTTTTCTTCTCCTTTTCTCAAGAGATGTACGTAAGCATTGAGCATGGTGTTGGCAGGCGTTTTTCTTTTTCTCGGGGTCTTTCCAAAAGCAGAACTCGACAGCAGCAAGTGTAGGACAGGACAAGGCTGTTGCTTTGGTTTTGATCAGAGTCTTGGGTCTTTTTGATGGGTTTGACGAATGGACTAGCTACTCGAGGAATCTCTTTTCTCTAATTACTTTTCTTAGACTACTGCCCATCTGTAGGACAGGCAAGGACCGATCTATCTTGATATTCTTTTTTCCATCTTCTCCCCTTCTTTCGTTTTTGCTGGCACCCTGAAGCATAATAGTAATCGCGGTTGCAGGTAATGGATACATTCCCACACTTTGTTTGTTCTTTTTCTACTTTGCTGTAAGATGACCGTGTCAGGGCTGAGTCTACCCCCGTGTCAGATTCTATGCGTGTTTTTACCACACACTGGCTTGACTTTGCCGAACGTGAATCAGATGCCGAGATACGAATCCACTGTGAATGCAGAGCCACAAGTTTTGCTTGCGACCTCCTCTTTTCTGCTCTCCACCTCTTGTATATATTCTCTGCTCTTTCGTATACTTTTTGCTCTTTTGCTCTCTTCTAAAGAGCAAGCAAGAAAATAATGCAAACGCTGGAAAACAATCTAGATCGTGGGGATATGTATGGCTGGAGTAGCAGGGGTGATTGTATGCAGTAAGTTAGCTTTGAGGATAGAAGTTGTTGTATGCTGGAGATGAGAATTGGGATTGAGATTGAGATTGGGGTTCGTAAATGACGTTTTTCAAGGAATGGGTTACGGGTAGCCATAGTAAGGTCGGAGGGAGAGGTGCACGGCTCTAGCTATTATAAACAGTGAGGAACATGTTCTTTCTCTCCGCAGTGGGATTGAGGGAAGCAAGTATGAGCAGGCCTGCATGTTCTTTCTTGGCCGAGGGAATAGTGGTGTTAAGAAACCAAGGACCGGGATGGAAATTCCGCGTGCTGGAGAAAGTGATGAACACAGTTCTATCCGATACATATACAGCAGTGCATACAAAAAACAACAGAGCTCCGAGAGAGAGAAAAAAGACTCTAGCCGGCAAAAAAAAAGGTATCATAAGGAGAAAAGAAAGAATAAGCAGGTCCAATAAAAGACCAAACAAAGAAAAGAGGGGAAAGAGCAAAAGGGAGTCCAAGAAGAACGCTTTCCCTTTCTACACATCCTCCCTCACAGTCCTGACCTGATAGGATGTATGCACCATAATACCCTCTTGGTCAGGTTTAACGTGGAACTCGTCTTCACCAACAATATGCTCCATACTGCCCGAATCAGCACCAACATCATGGCTTGTTATCAGTGCCTTGTTCTTGATGCCCCTGCCCTGCAACATCTCGATGAAATTGGGCAAATGGCTCGTATCGCTGTTCATACGCGTGGACTTTGCGAGTGTGGTGTCGGTGGCGTAGGACGAGGTGCCGTGGGAGTGCGAGGCAGAGTGTGAGTGTGAGGAAGAGTTGCTTCCCCAGCTCTTGCTCCAGCTGCGCGAGACCCAGGATTTGCTCCAGCTGCGCTCGCTGGTGAGTGTTCGGACGATCTTTATTTGTCGGTCGACAAAGGTGCGGAGGGTGGGACCGCAGGCGCAGATCATGCAGACGGTGAGTTCGAGTTGGCTGTGTGGTTGTTAGCGAGATGTGGTTTGGCTGTGGTAGGGGGATTGGCAGTACTTACGTCCAGAGGATTATGTTCCACAGGGTGTAGGTGATATCGCTGTCATTGGCGCCCTTGTGAAGCCAGTCAACCAGGACCTTCAGTCTGGCTATGCTTGTTACACAAGGTAATGATCCAAGGGCGAAGAGAGAGGTGAGAAGATATTTTTGGTCGTTTTTCAAGGCAAGGCTCCAGACGATCGGCATGGGCATAAGTAGAATCCACCAGGTGCTGATGCTGTTCATGACGGTGTAGGCAATGTATAATGCCGTTCGGTTGATACACTTGTACTCCGATACTGAAACGTCCCTACCCCTGGTAAGTTCAAGCCGCTAGGCGGGCGGAAATGAAGACGTACCATGCGGCTGAGATTGGCGAGCAAGAAAATAGTGATGCGAAGATAAACATCACGCTGTAAGCATTGACAAAAACAAAGGCGCACCACCATTGCAGGCGAAAGTTCTGGATGGGAAAGAGTCGACGGTATAGCATGAGCACGGACAGCTTCATGGTGAGCATACACGCCGAGTACAGTACGGCTACCGTGAGCCAGGCTCGAAGGAAATTGGGCGAATAGTTCTCCAGAGACACGTCCCAGAGATGTTTCCCTAGACCCAGTGATACCATCCATTGGAAGACGCCCATGATGGCCAAGAATGATGCAGTAGCAAATAGAATGAGTGCTAAGACCTGATATCAGTATTCGGATTCACTGGATGGTAGAAAGGTATGTGCTTACAGTCATCGTGACCGAATGATCTATTAAGGAATACTCGAGTAATCAGACGAACAATTACTACAATCATAAAGAGAACTATGCAGACAATATTGGTGATGGTGATGCGATACCCGACACCAGCAGGGCTGATGAGGTTGCTAATACGACCATCCGGGGCCTGTGTCGCTGGTGTGAGGCTCGAGGCCATCTTTTTAGTCGAGTGGCAACGAGGTCAAGTTGGCTCAGGCTTCGTAAGGAAGAGAATTCAAACGAGGGACATCACCCCGTAAGTGGGATAGAAAGGAAGTCGGGGTTATGAACAAAGAGACTCGAGGGCGAGAGCCTCGTCTTCTGCCTCAGAGACCCCTCAACATTCCACACTACGCGTCATTAGTTCTTCTTTGATGCCGTGCGACCTAGCTTAATCTTCTTTGTTATTGAAGAAACCTACCCATTGGCAAGGCGAGCCAATGCATGCACTTTTCGCATGGCTTCTTCTGCTGGCATGTGGCCGGAGGTGTGTGGGTGACGATCTTTACTATTGGGAAAAATTGCACCATCTCTCCACTCGGCTGCATCCCCGTTATTGATCAAAGGTAGCCAAGTTCTAGTTAGCGCCGTCGACGGTCGCGGGCCGGTGCGTGTTAGATGGTTGACGACTTGTATACTATGGAGGTGTGATTGAAGCTTGCATGGTGCATGTCTCGAGGCACTCTGAAAGTACTCTGTAGCGATGAGGACTTGGTCCGGAACCGGGAACGAGGCAACACGATCTTGTTGACCCCTGATCTAGTGGCGTGGAATCTCTTCTGGCGCGACGTGGTAAGCTGAGCGGCTATTGGGTTGTCCAGATTGTCGGTGCCCAAGCTGACATTCCTCGATTGCCACGTTGTTTTCTTCTTTCCATAAAGACCTGGTATAGCCGTTGAAGAGAATACTCCGTGAGCTCGAGCGACTGCAACGCTCGAGTCTCGGCTCTTGATTGCACAAACAAACATGCGAACTGTTCTCGAGGACAGCAAGCAGGCACGACCGTTGAGTGCCCTTGTTCACCTGTTACTTGCATGATGTGCATGAGGCCACATGGCACCGTCCATTTCGTCCCGACCTCCGCCCGTGGCGCGAACCCCGCTCATGGGACGAAGGCTCGATTGAGGTCGCGGTTTCGTGTGCGGATATGCAGGTCGGCAAGAGACTGATTGGACCATGGAATCAGGTATCGATTGAGGTGGACGCATCAGTTATTGGGGGCTTGCTTCAAGGCAAAACGCAGTTCAGCCAGGCTGTCCTTCGACAATGAAGCATTGCTCAAACCTCGAGTATCAAAAACATGTCAACTTTATGCAGGTAACCGGTCCCTTGAACGGAAAGTCGCATCGAGTCGGACGAGTCATTTCCTTCTCAAAGAAGTGACGTGCAGCAGAAGTGTCAAAAAGCTTGGGCGCTGTCAAAACAAAAGTGGATCTCCACGACCCGGAGAACGACATGGCCCTAATTTAGGTAGGGGCCCGTCGATGTTTCGATCTTTTCAATCAAACAGAGCTTTCTTGCAAAGGACCATCACACGTTCTGCATGCATGAATAGAGTCGGCTTTTTTGTCCTCGGCTGCGCCGTCAGCAAAGATTTGAGCGCGCAGAGGATCGAGACTTTCACGTTACACAAAATGCATTCAATCTGAAGCCGCGACTGCATGAAAACCATTGACCGATATGCAGCTCCTACAGACATGCGCGTATAATGGCTGCGATATGCCGCTCCTCCACTGCAATGAGCCGTCGAACAGGCACTGGTCCTTGGTTCTCCCACGTTGATGCTGCTACTGCCACCCGCTGTCTACCAGTCACATCTACAATTTTGACTTCACCGCCTTATCTTCCTTTAGCACTGCAAGCGAATCTTGCAATTTCGTCAACGCTTGTAACAACACCCGCTCCTGCTTGCGCTGAGATACCACCTGCACACACAGCGTGCCACCGAGGAATACACTACGATCGCCATCCCAGAGCTTGCGGTTATATTCCTCCCAGCCATTCGGTGCCGAAGACTGATCGGACATCTTACCATTGAGATCCGAAACTCGTATGGGACGGACAGGCAGCGTTGCCGCTGGATAGTCGAGTAAATTGAACGATGAAGTATACGAGACAGTGTTCCAGGTATCGATCGCTGGTGTTGGATGGGGCGCTACTGGGCAAATGAAGACATCCAGGTTGCTGGCGCTTCCTGTTGCATTCTTCCAGTGACCGCCGTCTGGCTTCCAAATATCGAGGAAGCGCGTCTGCAATTCATTTCGCCGTGCTTGGAGATCTCGTATCTTCTCCGCCGCGAGATTCTTCTTGCGGCGCAGACGTGACTTGAGCCATGGAGAGATTGGCTCCGAGGTCGATTCCATGAGATCGAATGCTGTGTTCGCGCCATCAACCCCGAACAAGCCATTGGCGATTGTCTGGCATTGGGAAAGCAGAGACACAATATCCAACTCTACGACTTCGATAGCAGCATTGCTCTTCAACGTGTTGTAGATCTCTTCCAGAACTGTCTGAATAGGTGGAAGAGGCGTTGTGACGCCATCGGTCCTCACGATGCCAACTCTCAACCTTCTCATGTGGTCTGACAGTGACGGCGTCCTGAGGGCACTACGCACGACCTGCTGTTCCCACTTCTGAGCAACACACTCGGGATCGAATTGCCACGGCTCCAGATCTCCGATGGCCCTGAAGAACAGCTCACAGTCTCTGACGCTATGAGCAATCGGACCAGCGACAGACCTGATCTCCAGAGTTTCCGTGCCAGGAACACTGCCGTTTTCCTGCCCAGCATACGGTATGCGGCCATGACTGGGCTTCACGCCGACAAGTCCATTGCACATTGCTGGTATGCGAATGCTACCTCCCACATCTGTGCCCACGCCTAGCACACTGCCACGCATTGCAATCAATGCTCCCTCTCCGCCCGAACTACCGCCAGCGGTGAGATTCAAATTTGCAGGATTGAGCACGCGTCCGAAGACGTTGTTGTGAGAGTCCAGTGCTTGTAGCGTGAGAGGGATGTTCGTCTTGCAATGGATGACGGCTCCTGCTTGAAGAAGCATCTCAACCAATGCCGAGTTGGTTTCTGCAGGTTTGAAGCACAGAGATGCATAACCGATAGACGCGTCTCGGCCGATGATCTTGAAAGAATCCTTGACTGATATAGGTAAGCCGTGCAGAGGGCCTATGGGCTTGCCGGTCCGCTCGAGGTGTTCGTCCAGCTGTTTTGCCCTGGCAATTGCTTCATCGAACATGATCTCTGTTAGGCAGCTTGTCTGTTCCCTTGTCAGTGTGTGTTTCCTGTGGTCTGAACTGAGAGTGACTTACCAGTTGTTGAGCAATAGCCGCTCTTTTGCAAAAAGCAGTAACGACATCCACACTCTTCAATCTCTTCGCTGCCAGCTCTTGAATCAATGCCGTGGCATCAAAATTCTCCGTGGTCTCGATCTCTCGAGCGCTCAAAAGACCACATTCTCGAGGTATGGCTAATACATTGTTGCGATTGGCTGCTGGACGAGTCTCGAGGGTCCAACTTTTGGGAATAGCATCTGACTGCTCTTGTTGCTTGCGGCGGGCAATCGATTGCCATGGAGCTTCTGTTTGTGACATGTTGGTTCGGCCTTGGGAGATTGCAAGTAGATTCACCTTGATGAGTTGTACGAAGCTCAAGATCATCATTCTCATGGATGAGAGGTGCGGGGAGTAGTGGGGATGCCGAGGCCCGAGTTTTGTGGTCAAGTGTGGCACCCTGGCTGTTTTGACACCCTCGTGCTCTTACTCTTGGATAACTCTACCTTCTCCCTACCGGAATCTAGTCAGACCTATTTTGGCCAAGTGTTTTCCAGTATGTGTAGATATGGTTGTGAGACGTGTTGTTGTAATTGTGGAATCGAAGAGCGGCGCTTTTGTGTCTAGTCGACTTTGAGCTTTGCTCCAGTGCACCTCCATCCGGTTCTACACACTCTCTTCTCTTCTCTCCATCAAACGACCCCTTCCTTACTGCCTGCATCTCGTGACCACATTCAAGATGACTCTTGCAGAGGATGTGAACACAATTTCTACATTCCTCTCTCACGAGCAAGTACGACTCAATTCGCCCGCAGAAAAACCTCAACACTACGACACAATCGTGCTCTGCGTCAGCGCCATCTTCCACTGTGCCGAAACACTCTTCCAAGTCCTCCAACAAGAAGGCTCAGATCTCACATCCACCCTCATCCTATGCGGTGGCATCGGGCACTCGACTCCACACCTCTACACCGCAGTAGCACAAAACCCCCACTACACCCATCTCGCTGAACAAATCCACGGACTGCCAGAAGCTCAAGTCATGGCAAAGATCTTCGATGACTGCTTTTCTGGAGCCAAGGTCAGGGACTCTGGTGTCAAGGTATTGGTTGAAGACCAAAGCACCAATTGCGGTGCCAATGCCACAGAGACGAGGAAATTGCTACAGAGGCGTGGGTTACTGGCTTCTGGAAACAAGGTCCTGATTATCCAAGACCCGACAATGAGTCTGAGGACGAAAATGTCGTTTGAGAAGGCGTTGGAAGGCGATGGGGTGGTGTTTGAGGCTTGTCCTACTTTTGTGCCTAAGGTTGTAGAGGTGGAGGGTAGATTGAGGTTTGATGAAAGCGCAGGTGTCACAGAGGAAGGATTGTGGGAAATGGATAGATTTTTGGGGTTGATTTTGGGAGAGATTGTTAGATTGAGGGACGATGAGATGGGCTATGGACCGAGGGGTAAGGGGTTTATTGGACATGTTGATGTGCCTGATTCGGTGCTTGAGGCGTATGCCAGAGTTGAGAAGTCTGCTCGGGCGAATCGGTAGTGGGTGCTACCCAAGTGTTTGGAGGTTGGAACACAGGTGCTTTGGGGATACGACTGGCAATCAGAGATGCATACAGCCATCGGAGCACAAATTGTTGGAAAAAGACTCGGATGCAGTGTCACGTCCTCAACCTTGGCTGGTATACAACTCGATCAAAACAAGAGATGAATCATGGAAACTCTCCCGAACCAGCGAAGAGTCAAGAATTGGAAAACGCCAAGCAGGATTCAGGGGAATTGCAGCCGAGCCTCGGCTTGTTGGTTTGTCGCGGAGAGGGGCGTGCTATGAGAAGGGAGCAAGAACCTCACTCACCTCGGCCATTCGATTGCCGTTGCGGATGAGGCACCTACCAATGGGTGTGCGTAATAATGATCGGGGTAGGTTGCGAGGTAGGTGGTTGCAATTGATCTCGTCATCCTCTGCTGCTTGCTCATCCCAATTTGCCTTCTGTTTGGAAAGCTCGACATCAGTGAGATTTCCAGGATAGATACATAGATATGGCCGCACTACCCTTGACCCTCGCAGCTCCAGCGGCGGCAGCATCCCTCGCCTACCTCCGAGCCAAAACCAGCTGGCCCAGCGACTACGGCATCCTCAAGGCTACCGTTCTCGGTGCACTCTACGTCAGGAGCTGCGTCAAGAACGACCGCGTCAACCTCTTCTACGAACTCGAGAAACACGCCCTCGATGCAAAGACACGCGACCACTCTTTCCTCGCCATCCCACCGCACATTCCCAAAGACGTTTCCACCCCAGCAGACCTCAAAGGCTTGCGAGCAACAGAGTTGAGCTACAAGCACGTCTACGAGATGGTCTTGAAGTTTGCCGCGTGGCTGAAGCAAGAGCATGGTGTCAAGAAGGGTGATATGGTCGCCATTGACTTTACCAACAAGCCTCAGTTTGTCTATCTATGGTTTGCCCTGTTCTCGTTGGGCGCGAAGGCTGCCTTTATCAACACAAATCTGCGAGGAAAGGCTTTGTTGCATTGTGTCCAGGCTTGCGAGGCGAAGCTGTTGATTGTGGATCCCGCCGTCGAGGAGGCCCTGACCGATGAGGTTAGACAAGAGCTCAGTGGCTCGGTGCTGCCAGTCGTGTTGGATGGCGTTACCGAGGGAATGATCGTCACGACCAAAGGGCTGAGGGTGCCCGATGCAGAGCGAGGAGGTGACCAGATGACGGATACAGCAGTCTTGATCTTCACGTCAGGGACCACAGGGCTACCCAAGCCTGCCGTGGTGCCCTGGAAGAAGTTCCTGCTGTCTGGCAGAACCGTCAGCAACTGGCTCGGTGTAAAGTCCACAGACAGATATTACACTGCAAGTGAAGCCGCCTCTACTTCCCATGGCAGACAATGCTGACAATCACCTAGGCAATGCCTCTTTACCACAGTTCCGCAAGCATCCTCAACATCTCTGTCGTCTTGCACGCAGGCGCAACGACAATCCTCTCGCACCACTTCTCGCCCAAAACCTTCTTCGCCTCGGCCACGGCTTCAAAAGCAACAATGATGCAGTACATTGGCGAAATGTGCCGATACCTCCTCAGCACCCCCCCTTCGCCCTTTGACCAGTCGCACACAATCCGCATGGCCTTTGGCAACGGCTTGCGCCCAGACGTATGGCAAAAGTTCAAGGAGCGCTTCAACATCCTCGAGATTGCCGAATTCTACTCGGCCACCGAAGCGGTCGGCGGCAGTTTCATCAAGAGCAAGAACAACTTTGGTCTCGGTGCCGTCGGCAGAGCGGGGACAACCCTACAAGCACTCATGGGCAGCCAAACCGCAATCGTCAAACACGACGTCGAAACCGGAGAACCCTTGCGCAACTCGTCCAACCTGTGCGAACGGGTTTCGCCAGGAGAAGCCGGCGAATACCTCAACGCACTCGACCCCAACAACATCCGCGACAAATACGTAGGCTACCACGGCAACCAAAAAGCCTCCGACTCCAAAATCCTGCGCGACGTTTTCGTCAAGGGAGACGCATGGTATCGCTCCGGCGACCTGCTGCGCAAAGACTCGCAAGGTCGCCTCTTCTTCGTCGACAGGATCGGCGACACCTACCGCTGGAAATCGGAAAACGTATCCACCAACGAAGTCGCCGAAGCCCTGTCCACGAGCCCTCACATTGCCGAAATCAACGTGTACGGCGTGGCGCTGCCCAACCACGACGGCCGCGCCGGCTGTGCGGCCGTGATGCTGAAATCTGCCCCTTCCGCCCAAGTGCTCGGGGAAATCGCCACTCATGCGAGAGAGAAGATGCCCAAGTTTGCGGTTCCCCTGTTCTTGAGGGTGGTTAGGGAGTTTGAGGTTACGGGTACGGCTAAATATACTAAACACGGGTTGAGGGAGCAGGGGGTGGATCCGAGCAAGGTTGGTGCGGATGGCTTGTTTTGGTTGCCTGTGGGCGCGGAAGCGTACGAGGAGTTTGGCAAGAGGGATTGGGATAATGTTGTTGGGGGTGGGGTTAAACTCTGAGTTTGTCTGTGATTTGTACGATACTTGTGGATGTAGTCAGTCGATGACATTTCGTCGTTTGTTGCTTCATGAAACCTGCTCTGATACCTGATATTCGATCTTTTACCCTCAACTCAACCTCCAACCCCCCGCCAAAACCCCTCAAAAGGGCAACAGCACCCCTATCCATCTCCCCCTTCCACCTCGCCGTCTGCAGCACCACCGTCTCCGCAAACGCCACCTTGACTCCCTCCTCAACACCCCCTACCAAAAGATCCTGGACCCGCATACCGCTGACCTTTTCCATGGCCTTGGTTTTCCAGACTTGGTCAAAGAGTTCGCGTCGTTGGGTGCTGTAGAGTTGTGACAGGAATTCTTGGTGTTCGGTGGGTTGGCCTTGGGCGTTTGTGGTGAGGGAGAGTTGTGGGTTATGGTCGGTTGTTCGTTTGACATTGCTTGATGCTGAGGAGATGGTGTGGTTTGCGTTTCAGTTGTTGTAATGACGTCCCAGGGGCTTTTGCGTTTGGTGTTGAGAATCTTGGAAGTGAGGATGGGACTGACATGGTGTTTGGGAGTATCCTTCTTTCGGGCTCTGCTTTGATGCTTGAGATTCTTGGATGTGTCGTCGTCTTCCCAACAATCTCTCGCTGGGATAGGTCTTCGGCGTCTTATTGAAAGCTCTTCATCAGACGTCACGTCGTCCTCCTCCGTAGTCTTCGCTCGAATTTAGGAAGCCTTGAAACATTTGTTCGCAGAACTTGTATTGTAGCGCCGAGAGTTGGCCTAGTGTTAGTGCTGGCCATATCTGTTCTGAGCCTCTCAGTGCATGATGACGCGACATCTTGAGTCGAGTCTTCAAGGATAGTGACCAGGGCAGTGTCTCAAGAGACAGTTGTACGGTCTGAATGTCGGATTAGAACAGCGGCAGTGATGAAAGTTAACAATTTTGATTGACGTGGTATTCCAAGTGAGCGAGAAATGAATGATTTCAGTGGTGCAGAAACGTAGTTGAGAAGAGACAGGGACGTAAAAAAGAAAAGACGGTATGGTCGTCGAGGGAAGTGTGAGAGGCGTGGAGAGATGATGTTGATATCAAATTTTGAGAATAGTGACGGCTAACCAATGCGACTGAAGAAGCCTGACGTCGAAGTGAACTTCTGAACTTTTCTTGTGAGGTGATCAGGTCAGTTTGCCGTAGATGGTCATTGCAAGAACTGAGGAAGTTCGAAACGAAAGCAAGAATCGACGATGAAGTGTGATATACAAAGGGTCGTTAATGTGAACTTATCGTAACATGTCCTACTCTCCCTGCAGGGGCTGTCCCATACCACCCAGGGTAACCATCTTCGTAATCATATACTCATCGATACCGATCTTTGAGCCCTCGCGTCCGAAACCTGAGATGTGATTAGCTTGGGCATATCAAGTGGAGATGGTGGTGACCAACCTGATTGTTTGACACCTCCGAATGGTGCAGCAGGGTCGCTGATAAGACCAGTGTTGACACCAACCATACCCACCTCGAGAGCCTCTGCTACGCGGTAGATACGGTGAATGTCACGCGAGAAGAAGTAACCAGCAAGGCCGACCTCGGAATCATTGGCAAGCTTGACGACTTCGGCCTCGGTGTCGAAGGGGAAGAGACCGGCCACAGGACCGAAGGTCTCTTCGTGAGCCAGCGCCATGTCGGCAGTCATGTCGCGGATGACGGTGGGTTGGAAGAAGTTGTCACCAAGGTCAGGGAGTTTCTGACCGCCAACGAGAACTTTACCACCCTGCTTGACTGCATCCTTGACGTGAGCCTCGACCTTGCTGACAGCGCGATCGTGGATCAAGGGACCGTGAGTGACTCCTTCATCATAACCGTGGCCAACCTTGAAGTTCTTGACCTTCTCGACGAAGGCTTGGGTGAACTTGTCGTAGATGCCTCTTTGAATGTACAAGCGGTTCGCACAAACACAGGTCTGACCAGAAGAGCGGAACTTGGAGGCAATGGCACCGTTCACGGCAACATCGAGATCGGCGTCGTCAAAGACAATGAAGGGGGCGTTTCCACCGAGCTCGAAGGACAGCTTCTTCAGGGTGTCTGCGGATTGCTTCATGAGGAGCTTGCCGACTCCAGTGCTGCCAGTGAAAGAAACCTTCTTGACAATGTCAGATGATGTAATGGCCTCTCCGACTTCAGGAGTGTTCTTCATGGCTGTAATGATGTTGACGACACCAGGGGGGATGCCAGCACGGACGGAAAGCTCGGCCAGAGCAGCGGCAGTGAACGGAGTCTCGCCGGGAGACTTTGCAACGACGGTACATCCAGCTGCCAGGGCAGGACCAATCTTTCTGGTAATCATGGCGGCGGGGAAGTTCCACGGGGTGATGAGACCGCATACACCGACGGGTTCCTTGAGGGTGAAGACTCTGTTGCCAGCGACGGTTGCGGAAATGGTGTCGCCGTATGCTCTGGGGGCCTCCTCGCTGAACCACTCGAAGAAGTTGGCCGCATATGCGGCCTCGCCCTTTGCATCAGCCATGGGCTTTCCGTTTTCCCAAGTAATGAGTTTTGCAATGTCGTCGGCGTTCTCAACCATCAGGTCGTACCACTTGCGTAGCATCTTTGCTCTTTCTCTTGCGGTCGTCTTGCGGAACTTGGGGAAAGCGGCGGCGGCAGCGTCAATGGCGAGTTGGGCGTCTTCCTTGTTCATCTCGGGCATCTTGCCAATGGGCTGGTGCGTTGCCGGGTCTGGCGTGGGTGAGTATGAAGCCTTGGTCTCTCTCGTTGGTCTCTCTCACCATGAACGTCAAACGTCTTGCCCGACTTTGCATCGACCCATTTGCCATTGATGAAGGCTTGCTGCTTGAACAGCGACGGGTCGTTGAGCTGTAAGGCCATGTCGTCAGCATTGGCTCCTCCTCCCCAAACCAGGTACAGGGGGTGGTTAGCAAGTGGCCGAGTCGACTCACCGGAGGTACACTGTGTCCCATGGCGTATGATCTCGAGGCTAGGCTGATGCGTGTGACTGGCTGGAACGATGACCTGAAGGCAGGCTTTGCGACAATTCGAGAGATGAAAGTCATGATGGATTCGGGTCAAAGGTGGCTCGACTGCTGCGACACCAAAGTCCTCGGCTCTCGATAGGCACACTCTGTTGACCTATGACGACTTCGAGGTCAGATGCGGGGAAAGCTCGCCGAGGTCGTGGTTTTCAATTCTGTACCTTTCGAACAAATCTCTTGTCGTCTTTGGATGAGGGTGGAATGTGGCCTGGCAGAAGGACTGTCTCTCTCGAGCTTCTGTAAATAATCATGACTCAAAGAAACCACCTACATCGCATCGGGTACATCGATAGGCCAGCTTCGGTGACGGACTGCAATGTGTAAAAAGCTGTCGTCTGTACTTTCCTCTCAAGGATCCACACCCCACTCCTTCGTCGGCCTTCGCATGCCGACTTCTGGCGCACCTCTCCTTGCGCCAAGGCCATAGGTATCCTTTCCTTACCACCATTCAGATCCGAAGGATGCGGTCGAGGGTCCGCTGACAAGCAACCGACCCGCTTCTCAAGCCTTCTTGACAGATCCCTTGACAGATTTCTGGAACACAAATGTTACTGGGCCTCATCAACCCAATGAGAGACCGGCCGTTCTATAACCTGCTCGAGGCGACAAGCACTTCAGTAACGTGCCATGTAAGGCCACATCATGTTTGTACAATACCTCGTTCTTTACTGCCTGATACGCTATCGCGCGGAACACGCCCTGCAGCCAATTCATTTGACTAAAGGTGTTGTTAGGTAGCATCCCATAACGAATGCTGATCCTTCTTCCTTCTTCACTCGGATCCTTCACGCATCTTGGTTTGTCCTGTCGGACATTCCCATCCCGAACACGTTCGAGCTGGGAGTTGTACCGATGAGCATCTGAAGGCGCGTATGTGCATAGCGCCCGCAGACGAGTCAAGCGAGAAGATAGGCTGCCATTTTTCTTCAGTCGGCAAGGAATCTGGGAAGATGCCCAGTGTCGCTCATGAACCGCCATTGGCAAAATCTTGCGGTGAAGAGTGTTCCGCGACAGAGGACACTCTTACCTCTGAACAGGAAAAGGTCAAGCGGATGACCGTGACATCGTCCTAAAGGAGCCATGAGACCATTGCACACTGCGCAACGCCTTCAAAGATGCGTCTGGCTGGGAAAGTAGGCCCTGAGCCAACCTCCCCTCTCTTCAGCTGCTGTGGTCCGCGCCTGGCGTCAATGTCGCAATCATAATTCTCGCAATTCACAGAAGAACCTGATTCGGTCTCAGTTGGTTTATTTTCGGACAAGAATGTGTCTTTCCCTGTGCCGTTGCACGTGTTCACTCATGGAGTCTCTAGACACCTGGAGAGTGGCTATTTCCAGCCATCAAGAACGCCATTTTTCGCATCAGAGTTCGTGTTGCGGCGGCTTTCTCCTTCAAGTGAACGCGCCCCTTTAACAGCCAAATTCCTTGGCGCGTAAAGGCCAGACCTCGTCTTGTGAGGGGCTTTCGTGGGTTGCCATCCTTCGCCGATTTCAATACACGCACGGGAAAAATGCTTGTCACACCTAATCTCAGGAGGTTCTGCGGGGCTTGATGTTGAAGAAGCTTTCGACGTGTTCGCCGGAGATCCTCAGATCTACACATCATGATCGCTGGCCACGGCTCACGATCGCTGGACAAGCTCTCTATCAGCCGAACCTTCTCTCAGCTGAAGTCTGGTCGAAAGAAACTTCCCTCCTCAGAGTCAACCTCGAGTTTTGGAGGTCGTTGACGGTTGCAGCGAAGAACTGGAAGCTGAACCCGACCGCCCGGTAGCGTGCAATAAGGTCTCATTCTTATTTGATGACCCCCAGCTCGACCGTTGGACATCTCAGTATGTCTCGAACGCTAACCCGTAGTCTACCCAAACGTCAAAGCCACCCTTCCTATAAATATGCACCTCGCCAAATCTTGCTAACGGTATTGCAACGTGCTTGCTGAGATATATACTGTGGACTGTACTGCAGTCCTTCTCCTCTTGCATCTCATCACTCCCCCTCGTGACTACACCTCAAGTCAAGATGTCGGAACAAACCATCCTTTCAGAGAAGAAGCAACTAGCGTTGGAGCTCGAGAGACAACAACCTCACAACGACGACCTCGAGAGTCAAACCCCAACATCACCACCTCCGGCACGACCAGTGTTCCTACTACTATGGTTGTTGTTCGTCCTGGGCACCGTCGCTACGATCGTCTCTTCGAACTGGAGTAGGCCGCAGCCCTTGATCGATGCCCAACACGTTCTTCACAAGCCAACAAGTACCATCACCAGCACATCATTACCAACCTCAGCACCGACGAGCACATGCGGAAACCTCACTCTCCGCCGTGAATGGCGAAGCATGAAGCCCGTAGAGCAAGCACGCTACAGAAGCGCTCTACGCTGCCTCGTCGACCTTCCCTCCAAAAACGACAACGCCGGCAGCAGACTCGGCGACTTCCTATCCGCCTACAGCGTATCCGGCTGGCAAGCTACACAAACAACAGATTACCTCCCCTGGAACCGCTTCTTCATGCACACACTCGAGTCCGCTCTGCGCAACGAATGCGCATACAGGGGAGACATGCCTTATCTGGATTGGACTGTTGCTGCCGCCTACACCGAGTCTCTGGGCGAAATCACACCAGCCGAGTCTTCCTCATCACAAGCCGCTTTCCGCGACGAAGCAGCAAAACAACATCTTGACGCGTCGCTCGTGTCTGAAATTATGGCTGCCGGCACTTATGATGAATTTGCACATGTCCTCGAAGCTCGTATCACCTCCTTGGCGCCCTTTGACTTTTCGAGCCCGGAGCTACCTCAAGGTAAATCATCGCGAATCCCCATGCGCTGCTCGTGTTCAAAGGAACTGACTGTTTCATCTTCTGCAGATCCCCTCTTCTTGCACCAGATGCAGGTGGATCGTCTGTGGTGGCTTTGGCAACAGCAACATCCCAAGCCTGAGATGCTGGTTGAGGACCAACGCGTGAGGATCCATGGCTTCGGCAGCTCTGTTTCTGTGAAGAGTGTTGCTTCGACAGAGGGTTATGACCTTTGTTACAGATACGTGTGAGACACCATCATCTATCGTGTAAAAAGTCTAGTTTTATAATGTTTCAATGACCCAATATATATATATTTTTCTGTGCTTGATCTTTGGTTTTGCTGGGGACTGGTTGTGTGGTGTGTTGTAATTGCTTTCATAGCTGTAATTGCTGTTACACCAGGCTTAGAGCGGGAGGTCTGTGATGTGTGTAGGACCTGGTCACGGAGTTGGCTTGATTCACTCGCGTCGGGTTGGAACAGAATGCATTACCGTAGCACCTGGAAGACGACCCCGGTGTAGCGTACACGACCGGGCTGCCAATATTGCGCGCATCCCCGGTCTTGTCTCTATCACTGGATATGTTTCGGTCGCTAAACTCTTGTTTCTTGTCAACGCATTTGGATAAGTCTTAAACTTTCTTTGATTTCACTTGCCGGCACGATCTACTGTTACATCGTTTCATAAGGATGTACAAGACCTCGTATTTACACTTGATGCCGCGCGGCTTTTGTGAAGTTGTTTTGCTTGTTTGGGTTGGCTACTCGGGGTGCGCGGCCTCCGTTACCTATACCGTGGCATCCTTTTCTATATCAGCCGGTCCGTGTGGCTTTCTTTGTCTACATCGTATTCACCCTTACCTGTCTGCTAATTCTATAGCTAGTAAGGCCTTATCTCGCATACTAAGGATACTTTTGCACCATCTATTTTTGAGTACAACCGTTTACGGACGTAAACTCTATTCTGATGTTTACCTTGTGCCGGCTTCCTTTTGACCAGCAGATATTCGTG
Organism: Aureobasidium sp. SLJ-2021a; assembly: GCA_019677095.1. Lineage (NCBI taxonomy): Eukaryota > Fungi > Ascomycota > Dothideomycetes > Dothideales > Saccotheciaceae > Aureobasidium > Aureobasidium sp. SLJ-2021a. Next base: position 266,158 of record JAHRBU010000028.1, read on the forward strand.
AGCGTTCCGTCAGAGAACAGAATGATAGTTAGAAGCTCGTAAAATGCATGCCTTGTTGTCAAAAATAGCAAGAGAGAACGTTAAAGGAGGACCGGTAAATGTATCTCGGTACTCCTCCTGTGCGACTTGACAAAAAGGATCGAGTCTTGGGGTTGCCATGTTCTGTAGCATGATGAAGAAAGGTGAGAAACGAAGAGAAGGGTATAGGTACAATGTCAAGGTAGTCTAGCGCTCGTGTGTCAGTGTTCTTCAAGCTTGGATGGCAGGTCCGAAAGGTGCCGTGCAAGGTCACGCTTGACTTGGATGATGCGACTGAAATCTACCGCAGCTGTCTCGTTGGTATCTCACACCATATCAACGAGAGTCTGCGCAACAATGTCGATGTTGATCGCGACGGCGATGACGAGAACAGAATGGTAGAACTGTTTATTCTCGTCGAGATATGCCGGAGTGTTGCCGTCAAACTTCATTGCTTGGACTCGATTCTCCCACTTTCGATCAATACATGTTGCAAATCTTCATGGAGCTGCAGAGTGCTCAACAGAGTTGAATTGATGAAGATGAAGGGATTTTCTATGATGGGTTTTCCGCTTGCGCCTCGAGAAACCAGTAGAATATCAGCATCGAGAGCAGCGACGTCTCGGGAAACTACAGCGAGTTTTGCGACTGATGCCTGGCGAAGACGAGCTAGCATTTGCCTCTGATGTTCGATGTGATGTTGTCCGGCGCTCTGAGTCGACCAGTCGAGTGTGACGTTCCGATGGCAGGGACGATAGGGTGATGCCTTCCCAAATCGATACCACGAGGAGCTGAACAACATCAAGCTTCAACAATCTTGTATGCTTTCACTGGCGTACTGAAGTCCTGCTTACATTGTTCAAGCCGGTTGACTGGTTCCTGCTGATCCGCAATCCCGACTTGTCCTGCATTGCCGTGGCTAGTGCTCCGTCTCTTGGAAGACTTGTTTTTCTCTAGGAGCCAACATAGGTCGCATACCGAATATTTCGAACAACGGCATCATTGCACCAACCTGTGACGATACCATCTCGACAGGCAACCATTGGCTCTATCCCATTTGAAGCCATTGCAAGAGCATTTGGAAGACAAAATTGGAGCCGGTCCAGGCATCAAACAGAGTACCCTCAAGGGCCACCGACCTCGTTTGCTGAACCCGAAAGTCTTTTCCAGCCCGGAAGGAGGACCGTCGCCTTGTCGTTCGAGAGTCCATCTGAATACCGATCTGCTCAAATCGTTCGTCTCGTACACGGAAGAAAGACGGGAAGTCAAGCTCAAACGTACCATCCAGGAGGGAAACCCAGTACCGAAACATTTGCCATTGAGCTTTTGGCATCTGGAAGAGCTTGGTGAAAAACGAGACTTCGACACCCGTGCGGATAAAGTGCCTTGCTGCGGTCTTGTATGCTTGACGAGCAACGCATCGTTTCCAGATCGGCCAGGACGAAATAGTGAAACACTCAAGTTCTCATCGAGCTCGGTCAAGCCTCGTTGATCGGCAGTGGCGGTGTGTCGTGTACGTCTCGCTCGTCTGGAACCGTTCGCTGGGTCTGGCATCGCTGACCATAATCTGGAATCTGCGAACCCTTCGAGTTAGCAAGAAGTTCTTGGATATCCATTGAGGAAAGGCATTGGGTCTCTTTCCAGCCAGGGAACACAATCGGGATCGACCGTGTTTCTTGCATGGTTGGTTGGCTTGAATCCCGGAATCGGATCAACTGAACAGGTGCTGCGAGTGCGAAGCTTGCAAATGTCGTTCTGGAAAGGCTTCTCGTTCATGTCGCGGCCTCGAGCCGACCCAAAGACTCGAGACAAGTGCCGGGATCTGTCGTTTCGTTCTGAGTTGGTCCCAGAACATGACCAATTCGAGCAAAGTCTGGGTTACGGATGGAGTTTCGATGGATATGGCGAGACCAGCTTTCTGGAACATTTTGAACGTGGAACGGATACATACTGCCAGTCAGAAGATACTAGCAGACGTTTGTCGCTGACTACTGTCTCTCTCATGCGTATGATCAAGGAGGAAGATGCCGTCAATGGTGGTATCACACCCACAGAGACGCCGGCGTCCGCACAGACCTCTGCATCTCGAGTGCTATCACTTAACAACCACGAATTCTCTTCCTCTTTGACAGCAATATCGAGTCCTTGTAAGTTTTGTTCTCTCCTTCAGACCTTTCAATGGCCAATCCCCTGTGCCTCTACTACCACCTGCCTTTTTATAGTCTCCTTGCTGCACACCTCTTGCATTGGGAGCAAGCCCTTCTTGAGGCCTTGCCCATGCGCCTTACCCCTACTGAGGGCTTCCCTCACTCAAATCAGAGCTCAACTAACATCACAACAGCATCAACCTCCCTCCTCGACCTCTACCTCCTTCAAGGCTCTTCCTGCATCAACGCAGGCACCACCACCCTCCCCTCCTCCACCGTCATGGACGGTCAATCACCCAGCAAGGGTGCCAGACGTGGCTCTCTGAGCACTCTCGAGGGCCTCGTAGAGGCATATGCTGCGTCGGAGCGGTCCGACGACTCCCACGCGTTTATCCACGCGGGACATCTCGACCGCCAATCGTACATCGACGCCCGCCGCGAGCCCCCTCCTCCCTCCTCTTCTGGCCCGGCTCCCTCCATGCTCCCCCCTCCGCCGCCTGTCTACCGCCCGGCTTCGTACCGTGGCGGGGACGAGAGCGACGAGGCGGTCCCCACCCCTCCCACCAGGATCCTCGACCGGGCTCCTCCTCCGTCGGTCTCCCGGTTCCTTTCGGGCCTGGGCTCCGGTGTCTTCGATGCCGAGGAGTCCGACAACGGCTCCGTCTCTGAAATGAGACAGCAAGAAGAGACCCCCGTCTTTGGGGAAGTAAAGGCTTCCCAGCCTTATGAAACCTCCTTTGGCCGCTACAAGCTCTTTCCCGACGTAGAGATGGCCCCAAAATCCTCGCCATCAAAAGGCACGGCTCCTCCCTCGCCGCCCATCATCTCCACTGAAGCGAGGACCCCGTCACCAGCCCCCACCATTCCCCTCGACGTCTCCGGCTACGACGACGACCAAGACCTGGTCTTGGAGAGACAGTACAAGCCATCACCTCGCCTGCTCGAGACTGCCCGCACGCACAGCCTAGCCAACGACACCGTTTGGCTGCAAAGAGACAGAGAAGGAAAGCGCAGATCATGGGCCCTCTTCGTCATATGTGCTATCATCCCATTCATTCTCCTCTTGTTCGCTTTCGGTGGCTTCGACAAAGTCATGGTGCAGATGGCCGGCACCCATGCTCGTCCCACCCTCTATCAAAAATCCCTCGCCAAATACCTCTGCGTCGTCGAAGTCGTGGCTTGGCCCAGCCTGGTGGCTTAGTTGGTTGCCCGCGCTTACAACTATGGACATTGAGCTTGCTCTGTCCGCACGACAATGCTTCGCAGTACGGTATGGACGAGATATGGGCGCGTGCGACGGTGCATCTTGATATGGAGACGATGAAGAAAGGGCAGATTTTCGGGCTCTTACAAGAACGGTGGATGGGTACAATGCTTTTGCTTGACGAAATGAAGCACGAATGAGAATGAAAGATCATGTATACGACGGAGAGACACGAAGGGGTTTTTGTTGTTATTGCTGCTCACGATTTTATGGAAACGAAGGAACGAATCATACGGAATGCTCAGACGACGTCGCTGGCCGGGTCGTTAAGAAATGATATGAAATGGCAACGCTCAGCTCCTGAAATCTTTTTACAAGTGCCTTTTGTGACGTGAGTCACCTCTTTTCGTCTATCTCCCAGTCTACACGTCCTCAGTTCTGTTACTGTAAAAATACATAATGATTTGTGTATTCAGAAGACTTCCAGTGAGATACCCTTGTTTTGGGGCCTTCAGTGGACACTCTCAAGTTCAGTACACGATTGTGCATTTTTATAGCTGGAAAACACGTTTGTTATTGAGATGGAGATCAGCCTCAACTCGATCTCTACATTTGTCTCCAGATGGCATGTCGTGTTTGTACAGCTATGAAAATGCATGATATACTTCGATTGTTGCGTGATGTCCAGAGAGAGGCTGCTTTGTATCGAATCTCACAGGATGCTCTCGGTTTCAGCATACAACTGTGCATTTCCATAGCCAGGAGAAGAAGACAATCGCGAACTGGAGATGAAGTGTCTTGTTCAGAAGATTCTCGACACGACAGAGATGCTATTGCCTAACCTGGTATAGTGCAGCTGTCTCTCGGAGTTTCGGAACACCTGGCTCGTGCCGAAAGGTGGTTCCACCTATCCGAATCCGGTTAGCGTGCTCAAGGAAGACCCTCCGGCCGCATCCTCAACCTTTCGAGCATCGAGGTTTTGTGTGTGACCTGCGAGCGATCGAAACAGCATGTGAATCCTTGTCAGAGTCAAGAGAAAAAAAACGCCGCGTGGTTGCCTAGATAACTATGGCTTGGTGTGCACCTAGCAACACTTTTGCCCTGGCTTCCCTCCTTGATTCCACAAATCTCGTTTGTGTGACCCCCGACGGACTGTCAACCACGCTCGCGGTACCAGTGATCATCCGACGCGTTCCATCGTGTTTGTTGGTATATAGTGTTTGGCTTTTAGGGTTGCAGCACAAAAGGTCTAGTCGCTCCTGATCACGGCCGTAGGTGCTTGACAGCCAACGTCGCAACATCTTCGCAAACCGCGACTTGCGACTTTGGAGGCTCATTTGTGTGTACCTAGACGACGCTTTGCTGACATTGCTGCCTTGCTCCTGCCCAAATCTGACAGCACAGCCCTTAGCATGGAGGTGTTTTGAAGATTCACACCCCGACTAAATTACATCGCATCGTCAACGCGTTTCATCAACAGAAACCTAAGTTCTTCTCATGGCAGTCGCAGGCTCGCGACTTGCTGCGCTCTCAGATGTAGCAGCTCTACTGGATGTACTAGAAGGAGATGAACGCCCGACTTTCATCCTTGAGCAAGGAATTGCCAGCACACCTGAGATCGTCTTCCGGAATGCCTCACTCGATAGACTCATTCATCATGCCACAGATATGTCAGCTTTCGAGGACTGGGCAGTTACCGCTTGGGAAAGTTTATTGACTGATAGCTGTTTCTATTGCGAAGGAGAATGGTCAAGCAGACCTTTCCGTGGGGCATGGATGATCGTCTCTTGCGACACAAAGTCCTCTACGCAGCGATCAGTCAGCACAGCCAGTCTCGAGACTCCTATCAGGCCGACCGGTCAAAGTGCTGCAAGCACTTCGACTCAGACAGTATTGAGCTCATCTCCGCTTCCAACACCTATGACACTCTCGACGCCCCTCTCGCCGCTCAGCATGCCAAAACCACAAAGGAGATTGGCAGATTGGACTCTGGCCGATGCTACGTCCCCATGGTTCCATTTCATCAAGTATTTTCCTTGGTCCAAGACGCCATTCGATGCTATCGAAACATGGTCACTGGAACTACGAAGGTCTACCGCCAAAATCATGAACTCTCCCGACCCACGCATTCTCATCTTCGGCGACGAGAAAGCTGTCATGTACAATGAAGCTTTTGCTGCTGTAATCGGACGACACCATCCAAGCTGCTTAGGCGTTCCTCTTGCTGATGTACAGGTCGACCACGTCTTCAAGATCTTACAGGACATGTCGGTAACTGCTTACGTCAACGGCAAAGGCGCACGACTCACGCATCAGGAATTGCTTCTCGAACGCAATGGCTCTGTAGAGCAAACCTTCTGGAACATCTTCCTCTCGCCCCTACCCGGAGCAGATGGATATTGTGACAGTGTTGTTGGAGAATTCACCGATGTCACAGAGTTAGTTGTGCAAGACCAACGACGATCACAAGGCTCGGATATCTTCGACTCGATCTCGAAGGTCGAGAATTTGTATGAGCTGTGGTCCAGATTCTTGGCCGCCCTCGACCATGATGCTCCGGACATATCATACGCTATGGTATACACTGCTCTCGAACACCCATCTTTTGTTCGCTCAGACGATCTGCCGACACCGAATATCACTCCTCACCATGCTTCACTTCAATCTGCGACATCATACTTTGTCAAGCAGTTTCAGCTTGCCGACTCCCTGGGTTTATCGGAAAATGTACTCGAGCATACCATCGACCTCTCTATCGCTGAGAGCTCTGATACCCCGAGCCTTGCAGATGCTTTCCGTGAAGCCCTTGAGAGAAAGGAAATCATCACACTATCGGACGAAGCACTTCCCTGTGAACTATCACCCCAGAATCTCAGCTCTGGCTCTGTGTGTTCTGCATGCATTCTCCCGATCTCAGATCTCGACGGCAAGCCGTTAGCTTTCGTTATCCTCGGACTCAATTCAAGACGACCATGCAATGAACAGATGAGCCGCTTCGTCCATTACATACATGAAGCAGTCTCCAGGCAGGCTATCCTAGTCACACTTCCGAAGGAGCAGCAACAGTTCCAAAGGAAATATGAAGAGACTACTATGGCCCTTTCACATCAACTACGTCTGTCGATACTGAAGGCCAAGAAGAAGGAAGAGAAATTCCTTCGTATCGCTAAGAGCGCACCTCTTGGAATGTATCTGTATTCGCCGAAAGAGAGAACTATTCAAGTCAACGATGCCTACCTCAGGATTACTGGGACCACGAAAGAAAATCTGAACAAAGACTCGGCTTTAGAACTGCCCTGGCTACAGACTGTCTCTGATGAGTACATGAGCGTGGCAATCAGAGAGTGGGAGCATTTGATGAAAGAGAAGACTCCTTCTGCTATCGAATACAAGATACGCGGCCCATCTGAAGACCCTAATCCTCGCTGGGTATCTGCCACGTCTTTCCCTGATCTTGATGAAAATGGCGAAGTCTACTTGATACATGGTTGGCTCGTGGATATCAGCGATCGTCTAGCGAAGGAAACCTTGCTTGCTCAAAGACTTGAGGATGCTCTGGAAACGAAGACGGCTACCGAACACTTTCTTGACAGTACGTAAGCTCATTGAGTCATTTTGTTCCTGGTATTCGAAGCGTTCCTGCTAATCTGAGCCGTAGTGGTATCTCACGAGATGAGAAATCCTCTCAGCGCCATCTTTCAATGCTCCGAGGAGATTCTAGACACTATTCATGCACATATCAACCGGTCAGACTCGCCATCTATGAGCGCATCACAGTTAAGAGCATTGGAAGAAGCAGCTCATACAATTGCGCTCTGCGCTCAACACCAGAGTGGCATATTCAACGACATCCTTACCGTCAGCAAGCTGGACTCGCAACTGCTGACCATCATGCCGGAGAAAGTTCGACCAGTCGATATAGTGCAACGGGCACTCAAGATGTATGGACAAGAGGCCAAGAGAAGTGGTATTGCCACTTCCATGGACGTTCAGGATACCTATGTCAAATACATTTCTGAGTTCGTCATGGTGGACCCGAACAGGCTCCTGCAGATCATCATCAATCTACTCACCAACGCCATCAAGCACACGAGATCGTGTAGAGAGCGATCAATCATTATCTCACTAGGTGCGTCTGCCACTGAGCCAGACGATGCCTCAAGTCAGAACAGGTTCATGCCACCGACTCCAAGAAAACTGAGTAGCCTTTTGACGCCTGCACCGGAAAAAGATCAGTTCAGTGCTGCTTTCCAAAGCTCGTGTGCTGAGGAGGTCTACCTGCATGTTTCGGTTCAAGACACCGGTTGTGGTTTGTCAGAGAACGAGATGAGTTTCCTCTTCAAGAGATTCTCACAGCCAAAAACATACGGACAGTACAGTGGCTCCGGACTGGGTCTCTTTCTGAGCAAAGAGTTGATTGAACTGCAAGCTGGTCGTATCGGCGTCACCAGTACTGAAGGTGTCGGGACGAGTTTCTCATTCTACATCAAATGCAGAAAGTACACCGAGGAACCAGCACCCACACCATCGATTACACCAAGATCGCCACGTATCAAAGGCCACAGGCCCCGCATGAGCCGCACGGAAGCATTCGACGACAAGGACCTTGGATTCACCAGAAACCCTTCTCCAGTCAGGAACCTGCACGTTCTCGTTGTGGAAGACAATCCACTCAACCAGCGCCTGGTGGCCAAGCAGCTGCGCAACCAGGGCTGCACAGTCCACACCGCCGACCACGGTCTCGATGCCTTGAATTTTCTATCAACGACAAACATTACTTCATCCTCGTCCTCTGGCACAAGACTCGATATCGTGCTGCTCGACATTGAAATGCCTGTCATGGATGGGCTGACCTGTATCCGCAAGATCAGAAGTATGGAGCAAGAAGGATTTTATACTCGGTGGGTACCTGTTATAGCCGTCACGGCCAATGCTCGCGACGAGCAGATCAAGGAAGCCTTGGAGGCGGGTATGGATGATGTGGTCACCAAGCCATTCAAAATCCCTGAGTTGCTTGTGCGGATGAGTGAGGTGGTTGGTGGACAGCACTTGGTGTGATTCACTGTCTTTTTGGTCATCGGTTGTCTGATGGAGAAAGTTGAGGTCTGTGGTATAGAAGGAAGATGGAAGACGGAGCTTCTCGGCACATTTCTGGTATCGAGTGATCAGGGTGGATAGTCATAGACGCTTGAGAACAATCCATGGATAATGAAGTATGAACATACATATCACGATTCAATCCAACCAACACACGTCTGGATAATGATGAAAGCGACAACATTCACGTATAAAAGATGCACAAGACACACTGTACACATACTGCCGTATACGCACTGTAAGCACCAAAGCAAGTTTCAACATTGAAAATAGATGAGAAATCTTGGATCTTGACATGTCATGCTATCATTCGTCAACTGAAAAAGAAATTGTGCCTTTGTCCCTTTTCTTTTCCTCTATCATTGCGATGAATCTTTTCCCAGACCTCGGTACCTCTTCACACCGTAGTAGCCACATTGGAACCGTCGTAACAAGCCATTAGAGATTAGAAGCGACAGAAGAAAAAGAAGAGGGATGAAAGGATGGTGGAGAAGCAAAAAAAATCGACAAGAAAAGAAATGACAGGAGAAAAAAGGAGCAACAAAGAGCGTCATGACTCTCGAGGTAGCATCAGAAGCCAGCACCACCCCAAGTCTCCCTATGATTCTGACTCTGAGGCTGACTCTGCGTGCCACCCCTGAGATCACCAATATCAAACCCAGCATCATTACCCACATCAAACGAATGCGCAAAATCATGCGTATCCGTGCCACCATCTCCAAACCCATCGGTATGGCTTGCAGTAGCGAAAGAATCCTGTCTCGCTGCTCCAAAATCCTCATGTTGCGATGCAGGGATTGCAAACCCCCCGTCGTGAGAATACTCAGCTTTGGCATACCCAAACCCGTGATGTGTGTGTGGGGTCGGGGAAAAGTGTGCGGTGCCACCTGTCTCTGTATCTTCAGGCACGGCAGAGAAACTGTGGTGACGAGATGTGGTGTCGAGATCAGAAGTCCCGTTTCCTGCTCCTGCAAAGGCTTGGTGGGATGATAGGGAAAAAGAGGTCGGTAAGGTGTTGACGTCGAAGGTATCGGAGAGGCCTCCGGCGGCGGCGGCGAGGTGGTCGGCTAGGTCTGCGGCGCCGTTATTGGTGGAGTAGTCGGGAAAGGAGGCGGTGGCGGGGGAGTGCGGTTGGCTGAATAGAGCGGCATAGTCGGTGGGTGTTGCGGTAGAGCTCTGTAGCCATGGTGTTGTGGTGCGTGAGGGTTGCAACAATAAAGGATCCGTGGCCGCGAGGTCGAGATCTAGAGCATCGATTGCAGAGGAAAAGGCAGCGGAGGACTGGGAAAGAGGGTGGTGGGGAGACAACGCCGAGCTGTCGAGGGATATGGATATGTTGCCATTGCTAAAGTCGAAGGAGTTGACACCATGCAGGTTATGCTGTTGCAGATTCGACTGGCGGGTGTGAGGTAGAAGAGGATCAAGGACGGTCGAGGCAAGGTGATCGAGGTCAGAAGTCGGGGTGGGCAGCAGCCAGGCAGTATTGTAACCCGCCGCCGCCTGTGTGTCGTGCAAATCGATGGGTGAGGCCAAGCCATTCGCACTCTTGTGAGAGGGATCGGGATAATGGTGGCCGCCATTGATAGCAGACAAGTCGAAGCTCGCATAGTCGTGACTTCCCCCAGCATAGGCATCTTGAACCCTGAGTGCACTTTCCTGACTATCGCTTGCAGATTGCGAAATCTGACTCACGCCTCCCGCAGATAAGGGGATCGCATCGTCAAACGCACTTGCCATGTCCAGATACTGCCACGTCGTTACTGCGGATTCTTTGCTCACCGCATGCGAGAACGAGAAGTGGACAGTCAAGACAACCTGAGGCTCGCCCAACTCTGTCCTTGCGATGATTTCTTGGACCGCAGTAAGTTCGCCCAGAGCTGAAGAGACCTCGAGACATATCTTGGAGAGTTGGTCGGTACGATTTTCACTACTCTCATCCGGTTGCAAAGGTCGGTTTTCGAGTTCGGTAGCTTGCCGCTGAAGCAGGACTACGTGATAAAGGTAGCGGGCCCAGAATGTACTGGAGAAAGGAACATAGTACTGGATCGTGCCGCCACCCTGGTTGTAGCGGCCATTAGAGTCCACCTCGAGAGCATCATTGTTGTCGGGAACTTCTGCTGCATCATATTCTTTGGTAAAGTTGAGCCAGTCTTGGTGCATCTCTTGAGTCAATTCGTGGTTCTGGTTGTCGTAAAATTGACGATTGCCTGATCTGTCACAGTACAATGGTCGTCCATTGAGATACAACCTTGTACGGCTGCTGACCGAGACAGGAGGATTGCGAGCAGCAGCTTTGAAGACCCAACGGATGGCCAACTCTGTATCGCCAACCAAGTTCTTCGAGTGCAGCACAATCGGCACATATAGAGCAAGGAACTTGCCCCTGGCAAAGCGATCGAGCGGAACATTGGCGAGACCGGGAAAGCAGTCATAAAGCTCTGCTTGAGTCTGTACGAAGCAGCTGCTAGGGCCGAACCCTTCGGTGGCACTATACGTGTGCAATGTTTCGGATCCTTTGCAAGAACGCATGAACATGCAAAACTCCTCGGGATGGAGGTCGAAGCCGGTCTGTAAAGAGTAGTTGCGACGTTGGTTCAAGGTATTCATACGCGACTGCGAGTCGGGATTGTATACGGAAGCTCTCTTCCGAGCGGCTTTGGTAGCTGCTGACTCTTTCTCGCCGGGCGTAGCAAGGAAACGCATGACTGTTTACTGTTAATACGGCTGCTCTCGGCCTTCAACCAGATCAGGACTTACTGATTGCTTCATTCTGCACAAACGGTTTGAGCACCTGGATGTGGCTCGATACCTGCTTTCTGGTGCGGATATCACCAGTGTTACGGAAGATGTAATCAGCGATCAGTTCGTTCCTCCCCATCGCCTTTGCATCGTCGTTGTGCTGTTCACCTGGAGCTTTTGACTTCTTGCGGCCACAAGGAGGGTGGCGGCATAGAGCTTGTGGCAGGTCATGTTAGCAAGAACGTTACAATGACAGTCATACAATACACGAACCTACGATGAAGGCGTCCTCGATATGGTCGGGCCATTTCGCGTCTTCTTTGTTCCCCTTCTTCTCTTTGGGCTGTCGGTTTCGATACTTGATATAGCCGTCACACCGAAGAAACCTTGATGCAAGAAGTCTAGCCTTTCTCTCTGCCTCCTGATCCTTCTCTTGCTCGTCGCTGGGCATGTTTCCCAGGCCACGGTATCTGCCACGAGCGCAATTGCTAAGCAAGTGTTGAGGACCTGGGTCGTACTTTTGTGCTAGCCCTGCCATCCAAGGAAAGTGAGGCTTGCCTGGTCGACCTCGACCAAACTGTAAAGATTGGTAGGCCAATGCCCTGCCGCCAGCGGAGCCACATGTCGAGTCATCGTTGACATTAGTGTAGTAGTCCTGCGTGTTGTGTGTCTGGCGATATCCAAGCTGTCTGTTTTCACACTGCTCTCTGAGGATACGAGAGTCCTGATCGATCTCAGACCACAATGGAGCGTTAGAAGGAACGACTGGCGTGGGAAGAAAAGATTCCATCTGGGAATAAGCTTCGTGGCAAAAGAATGAAGTGTGAAGAATGGATTGTGTTCCTAAGAATGCTGGATGATGAATATGGTTTACAATGAGAGAAAGAAAGGATCGTAAAAAGTTGGATGGTCTAAAGAAATGACTTGAGAGAATAATAGGTAGTGAATAAGGTCATTGCCATTGGACCGATTACATGTTTATAGAACTGGTGCTCATCCAAGGGACATCTACAGAGGCCACGACCCATGGGCCAATCTCGGCAGGGGTCATGGCCTTCGAACGAGGTCTACAGTGACAGGCTGAACTTGCCGTAGGAATTGGTCGGTGGTCGCGCAGTGCCACGGATACCACCTTCTGATGGAATTCATCATTTCATCGACAGCAAGGGTCCCGACATGACGTGTGGAGGAATATGAACGATCGTCTCGAGTGGCGCTGGCTGCCTCCGGAAAGGGAACGTGAAGGTGGTGGGCTAATTTCACTACCCACACGACCTAGGAATGCGATCACGCAGGAGGCTCGACCAAAAGGGCCTCGATCGACTGCTGCACGTGCGAGTACGTGACGAAAGGGCAGGGACCAACCTTTATCAGAGAGGACATCAGACCGCACCTGGTGGATTACCAGAAGAACCTGCCAAGTGAGCAAAGCCAAGGGAGAGGGTAAGTGTAAGATTGAAAGGCAAGAGCGTACAAGCAAGGGATCTTGCCACACCCCCCAAAGATCTCGAGATTTAATGCTGCACTCACACCTCTTCCAAACCATCTTGATCGTCGCCCACGCGGAACTTTTTGCGACCGCCGCTGGTGAGCTTTTGCAGAGCGACTTTGTTGAGCTGGGAGCCGGCCTTCTTTGCCATGGCTTCGATTTCGGCTTCGGCGTCTTCAGCGTCTTCGGCCGCGAAGTCGAGAACAAGTCTACGACCAAGCAAGTGAGTGTCGCGCAAGGCATCCATTGCATTCTCTGCTTCCTTTGGTGTGGTGAAGTCTGCAAAAGCAAAACCGCGGGCGCCTTTATCGAATTTCTTCGGGACGCGGACAGAGCGGAGCTGTCCGTAAGCAGCGAACAGAGCGCGCACGTCCTTCTTGGTCGCTTCGAATGGCAAGTTCTTAATGATGATCTTGGTTCCCCGAGCAGCGAGCTTCTTAGCCTTGTCCTCTTTGCGACGCTCTTCAGCGGCGTCAGTAGCCTTGTGCGACGCACGTAGCTGCAGCTTGTGACCATCGAGACTGTAGCCATCCATTGCTGTAATGGCAGCTGCAGCCTGTTGCTTGCTGGCGAACTCCAAGAAACCGAAACCCATACTGAGAACCTGGCCAGGCTTCTTGGGATCTGTCTTTGTCTTGACTCTTGCAGTCAAGAAACCAGACAGTGGACGGAACGTATCTGTCAAGCGATCTGTTGTGGTAGAGAAGTTGAGGTTTCTCACGAAGAGAGTACTGGTAGTACCAGCAGTGACCTCCGCGCCGGTTTCTTGCAACAATTCGCGAGCGGAAGCCTTGGCCTCGAGACCGGCCTGTGTGGTCTCTCGGTCCGTGCTATCAGTCATCGGCGCTGTTGCCTGGAACAGATCTTTGGGTGCTTTTTCGAGGAAGAGAACCGATGTGTGAATCTTGCGGTAAGCTAATGAGGCAAAAGCAGCACGAGCTTCCGGGGCATGTTCAAACTCAACAATGGCAATGGTGCCTGAAGGTGGCATCAAGAATCGCTTGATCTTGCCATGCTGCTCGAACAGCTCCTTGAGCTCACTGGCCTTGGTCTCATATGGGAAGTTCTTCACCAGGATTGCAGTGTCGCCTCGTTCCCGCTTCTTGAACGCATCCATGTCAACGCCATTCTCCTTGAAGTATGACTTGGTTTCTTGGATAACATGAGTCTCGGCGTGCGCCTGTTTCACAGCTGCGTCAGATGAGGTAGGATCCAGCAACTCAGACTTCGAGACACCAAGACGATCGGCAACCGAAGACATGACAGCGTCGGCATTCATATAAAGCGAGTTCCAATTGAAAGTTGCAGAAGCAGCCTCACGCTTACGCTTGATGGCTTGCTGCTTCTTGAGGGGAAGCTTCGATAGGGCGAAGTCGTCGAGCTTATCCTCTCGCTTTGCAGCAGCGGGGAGGATGTGTAACAAGCGCCCTTGGAAGACCTTGCCATCCATATCACGCAATGCTTTTAGAGCACTGTCGGCATTGGTGAAATGGAGGTAAGCGAAGCCTTTGGTAGAGCCAGTTTTGGGATCTATCGGTACGTGAACCTAAAGCCATGATGCGTTAGCCAGCTGCTCTTTAATGATGATTGCAGATAATGAAGTTTGTGCAAGCTGGATCGTTTTCAGACTAGAGAGGCATCTACTAAAATACTCTTCCTGAGTTCTCAGCATCTGCACATAGTGCATAAGCTGTCCCTATCAGGTGTTCATCCTTGAACCAGCACACTTGGGATTGATATAATGGAAGAAAAATGCAGTGCTTACCTCTTCAAGATTGCCAAAGCCAGTAAAAGCGCCTCGCAGGTCGTCCTCCTGGGTAGCGTAGGAGAGGTTTCGCAAGTACAGACGTTGGCTGGCTCGGACCTTTTCCTCGACCTCATCTGTGGGCGGTGCGAGCTCGTCTTCGAAGCCTTCGAATTCTTCGTCTTTCGTCGAAAGTTCAGGTTGGAGGACAGGTTCAGGACTCGGCGATGCGGCGACAGTGTGCGAAGGTCGTGCTGTAGCAGCAGCCTCCTCTTCTTCGTCGTCATCTGCCAGGCCGAGAAGTCTGCTTGTCCGTGAGCGCATCCAATCATCGTCATTCATAACTGTGTCTTGCTCTGCAGCAGGCTCGGAGTTTTCATCCACTTGGTCTGTTTGTGTTGTGGCAGGCTTGTCAACATCCATGGCATCTGTAGTAGTGGGTACTGGAGGAGGTTTCACGGCGGGTGCTGCGCTCTTCGGCTTCTTGGGCACGTTCTCATACTCGGAGTCACTGTCGGCTTCTGGCACGACGACCTTGGTGTCTAGTTCTTGGGCAGCAATGTTGACCTCTTCACCTCGGGTGCCACGAAGCTTGGAAGGAGCCTGCATGGCGTTCAGGAACTCGCTCAGCTTGGGGTCCTTCTCTTTCGTCTCGGGCTCTGGAGTGGCGCGTTTCCGCTTGAGGTTTGCTACGATGGGCTCGGCATTTGCATTGTGTGCAGGCAACTTGGCCATAGCCAGGGGGTGTTGCGACGATTGGCCTTGTCTCCTCGTGGGAGCCTCACCGATCTGGCAGGACGGTCAGCAAGAGATTGGATGAAGAAAAGCAAAGAGCAACGTACGGGCCGGGCCAGCTCAACGCCGATCTTGGACATGCGAATGAAAGTACGGTTGAAGTACTTGACAGCCTTGTGAGCATCTTCAGGCGACTTGTATCCGACATAACCAATTCGGCGCTGAGGAAAGAGTCTGGCGTCGGTGACTTCATATTTGCCAAAGTGCTTCTTGAAGTCGGCCTCGCTCATGGTCGGGGGCAGCCCCCGGACGAAAATACGGGAAGACTCTGACTCCATGGCTAGACGTCTACCTCTGTGTTGAAGATGGGGAGGAAGAAAAGAGGTTGGCAGAGAAGAAGAGATGATGTAAAAAATTTATGGCAGATGCAAGAATTGTCGAGATTTGCGCGCGGCGACTTTGCGGCGGCCGGCGACTCGCTCGGCTTTGCACGTGCCCTCCGTTCGACGCGTCCTCCCAACATCATCCACTCTGTCCCAATCGCTTTCTTTTGGAGCTTGTAGATTGTAGAACTGCAGAGATCCATCATCAACATGTCCGACGAGAAGACCACAACAAACCAGCTCGAGCAGACCGAGAGGCTCGAGGGTAAGTCGAATCGCTGGTCACGAATCACCATCAGAGGCAGTTGAGCTAATGCTTCGCTCACAGCCCAGGTCAAGTCTGCAGACATGGTATGAATCTTGTGACTATCTCTTGTTGCGCATGCGTAGCTCATATCGTTGCCTAGACCGAGGACATGCAGCAGGAAGCCATCGAAGTTGGTAAGTAGGGGGCTTTGTGGAGAGTCACATATGCCGAGAGTGATGGTCTGAAGGGCTGGTGCTAACCAATGTCTCGTTTACAGCACAAGAGGCTATGGAGAAGTTCAACATTGAAAAGGTAAGTCTGATTTGGGTTTGATGCAAGTTGCGCACAAATGCTGATGATACGACACAGGACATTGCACACCACATCAAGAAGACGGTTCGCCAATCCGACATGGCCATTTTGAGAGATGGGAACTGACGGTTACACAGTTCGACGAGCGCAAGGGTGTCACCTGGCACTGCATTGTTGGCAGAAACTTTGGCAGCTTCGTGACCCACGGTAAGGCACCCCTGGAGGCTGCTAGAGCTATCGAATGCTAAAGACTTTGTACAGAGACCAAGCACTTCATCTACTTCTACCTCGGTCACTGCGCCATCCTGCTGTTCAAGACTCAATAAGAGTGCAGATGGAGCAGAGAAGGAGCAATGTCGGGATACCCATGGAGTCGAGGAGCAGTGGAGTAATCAGAAAAGGGCAGGCTTGATCAAGAGACAAACAGACATGTCCTCTTGCGGTTTTCAGCAGCGGAAAAACAGATATACCAGCACAATTTCAGTCAACTGACACAAGACGACGAGCGTTTTGTTTGACTATCACATGCAATAGAAGAGTCTTGGCACTCGCTCCATGTCAGCCAAGCCCTCGCATGCTTGGAAACATGCGATCAATTCGCGATTGCTGTTTCTCTCCAACTTGCAATGCGCCTGTAGCATATTGTTATACTGCACAACGACCGCCATGTTGACGAGCGACGACATCCTGGAGCAGGCGGCGCGCGACGGCTCCATCGACATGTAAGTCGCGTCACTCGCCCTCTGTCCGCCACACGCGTTTCTGACGCATGACGACAGATCCGAATGGCCGCGAGTCTTGGAGAACATTCTGCAGAAACTACACGACGTATGCCCATCCCGGTCTCTCGTACACCGCCGTGGCTGACTTGATCCGAGATTGTTCACAACGACTTTCCCATACCGAAAGCCCCGCCGCTTCCCAGTCCGCCCGTCCTACTGCCCGCCGCGCCCATCGTCCTTCCTTCCAACGACGATCCAGCACACCCACCAAAGTCGCCTGAACCTACCGCTCCGACGACAGAAGCCTCGGAACCCCCACCCAGTACAGACAAGGAGAATGCTGTTCCACGACCGCCCGTCCCTTCGTTCGCCGCAGTCCCACAAGTCCGCCAACAATCTCCTTCCTCCCCGCTACCGCCAGAACTATACTCCCTCTACCACTACTCCAGGAGCACACTCGAGAACAACTTTCCCACAAACCCGCCATACACAATCCAGCGCCTTGCAGAGCTAGTCTTGCATCCAAAGAGATATTACCGCTACCTACCGCCCTTCCTCCAAGCACTTGATCGCGTCGTCTCCGTCACCAGCACCGTAAATGAGTTTCCTCTGGCCCACGCTAGCCTCGATCCCGCGAGCGGCTTCCTGGCGAACGGCGAGCCCGGCGAAAACCAACCCGAGCGCGAAGGCCTGGGAAGTGACGAAAGTCTGGGTGGCGCACTGCTCACTCCCATTCCCTGGTTGAAGCGTGAGAACGGCCACCACGATTTCCGCAGCGAGGGTTCACAGACCATAGAAGGTCCCAATGGCGTCGGCGTCATCGAAACCGTCTCCGTCTCCAACGGCGCACCTGCCTCGCCTCAGGAAGAGGACACGAGGAGTCACGAACAACACCTGCGTGCCGAAGGTGGTGTCACACAAGGCGAATTACTACGTCAGGAGCAGGAAGCTGGCATCGTGCCCGTGGGCCAGGAAGTCCCTCGTCGCACCTTGATGGCCAGCGGTTCTGCCAATGCTGTCGGTAGAGGCGAAAGCATACAAGCCGCAGAGGAAGAGGCGGGAGAGAAACCAGAGGAACACGCTCACGCGCGCGGACCCGAGGAGATTGGAGCCGAAGACATGGGTCCTCAACCAGACTCATCCATCGGAGCCACGAGACCATTGAACATGGAAGCCGCAGCCGGAAGAGCCAAATCTCCAGAAGTCTCGCGTGACGCCAAGGACACTGAAAACGATACTGCCATAGAAGGCACCGCCGAAGGTGCAGAGGACAAGAAGGAAGAACCAAAGCCTGCAGAAGACAAGCCAGAAGAGAAGACGGAGCAGGTTGACGAAGAAATGCCAGACGCCTAGGACGCTGACGACGAGGCCTCTTCCGTGGACAGCAGAGTCCGAGAGGACCCTCCTCCCGTCGCAACCCAAGCCGAAGGATCAGAGGTAGTCGTGGCCAGTGCATTATTATCTTACATGGACGGCATTGATATTGCCGACCCTCCCCCATAAACAACTGAGGCTCTATTCTCTCATTCTGAATCACATACATTCATTCTTCTGTATTTTTGCCATGTCGCCTGTGTGCTAGATACTACAGTATCACATTCTAGCCGTGGAAACCCACAATGCTTTTAGAACGGAGTTGTATTCAAGGGAGGGCCCATCTCCATGCTTGCATCCAAAAAGCAGTGTCGTGATTGTATAACCATATGATCTCACTACATCTCAGCATATCAGAGACTCTATCTGTGAGATGTGTAATCACTTCAGCATACAGTAAAGAAAACACATCCTCCATCACTTCACTCCAAGGCTCGAGATGATGCATGGTCACGACTCTGTGAGGAGCGTTCTTGTGTCGCCAACCCCTTTTTTCTTTGCCCTTAACAGCAACACCTACTTGTGGTTCAGAGATGGAGTTGGTAGAAGAGAGAGAGAGGCTTCTTTGACTTGATCGCCTGTGCGTGTGATGGGGATGTGACAGGGTTACTCTCTTGGCTGGCATTTTTTGACCTTTTTTTCTCTATCTTGCTTGATGATGGTGTTGTTTGTTTGTACGGGAAAAGATGCGTGGGAGATAAGTATAGGTATGGGTGATTATAAAGTAATAAAACTGGTGGCGAGGATGCGGTTTGAGGGTATCTCGTGCAGGGTGCAAAATTATGATTTTGTTGTTAGAGACGCTCTTGGGAGAGGAGATTTCCGTACATAGACACAAGTCAAATGCAGGAAGATTGCTCCAGCAAGCACATGGTAGGAAGATTCTTCATTCAGAGCCTGGGGGTCTTTGTGTGCATACAATATGTTCTTTCATGATGGATGAAATGCATAAATGGTATAATGTCAGATCTCCAGCCACTCCATTCCGCTCCCAAGGCTCTTAGGAGCACGGGAAAACTACTCAAACGCCGCATTCGCATGAGGGCGAGGTATTGCAAGTGAAGCTTTGGTTGTGTTAGCGATTGCTTGTTCATGAGAACCACGATAGAGAGAATCATACCAAGTGGGGGTACCTGCAGTGCACTGGGCATCTTTTCGGCATTGGTCACATTGTGCTTGGTTGCAGCCGGCTTGTCTGATGGAGAGGTGTTGGTATTGCGAGTCGATGGGTGGGCGCATCGTGAGTGTGTATTTGAGAGGTGTAGGAGAGGCGTTGGTAAAGGCAAGGAGAAACGCCAGGAGGAAGGTCACAGAGGCGAGGTGCATTGTGCTGTTTGCTCTTGTGTTGACGGTTCAGTGGCTCTGAAAGCCAAAGTGGATGTAATGGATAGTGCTCAATGAAGATTGATGCTCTGCGAGAATGATGTTGTTCTGCTGTTGGTCAACACCTACCTTTTATACTTGACCATCCAGGCATTTCTGCTCTATGGCAGGAGCACAGAGTGTTGCCGTGATCTCGAGTTGATCATTACAGTTTCGGAGCCACATAATTTGATACTACCTAACCGTGGTCCATGGATAGAACGACAGAGATCCGGTCATGCTGGCAGCCAACCGCGAGCCGTAGCCTGAGAGGCTTCGCACCATGAAGCATGTGAACGGTAAGACAGCTTGTCATGCAACAAGGCGGCGGACAGCGTTTTACTCGTTTGTGGTGACACGATATGTCCGGAGGCAGTATGCCGATTCGGCGGCAAGATGCCGGATAGAGACACAAAGTAACGACCGCTGTTTGTCCTTGCTTGAACCCGCAATTCGGAGTCAGACATGGCGTCGACAGGATGATCTCCCCGGTAGATTCAGAGTACAGAATCAGATCTCATGACATGTCAGGAAAGATTGTGTGAGATGCTCGACATGATGGGAAGAGTGAAGGAGGTTGGTGGAAGCCAAGACAAGGCTGCCTCCCGAACTCTCGTTTGCTTGTTGACTTGTTCCATCCTCAACAACAACAATCTCGTTGATGCAGGTAGCCTCCCAAATTCGAAGAATAACAATGTCGGAGGTAGTGAAACGTGTATACAATAATGTCAAGAGATTGACGAAACCGTGGCTCGCGTCGCTTCAGATGTGAAGCAAGGACGCGCTCGGCAAGCATCCGCCGCAGGGGAGTCGAACAGTTCATCCTGTCTCCATCTGTTTTTCTTCCTGTTGAGTCGTGTCTTCGCGCATACGCAAAGGCAAGCGGCGTCGATTGGCGTCTGTAAAGATGCTGATCGTTTTGTGATAGCCTCTTTGGTCGACTTCCTTTGCAAGCTTCGCGTCAAGCGTTGGGTGTGATGGAAGGAGCGATTCTGCTCTGGTCTTTCGCAGAGTGGCCGCATATCACAAGCTCTGTGAGGCTTCTCAGACTTGTTCCCTCATCTATCGTATTTCCATTCAACCCGGCCAGTCTGGCCCAGAGGCCGCATGCCCGTCGAGAGACATGTCCTCTGATTGAAAACAACATTCAGTTCTTGGTGGCTGCTTTTGGATCGACTTTCTTCAGTGGACGAATGCCAACCCACGTTTTGGAAGAGCGAGCACTTCATCAACAGCAACAGCGGTTATCCAACTAGTTTCCAGTACAACACAGCAGAGCATCTTCGCTACCTAGGCATGGCTTACGTCCTCTCTCTAATGCCCCAGAGTCCGCTGGGCACTCCTTACGATCAACGAAGTTACGAAAGATCATGGTCATCGTTGGGCAGTACAGGCACCGTTCATCATCGCCGTTCGAGACAGTTGTCGGTCGGTTCCTTAGCCTCTGCAGCATCGGTGTGTGGTCCGTCATGGCGCTCGCCCTCGAACCACAGCACGCCGCTCCGATCGACATCATACTCGGACTTTGAGAATGGAACAAATCCCGCAGCGCTCCATCGTCCAACTACCTCGAGCAACATCTCCCGTCCCGTGAGCGTCCCACCTACTGTTCCACAACTCGTGCCTATCACCACGCCCCTGCCCTCTCCTGCCGAGTCGGAACCACTTCTCGGCACACCAGCTTTGAAAAACGAACGCTCTGGCTTGGGCCTTGTCGATGAAGAAAGAGGTGACTGGGAAGAAGACCATGCTTTGCTTGGGTCCGACATCTATGATAGCTCGGCTCCAAATATTGAACCCCTCCTGGCCGATCAAGGTACTGTGACATCTTCTCTGTCGGCCCAGCAGCCCTTCTCGAGATGGATGAACACTCTGAGACTGAAGAAGGCTTCATACAAGAGCCGTGTTCGCCCAAAGCTTGACACGCTGTTCGTGCACCATACGAACCACTCTGTCGTCAACTCACCGGAACCTTCTGTCAGGGGCCATCGCAAGTCAGGATCTTGGGCCTCATCTGCAAACTTCGTGACTGCCGTCAAGTCAGCAACTATAACGGTTGCTAGTGCAAGCATTGCTCCCTTGTCGAGGTCGGCCAGCAAAAGGTCTAGCCGCCCTGGGCTCTGTCGGGGAAGCAGCGGTTTGTTCGAGTCAGAGACTCGCTTCTCGACCGACAGTGGTCGTCCTTCCTTGAGCCTTGTTATCGATGATGCTGCGCGTCAGCGAGCAAGGAAGCGTCGTGAGAAAATTGAAGAGTTGATCAAGACCGAGGAAAGCTACCTTTCGGACCTGAAGGCTCTAAGCAACGTGAGTCCTTTTTGCAGAGGTACGAAGACATGGTTTTGCTGATCTTCCTGTCGCAGGCATACTTTACATTCTTGCCGCCTACATCACCATTTCCAGGAACGCAGACTCGTGCTTCGGCTCGCAGTAACATCACCAACATGCTTCAGCTTCACACTGAGCTGCTGGAAGATCTGCACCAGGTTGTACCTTTTTCAGAACATGACCAAGCGACTACCGAAACATCAAAGCCCAAGCGCAAGCCTTACCATGCCAGATGGCACAACGAAGACTCGATACCCGTTCGGCGACCTCCACTGGGAACCAGTCATACTGGCTGGTCGAATCGCTATTCGCTTGACTCGCACAGAACCCCCAGCCAGGATCCGCTGTCTCTCACTTGCACACCCAACACGGCTGCTGATGTTGGCCGTATCTTCGCGAAGAACGTCAGTATACTTCCACAGCCCTTGATCCACCGTGATGCTGACAGCATCAACAGATTAAGCGGTTTGCCTTGTATGAAGAGTACAGCGCAAGGTGTGAGTCGATGCACGACGATATTGACTTTACTCAGAGAACATCCTTCTCTGTCTGGGACTACGACCGAGCTATCGAAACGCTTTCGGCTTCTGTAAACCCTGTCAAAAGCCGAGAAGCGAATCGCAGAAAGGCGCTCAGTATCAAAGACTTACTCATCAAGGTGATACTTACGACATGATTGTAGAGATTTAAACTAACAACACCACAGCCAATTCAGCGAATCACTCGCTACGAACTGCTGTTCAAGGATCTCTGCAGAGTCACACCTTCCTGCGATGACCCTACCTCTCATGCAGTTTTGGATGATGTTCTCTACCGCCTGGGCGAGACTTGCCGCAATGTCGATGATGCAAAGGATAATCCAGACAAGCTCCGGTTGATGGAGAACTCCAGGCTTCTTCAAGATCGACTTTGCTTCCCTGACAAGGTGTGGGTTACTCCACTCTTTGCAAGCACTGTTGCTGACCGACTCAGATTCCACGTGAACTTCTTTTCCAGCGCCTCGGCAGGTTGTCCCTCTGCGGCACTCTTTACATCGCCTATCGCAACAAGACCAAGTTCAATGGATGCTACATGATCTGTATCTTGTATGAGTCATGTCTTCTGCTTGCTCTGCCAGACCGCTCCTCGTCCAAGTACAAGGTCGTGGTTGGTACTTCCCTGGCGTCTACCAGTATCGAAGAGAGCGACAATGGCAAAGGTATGCTGTATGCGATATGCATCGAATCAGTTACTGACCTTTCCAGGCCTCCAATGTCACACGGCACCTTTTACCTGGAAAATTGTGTTTGAGAGTGCTGGTAAGATGTATGAGCTGATCATGGGTGCTTGCTCGGAGGTCGAGGAAAGTGTTTGGAGAGACTGTCTTGCTGGCCGAATTGCTGTTGAGGCACAGCATGTCGCTGAAGGCCATAGCGCCCCTATCGACCTCCAATCACCACTCACTCGGGAACTTCGCAGTTTCGGCAAAGCTTATAGCAAAGCTAGAGGCTTTGTTCGCCGACTCTCTGTCCAACGTACAGCTACTCTGGGACCCATGATCGACAGCAACCAAGTCATCATTATGCACACATCCGCTCCCAAGGACGACTTGAACAACTCGTCTACTTCTTCATTGCCTGGGCGTTCGAAGTCGCTTCCGACCACGAGTGGCGTACCCATCCTGGCACCCATGAGAGCAGAGCGCATCAAGGTGGAGGCTGCAATGTTCGATGTATGGACAAAGGACTCGATTCCTTACCCAGGCATGGGCTCAAGGCGCACCGAGAACATCTTCAAGGATACGGCCAGTGACTTGCTCCGCAAGCTGAGCATGGCCAGTATTGCCAGCAACTTCTCCAGACGTTCAATGAGTTATACGAGTGTCCATCAAGGCAATCAAGCACCAGAGAAGCTTGTCAAAGCCAAGCCAGTGCCACGACCTGACACCCTCAAGCCGAAGCGTCCACCTCTTGTCAATTTCCACAATGCACCGGATGCATTCTTGCCCGAGGACTTCGAACTGCAAGGACCGGATTCGAAGCGTAGCCGTCGGATTGGATTGCGAACGTTGACGATGACAGACCGACCACGGTCACCCTTCTTCTTTACAGAGAACAAGGCGCCAGAAATAAAGCGAGCCAAGAGTACGACACAGGCGCGTGCACCAGCAGAGACAGAGGTCAAAGCTGAAACGGTAGACGAGGCGGGCAGGAAGGACAGCTTGCGACCAGTCCAGAGTAATGTCGGCAATACAGTAGCGAACGAGGTGAAGGGTGAGGCGAAGGTCGTGGATCCTGATGTGATGAGAAAGAAGAGACCAAGACTCTTGAGGTATCTGACCAGCAAGTCCCGGGTCGGTGACGAATGAGTGGGATGATGCAAGATATTTCTATGGTCAGGTGGAGAAACCTTGATGCTGTTTACGTATGTGGAGAAAGGGTCATTCAGATCGAAGCTTGATCGCTCATGGCTCATGGCTCATGGATTTGACGAGTGGAAAGCCCGAGGTCTGCAGTACAAGAAGCACAAGTAACATTGGGTACAAGAGCATCGAATAGCAATGATAGATCTTTCAGTCACGACCGGTTTTGAGGTTGAACAGAATCATTGGAGTTCTCGAGTTATGTATGAGCTTCCGTTTGTTTCCATCGCGTGTTTATGCCCGAATAATATGGAGAGAGTGGCATGTCTCGGAGATGACACCGGACACAGAAGCCTTCGATATTGAACGTTTGAGACCAGGAAACCTCGCTGTTGCTCCTACGGTAATATATCGTGGCATTCCCAGCTACCCACGTACACAGTTGATTCCAGTCGGTGGATATGTCCATAGAGAGTCCAAAGAAATACGACTACTCGTAGTGTCATCGAACGCTTCTGATTCCCATGACCATTGCGCATTTCGATAACGATACATGGTGCATCATGCTTGGCAGAGGTGTCGGATACGAGATCTCCAGGCGTCTGATAGCAATCCCCCGCTGCAAGGTACCGATGACGTAGGTCTGTGCTGAAGCTATGAAGTCAGGGAAGTCGCGTGTTCAATGGTTCAAAACGACCTTCAATTGTCTTCGTAAAACATTCTTCCTTCTTCATCACACATCTTCATCGCAACAACAGCTCAAATCAACTCCCAATCCTTACACCCAACCCCAACCAATCACTCAACAACACCACCAGAATGAGAGGAAACGCAGCACAAGTCAAGGTTCACTTCAAGGGCGCCGACGACGACTACATTGTCTTTGTCGACTCCGCTCAGGCCGTTCGTGACTGGAAGGCCGACAAGTCGGTCCCTCTCGCTCAGGTCGTCAGCGGCTGGAAGATCTTCGTCACCCACAAGTACGTGTCGACATGCCCAGCTACCCCGCCATACCCACACCAAGGCTGACCATACTATCAGACAAGGTAC
The DNA here is from genome assembly GCA_019677095.1 of Aureobasidium sp. SLJ-2021a. Classification (NCBI taxonomy): domain Eukaryota; kingdom Fungi; phylum Ascomycota; class Dothideomycetes; order Dothideales; family Saccotheciaceae; genus Aureobasidium; species Aureobasidium sp. SLJ-2021a. The sequence continues at coordinate 291,447 of JAHRBU010000028.1, forward strand.
CACTGGTATCCTCGACGGTGCATCCAACAGCCAGCTCGAGAACGAGTTCGGAACTCACAAGGAGGAGGACGTTGTCAAGCAGATCCTTGAGAAGGGTGACATCCTTGAGACTGAGGTAAGACGACCCGGTGCACATCAGACTATGGCAGCACTGACACCAAATGACAGAATTCTGCCCGCAACGGTGACAGAAACATTACCCAAGGCCCCTCGGTCGGCCACTAGACGTGGTCCACATCACCAATCCGAACAGCTCGCAAGCGGTTGCAACGCCTCTTTGATGAACGCTACCACTCATCACGTCGTCGCCAATGCCACTCCGGCTAGCAGCATAGATAGCGACGCGGGTGTCATACATACTTTCACTCTTCCGCTATCAGGTTCCGATGATACCTGACGACATGACTCTTCTTACATAAGTCATTGATACCACATCATGAATGAAACGAATTTCAAAGTTAACAACTGTCTTGTGTCTTGTATAGTGACTGCTTCCGATTCCGTTGTGTCCCCACGCGTGCTAAAGTCTAACGCATTGAAGCTATGGAAATGCACAATGGTGTCCAAGTCCAAGGAGGAACGTTATATGAGGCTCTGTCTACGGACAGGCTTCTGACCTGGAAAGTATTGTGCATTTCTACGGCTACCCCATGACAGTTTACAGCACAGAGAGAGGATGAATCATGCTATGTCTGTGTTTTCATAGCTACTGTACGGCGCTATCAATCAGACTAGTAGACATGCAGGTGAGCAATCTCAAACAAATACATTCTGAAACCAACTCGTATCGCCTGACCAAGGTCAACGTGAACAGGACAAACGAATATAGCCAGACTTGTCTCACGTGTCTCGACATCCGCGAAACAACCACCTCAGTGTCTGACTGTGAATGAGCAAAATCTTACCAGGCAGCAGCGATCAATTTTATCATCACTCAGCCATGAGCTCCAAGTGATTAACTGGGGTCAACCTCCCAGCCCAGAAAACTAACATCACACGTGGATCATTTAAAGTCCATCGCTGCGAGCCACAGCTTGACTCATCACACATCAATCTTTCTACTTCACTGAATGCGCGGGCGCAAACCAACAACCACGTATAACCTGCGCAAACTCCCCCTCGCTACTCACAGTCACAGTTCTTGGTGTTTCTTACATACACCACCAACATGTGGTCAACAACGTCCAGCACAAACAACCTGCTCGCAAGACTGCCAGACGAGCTCATGCATCACATTGCCGACTACGTCAGCATCCCTGAAGTGACCATGACCACCCCGATGGACATGAACGCATCTATGAGTCCCTCAGTTCCGCCCGCCGATGGATCATCTCCGTTCCTTGATTTGCCTCGCGAGTTGCGCCGTGCAATCTTCAGCTATCTGCTGCCGCCAAAGGATAAGATTGTTGAGCCTTATCAGACGCCTACTCAACCTCAAGTCGCGACGCATGTAGCGCCAGTTGCGCCAGTTGCGCCTCATACAACCACCCAGCGTCTGAATTGGCTCGCCGCCCGTCCGAACGCCAGAAAGGCAGGGAAGAAACCCTATCTGGCTGTAGGCGATGCTCTGGTCCTTTGCAAGCAGATTGCCGCAGAAATCCTGCTCATGCTGTACGAGGAGCGCACATTCGCCCTCAACGTCTACGATGGCATCAGGGATGGTGGCATCGAGTTTCTCAACTCGGGTCGTCAGCGTCTCCAATACCGTGAGCACTTCACTTTCGTACGCTTCAAGCGCTTCGAGGGCCCTGATGACCCTTTTGGGTTCTCACGTATCAAACGCCTCATGATTCGAGTCTATCCAGCAACCGAGGCGGCCTCGGAACAAAAGAACAGTCGTCACGATGCAATGCACACGCACTTCATGATCCGCGCTCTCGTCAGGCTCCTGAAGCATGGAGGTAACTTTGGCCTCAATCGCTTGCAGATCCGCTTTGTTGAGCCTCAGAGTAATTTATGGCGACCTTTTCCCTGGCAAAACACCTCCAACTTCTCTATACGCAGCTCTTCGATTCATGGAATATCGAATGTCGAGCTCATTCTGCGCGGCCTGCTAGAGCTCCGTCAAGTTCACACTGCAGTCTGCGAACTACCTCCTGGTCTGTACAGAGACAGTGCCCTCGGTGACTTTGTCGACCACATATCCGGCGTTGTCACAGGCAAGCTCCATCCTAGCACCATCGATGACGAGATTACCACAAAGATCGAGGGCGCAAGAGACATGCTCGATGACTGGATCCAGTGCACTATGTTCAGCACCAAAGCTTCGAGAGCTATGACTGCAGCACTGACAGACTCTGACTTTAACGACGTACAAGATGCCGATTCTTTCGACTACTCCCCGGACCAGGACGGTTTCTTTGAACCACTTGTCCGCTCCGACAACACAACAGCACAGTCGAGAGCTGGTGCTTACTCGCCTGCACTTCGCGACGTCTACGAGAAACGTATCACGACTAATGATATCAAAAATGATGAGGACCATGCCACCAAGCTGCAAGCCTTCAAGCGCAAGGCGTCACCACCAGCCAGGAACGGACCAGCTCGTACCCGCTCGACAAGACGCTCAGCACGCAATTCACCATTGAATTCTTCCAGTTGCGAATCTAGCGGGGGTGCTTCACTTTTTGATATAATATCCATTGACGATGACGATCTCATGCCTGGCTCGGGTTCGCTGGTTCATGACAACAGCACATCTACCAGTCACCATAGAACTCGCCCATCAAAAACCCGTACGAACGACCATGGCTCTGTTGTGAAATCTGCACTGCGGAGATCAGACAGGGTGCTTGCCCGCAATGCTGTTGACCATGCCAAAATGGAAGCCGATGAGGATAATTCTTCTCAGATCGATCACCCTATGAGTGATTATCCCGTCTCTCAACCCGGTCTTTTCGTTTCAAATCCTGCGGAAGCCAGCAACTCATATGGATCATCAAATCTGCTCAACCAGGCTACAAGCAACATCACTCAGGATGCTGCCAGACCTGCGAACTCGCGACAAAACGTGTCTCAAGATCCCATCGACCCCAAGGATAATGAAGAGGGCGATATTGGGCTAGACCCCTGACTTTTCGGCCTAAGCCTTCATTGGACTCCGAACCAGAAAGATGGCGAGGGAGACCGAACAACAATATGGGGACAGATGCTGGAATGACATACATGGCTCGGGAAAGATGAAGGTTGAGATGGCAAGTAGCTCGACGAAGATCTGAGCACAAAAGATATTGCTTGATACGAGCATAACAAGGTTTGCTTGTTCTTTATATATCAAAGAAATGCTCAATTCGATTTTGATATCTTCTTTTCAAGACAAGTCCTATAGAATACTGCTCTTCTATGGTGTGCATCTCTCATTGACCGCATTATTCTATGTTTTCTGTTGTAGTTGTGTAACTTAGTTAATGCATACAATCATGTTCAATAAACATAGCCTGTGGCATTTAATGCTTAAAAATCTCATCGTGTTCATGAACAGTCTCGAATACTCACCTACCGTTGAGGCTGCAATCTTAGCGAAACGTCATGGGGGATAAGCTATCGAAGCCTCTGCAAACCTCGCCTTTCTTACAGTAAGAGTTCTTGTGATCTTTTAGCATTGTATATGCCATGCTTATCTTCCTAAGAGCTAGAACCCATTCGAACTCTTCACAGCCAATCAAAACAGCAGGAGCAAAAAGTGGAAATAATTTCGGGAAGAACTTCCTGCTTCGACCGGCACGGAAAAAGACTTCCGACTTCGGATACATATCTCCAGCTCTCTCCTACTAAAAACCAACGACGTTGGCATAATTTTCGCTCGAGCGCTCAGAGTGGCCAATTGAGCCCTTGACTATAGCCAGTAAGGTATGGCGAGATTTCTGTCGGTGTGAGATATGGGGAGCAGAGATTTTCTCGCTGCTTCGTACAAAACCAAGGTTTGGGCAGTCTCGATGGCAAACTTCCTTTTCCTTCGCGCACATTCAAAATGACTACACGAACGACTCTCGAGATGCAGGAGCAACCGCGGCGTCGGTCTATAATTCCTGGTCATGATTTGCAGGCGCCGACTCCGGCTACAATCTCTGCTGGTTCTTCTTACTTTCCTGACCTCGAAGGCAAACGGGTGAACTGGCATGATTTGCCTGACATCTCATCAATCCCATCGACACCTGCTGGAGCACAAACGCCAGCAGGAGCGAGCACTCCAGGCTGGACAACTCCTGGAAATGCGACACCAGGATGGCAGACTCCAGCCGGTGCTTCGACGCCAGGCTGGGCGACACCCAAATCGACTCAGACTCGCGCACTACTGTCAGAAACCGCATATCCTGATATCGGCACAATCTACTCATGGCGAGGCGTCATGATATTGGTCATCACATGTGGTTCTCAGCTTATGGATAATATCTTTATGACGGCCGTCAATCTCTCTCTTCCGTCTGTACAGAAGGAGTTCAATGTTTCTTCTGGAGATCTTCAATGGTTACTCTCAGCATACACTCTTACCTTTGGTGGTTTCCTACTTTTCTCCGGCGTTTTGGCCGACCGTTACGGCAGAAGACAAGTCTTCTCTATCGGTATGGGCGTACTATCAGTTTGGACTCTGGCGAATGGCTTCGGAAACTCTTTTATCCAACTAGCCATTTTCCGAGCTTTGCAAGGCGTCGGTGCTGCAATGACAGTCCCATCTTCGATCGGTATCATCAGCTCTCATTTCGTCGCCAGCGAGCGTGTGGTCGCTCTGACAATGTTCGGTGCATCCGGCGCAGTGGGCTTCTGCGCAGGTCTCATCTTTGGCGGCTTCGTGACCGACTCCCTGGGCTGGCGATACATCTTCCGCATCGCCGTTGCTGTGACCGGACCGCTGGGTATCATGGGCTGGATCTTTCTTCCCAAGGACCGTAAAGAAGGCACCGCACGGCCGAAACTGGACTTTGTGGGTGCAGGTCTTTCGACTGGTGGTTTGATACTGCTTTCGTTTGTTCTCTCGAGCGGAGGCGAGTATGGCTGGAACAAGGCTTTCATCATTGCTCTGCTCGTCATTTCTGTCATTATGATATGCGTGTTTGCGTACGTGGAGAAGAAGGTCAGCAATCCGATTATGCCGCTCTCGCTCTGGAAGATACCAAACTTTGCTTGTCTCTGGATTGCAGGATTTGTGCTTTACGGAAGCTACCAGACCGTCATATACTATGTCGTCTTGCAAGCACAGGAAATCGCTCACCTTTCCGCCGGCGCAACCGCGTTGCGTTTTCTGCCCATGGGCGCTGCGGGCTTCACGACAAACATGATTCTGGCGAAATGGATGAAGCACATGAACACCCAATACCTGATGCTTCTGGGTATGCTGATGACGACGCTTTCACCCATCCCGGCCTCCCTGATGCCAGCTTCCTCGCCTAGCTTTTGGAGATACATCTTGCCGACTTCGGTGATGGTGGTTACGGGCGTCAGCATCTGTTACATCTGCATCACCAACATTATGTTGTCCTCTGTGCCGGCCAATGTCAAGAGCTTGTGCGGTGGACTTGTCAACACGGCGTTTCAGATCGGAAGTGGTGTCAGTCTTGCACTGGCAGCTGCAATCGTCGACGCGGTGGATGTCAAGAAAGGCCATGCGGCCAGCCAACAGTACCAGACGGGACTGTATTGTTGTATTGGATTGTCTGGGTTGGGCCTTGTGGTTTCTGCGTTTGGGTTGAGAGGGTTGAGTGGAAGTGCTGGTGGTGCTCAAGTGCATTAGTGACTTTGGGCTCTCACAACACATTAGATCATTGTTCTAGTAATCTTTCCTGTAAAACCAATAGACTTGAAGTTATACAAACTCGATAACTTGGCAGTTTGCCACGACGACATCATGCTTTCAAGCCACCCCATATTTCAGCCTGGCGTTTTACTTTCAATGACACTCACACTTCTATCGAACAAAGACACCACCTCCACATCACGACTCTCTCTGTCAAACACACATCATGACCAATTCCGCAACCGTCACAGATATTCTACACAATTACCGCTATCACCTGCTCGCTGGCCTCTATATCGCGGTAACGGGCACGGCGTTCCTACGCATCTCGCGACAGCCGTATACAAGGTCTATCAAGTTGGAACAGTGCGAGACGGTGTTCAAGGGGACTACACTATTGGCTGCGATTGCTGGAATTGGGCTTTCCGAAAGGGTTGACAGGAGAAATGAGAGTTTGGGGCATGAGGTTTAAAGACAGTCACAAATGCGAGTCTCATCCTGTGCATCTAGCACTGGAGTGCTCACCAAGCACTCAAATCAGACATCCGAGAGGTTGGAAAAATCACAACGCCAAGACGTCTTTGAAGCAATAGTGTGTTTCTTTGTAGATCAAGCATTGGAAAAGTCATGGACGTTTTTAACAGGTTGACCGTTTGCTGCAGGGTCGGTGGGAAGCGATCTCGATCAGTGTGATGTAAGCGGGTGAGAGACATGAGGGATTCCAGACATGGTAGATGTGTGTATGGCGGACGAGATGGTGACAATTGGTGAAAACGCAAGCACGTGTAGGCAAGCGAGATGGAGCAGAGAGTGGAAAGAGCAGAAGAGTGAATGTCTGCAGAGAGATGGAAAGAGCGGAAGAGTGGATGCCTGGAGAGGGTGAGAAGATGAGAGGGTGGAAAGAGCGGATTGGATGCTTGGCACAATGTCGGCGACCATTCCCGATTGGGACTTGATTGGAACGCGGCAGGTCACGGAGGATTTGTCGATGCAGCAATTAGAGCAGGGCAGACCTGGCAATAAGATGGCCAAGGAGGGTCAGAGACGGTTGGATGGGTGCACTGAAAGGAGAAGAAAGCAAGGCCGGGTTTGTAGCGAGCGGGTTCAGATGTTTGGTCAGGCTAAAGTGGTGCTGAAGCCAATCGGCATGCTGCAGTTGACAAGGAGGTTTGTGAAGCTGGACGGCCGTCGTATCGACATGCTCCATCCAAGACGGCAACCAACTTCTCACCAAACCTGATCTTTCTTTTCGAAAACACCCCAAATTCCTCGCTCAGCGCAGCTTCAACCCTCCACGACGCACCCGATACACAGCGTCCCAGCAGCGAGCTCAACCCTCTTCCGGCCACGATGAAGGCAGCTCCTCTGCTCGTGTCCTGGCACAACGACAACACGCCCATCTACTCTGCCCACTTTGAACCTCACGGCAAGGGCCGACTCGCGACCGCCGGAGGTGACAACAATGTCAGAGTGCGTGAACCTCAGCACCCTTCGTCACGAGCGTCACTGACAGTCGGCAGCTCTGGAAAATTGAAGGAAGCGGAGAAGACAGAAGCGTGACTTACTTGTCGACGCTCGCCAAACACACCCAAGCCGTCAACGTAGTACGATGGTGTCCGAAAGGCATGTCTCTGCCCTTGTCCCCCACGCCCTAGACACAGACTGACGATTGACCAGGTGAAATGCTCGCGTCGGCCGGAGACGACGGAAACATTCTGCTCTGGGTGCCCGCCGAAAACGCTGCTCTCCACGCCACGACGTTTGGAGAAGATGGACTAGAAGACAAGGAGACGTGGCGTATCAAGACCATGTGTCGCTCGACGGGATCGGAAATATATGATCTGGCCTGGTCCCCGGACGGCGTCTACTTCATCACGGGCAGCATGGACAACATTGCTCGCATCTACAACGCCCAGACAGGTACGCCCGCCTGCGTATACCACCCCACGACACAAGACTGACAAGCTCACAGGCTCGGTGATTCGCCAGGTGGCAGAGCACAACCACTACGTCCAGGGCGTTGCCTGGGATCCGCTAAACGAGTACATCGCTACCCAGTCAAGCGACCGCTCCGTCCACGTCTACACGCTCAAGACCAAGGACGGTTCCTGCACTCTGACCAACCACAACAAGATCAGCAAGATGGACATGCCCACGCGCCGTGTGAGCCAAAGTAGTCCTGCCCCGCCAGACTTCCGCGGTCGTGCATCCTTTGTCGGCAACGAGTCTCCGGCTCCTAGCGCGCCCGGCACTCCCCTGTCGCTCGCCCTGCCCATGAACCCTCCACAAACCACCCAAAGCCGCCGTTCGTCCTTCGGTTCCGTCTCCGTCTCGGGCCAGTCGATGCGCCGCTCAGTCTCGCCTAGCCCGTCAATGCCTCTACCCGCCGTCATGCCATCCGCTTCGCCCAGCATCGGCGGTGGCCTGAACATGCCTGCCCGCAGCACCGGCATGTACGCCAACGAGACGTTTACATCCTTTTTCCGCCGCTTGACCTTCGCTCCCGATGGCAGTCTGCTCTTCACCCCCGCCGGCCAGCACAAGGAAGCTCACCCCCCTACGACCGAGCCGAACAAGACGGACGACGTGGTCAACATGACATACATCTACACAAGAGCTGGGCTTAACAAGCCGCCTGTCGCAAAGTTGCCTGGCCACAAGAAGCCCTCGTTGGCCGTCAAGTGTTCGCCCATCTTCTACACCCTCCGTGCTTCTCCAGTACCGACAAAGGACATCACAATCGACACCCATGTGGATGACGAGATTCCTCTTCTCCCGGAGCCTGTCGTGCCTTCAAAATCCACCTCTTCCATGGAACCGCCACCAATTGTGCCTTCTCCAGCCCTCGGCCATGCGCATCCCGCTCCCATGCCCTCACCCAGAACCGAGGATGGCTCTGCCGCTCCAACTCCCTTGAACGGTCCTCCACCAGTTTTCGATCTCCCGTATCGCATAGTTTATGCTGTCGCTACCCAAGACTCTGTCCACGTCTATGACACCCAGCAATCCAAGCCTCTGTGTGTTGTCAGTAACCTGCACTACGCTACCTTTACTGACCTGACCTGGTAAGCTGATTGCTCTGCTTGTTCTTTTGTCACATGCTAATCAAATCACAGGTCAAACGACGGCAACACGCTACTCATCACATCATCTGATGGCTTCTGCTCGAGCTTGAATTTCCAGCCTGGAGAACTCGGCGTTTCTTACCAACACCCACCAATCCCTCGCCATGTTCCGTCTACCATCAACACTGCCGGATCTCCTTCTGCCGCTGCCGCATCGCCTGCATCAACTCCCATCGCAGCATCCATGCCCCAACTGATGCGTAATCCATCATCTCAAGGACACGGTGCACCCTCGCCGTCTCCCTTCACCATGCCCGGTAGTCCCGCCAGAAGTCTGTCCACAGCCAGTGTTCCCGGCAGCATGGCCGCTCCCGAGCAATCAGCCGACACACCGGAAATGAGCAGCGTACCCAGTCTCACAGCCGCTTCCGGTACAGCCATGCACGGAGGCGTGCCCATGTACACACCTCCCCAAACTCCTGGATACGTTTCCGCAACTCCTGTCGTGCCTGCCTCTACCGGCGCTGGTGCCACGTCCACTTTTGCCACGGCCGTCAAGCGTGAAAACGAGGGCGGCGAGGAGTCTTCCAGGGATAAGAGACGGAGGATTGCACCTACACTGATCTCGAACCCATGAGCATAGAAGCAGATGGGGTTTCATCAATGGCGAGTGAATGAATATCACGGAATTGGCACGCGCGCGGCGTTCATATCTTTAGGGCAGTCAGGGCATGGCGTATCGTTCTATCTTTGTGGCAGGGATACCAATTATTCTTTTCTATCGTTCGGGCCAGGGGAAACACGGCGTTTTTATCGTCTCTTTGCAGTTTTCAGAGTTTGTGGCGTGGTTTGCTGCTACGGCTTCTTCTTTTCTATCATATCGGCACAGACAGCTTTATGTAGCTTCTCTTATCCTCTGGGTAGGGGGTTGTACCAAAATTGCATCTAATAGAAATCACTCGCTCTGGTGAATGGAGAAGGATAGGAATGAATTGAACCGGGGGAAACTGTGTTATTGATCTCATCTTCCTTTGTGACTTGAAGCCTGGCGACGGACGGGAACTTGGACCTTTGGCTTGAGAGCTATTCTTTTCTTTATCTTGCTGACTGATATGCATCAGTATTGATGGAACTCTCTGGCTTTGCCGACTGTTGTGTATCAGTATCGATAGAGCGCCGTATGGATCGAAGATCATCAGCTCTCGGGGTTCAGAAAAGACACTGATACCAATACCGAGGTTCGGGGATCAACGATATGTGTTTTATTTCTTGCTGTGCTACTCGAGGGCGATCCAGCAAGAAACACATGGCTGTAATTTCTTTCTTTTTTTTTCTCTTTTCTAGATTTGTTTCGAGCAAATGGCCTCGAAGAGCGCTACAGTATAGTTTCTTTTATTCTTTATTAGACTTGTTCTATGTATATCGTCCTCAGGAGCCCCAACTAAATAGGGTAGGTAGGTAGGTAGGTAGGTAGGTAGGTAGGTAGGTAGTTGCGTATGGGGGTCTTGGTTTTTGTGGTTGGGGAAGCAATTCGATGCAGCCGCGATTTCCATATCATAAGCCACTACCCAGCGCCCGTGAGCAGGAGCTGGAACCCGCGATCTCGTGGTATGTCGAGGAAGTTGCGGGTGTGCTCCAAGCTGCACCATTGTGGTTTGTGCTTGCCAGGGCAATAAGAATCTACAGCTTCTGCATCGAAGCTGAAGTTTGAGCATGACATCTCGACGTCGAGGTGGGCGTTGGTTCCGTGTGGTATGGCCTTGCGACTTGACCTTACTTGGGACCAGACGAGTAGCAGAACTTTGCATTTGATAAAGTCACCGATGCCGACCAGGTGTGAGATCGACGTTTGTGCCTTTCCAACCACGAGTGGTTCCTTGGAGACGGACCAGGAACCCAAGGAGGCCAAAAAGGTTCACGGGCTTTGGGTTCACGATGGCTGTGTGGTTGTCTCTCAGGGGTGTGTGATAGAACGACACTTGACCAAGTGCAGTGCCGCGAAGAGATTCGGGATCAAAGATGTCACGCGCGCCGGGGAGTAAGGTATTCTCAATACCGATTACCTATTCCAGTCATGTATCGGTTTCTCTGGTATCAGCAGCATTAACATCCAGTGCCATCACTCGCGATGCGTCTGCGTCTCGACCGGGCCTTCGATACGGGTCTTCGGCGCCAAAATCCACTTGCAAGGGGCCCATGCCCATGGCACCCGGTTTCATATTGAACTTGTCGCGGATGAAGTTACGAAGGTGATCTGTACTAATGTCTAAGACGAGGTTCAGCTTGAGCTGCTGCAGATTGGCAAAGTTGGTTGCGGGCAGGTCATGCCAATCATCAATCTCTTGGATCCATAAGAGCTTGCATCTGCGTAGTAAAGAGTGGCTTTTTGACAGAGCGACTATAGCTGAGAAAGAGAGGGGGCACTCTATATCCAGCTCCAGGTCTTCTAGGTGGGGGAATCTGCTTGTCCATGTAATAAAGTAGTCATCTGTCATCCAAGGCGCTGTGAGATTCATGTTGATGGGACGTATGCTGAGCGACCGTAAACTGCTCAAGGCTGAAAGAGCTTGCATGTCCTCCGGAGTGGCTTGCCAATCGTTTGTTCCAGGTCTGTATCTCTGTCCCTGATAGTAAGTCTCATGGTGTTTGATGCCAATCACGAGATTCAGATATGTGAGGTTCCGCAGACGGCCTATGCTAGGACAGATATGATGAGCATGATCCTCCACCACAAGTTGGAGGCGTGTGAGTGATTGCACGGAGAGCGACAGAAATTTCGAAACTGGCAACATGTCGCCCTTCAAAGCCAGAGATTGAAGGTTTCTGAAAGGAGCGTCATGTCTTTCGATACACTCTTCAATACCGTCTCCGACTAGACCATGGTCCAGACGAAGATGTTCGAGATTGGCTATAGTTGCAAGACCCCTCAACATGCTAGTCACAGGAACTGGAACATTGGCGGAGCTGCGTCGGATTTCGAATTTGCGCAAGGAAGTGCAAGCTTCCAGGATTGCTTGAGTGTTGTGCGGTAAAGCTGCAGGTTCAATGTTGGTAAGGACGAGCTCTTCGAGTTGGCCAACCACGAGAGGTAGAAGACCGACCAAGGCAGCTGACACAAGAGAGCCGGGCAGCTCGTTGCCGAGGGTGAGGGACTTGAGGTGCCGAAAGTGACTGGGAAAGGAGAAAAAAGTGTCGGAGTCAATGGGATCAAGGTTGGGTTTCACGATGAGCGCCCTGCGGTTGGAAGATTGCACTGGAACTATCTGCAGGTCGCGTAGGTTGGGGCAAAGTTTAGTCATCTGGCTTAGTTCATGGCGAGTGAGGGCGAAGCTGCCCCGAAGAATGAGAGTCTTGAGGTTGGGTTGCAAAAATGGCAAGATGCCCATATGGTCGGCTCTCAATATGAGATGTGTCAAGCTCTCGAATTTGAGATTCTCAACCAAGTCGAAATAGATTCTTGCAGTGTGGAGATTCAGGACACGGATCTTGCTAACGTATAATTGGCGCCTGTCGTCTCGAAAGCCCATGTTGGAGAAAGTGACTTCGAGGTTGGACAGTTTGTTCCACAGGATGTCAGCAGTATGATTGAACCAGAATTGGTTGACTCTCATGGGATCAAGCAAGTTTTTGCGATCCCTTTGGGTCAAGGATGTTTTGTCCTTGACCAGATGATCGAGTATGTCTTGCTGGATCCCGCGCGGCAGTTGCGAGAAGGTCACCATGATGATATCGCTATAGCCCTGTCACAATTGGAAAGAAAGAAGAAAAGGACAACAAGGAAGGACGCGGTACAGGATTCTGCAGTGTAGAGAAGGGGAGGCGTGGCAGTGCAGCGCAGCGCTCCTTCCTAAGCAGTTGGTGTTTGGTAAAGCACGGCGGGAAATAAGACGGAGTTTAGGCCAACCACAGGGTCAGGTGCACGGGCGTCACGGTGCCGACGGGAATTGTTTGTGTACAAAAGTAAACACTGGCCGCTTGCACATTAAACCACGCCATCTCGTCCATTACTAACCCACAGCTTCTCGACCAGACACGAGCAACAATCATGGTCGCCACACGAGCCATGGCCGCCAAGAAGGCCCCAAATTCGACCGACGACAAGGAGAACGACAAGCAGCTGGCACTGCGCAAGAAGCCTGTGCGTCGCGGCACTGCAAAGGCTGCCACCACATCAGGAAAGTCTTCGGCCACCGCTACGACTACGAAAGCTTCAGCTTCTACCGCATCCGAAAAGCCACCGTCCACCACTACCACATCAGCAAAGGCGTCAGCGCCAGCTGCTCGTCCGAAACGTCAGACACGTGCCGCCGCTGCCCCGCCGCCAGAGCCCGCTCCACAGAAACCTCCTGCCACCCGACGAAAGCCTGCCCTTCCCGAAGTCGCCAGAGGAAAAGCCTTGAGATCGAGAAAGGTCGATGCTGCGCCAGAGCAAGAGCCAGAGCCAGAGCAAGAGCCAGAGCCAGAGCAAGAGCTAGAACCAGAATCAAAAGAAGAAGAAAAGCCCGCTTCTCCACCACATAACAAAGTGGGGGCTCTGAGATCCAACAAGCCTGAAGACATAGTCAAGCCCGAGCCTGAGCCTGAGCAAGAATCCGAGTCCGAGACTGTAGCGGAACCCGAGCCAGCCCCAGAAGTGAGCGAGGACGAGGATGTAGAAGACGAGCCCCAGGTCAAACAATCAAAGACACCGAAAACTCGAGCGCCCGAGCTCAACCAAAACCCGGATCAAGTTGCGCGGGAAGAAGAGGACGACGAGAGCGAGGAGAATGACTCTTCCGACGACGAGATTTGCGGACCCAAGACACCAATGCGCCGCACCACCAGAAGCCAAGCTGCACCACGAACAGCCATCTCTTCAGCAACTGCTCGCAAGTTACAGACACCTGCTCGTCGCTTCCTCACCCACAGGACGAACCAGGGCACTCCTCAGACACAGCGCATGCCGCACAAAGCGACACGCGCTTCGTCCCCTCCTCGCCCCATGACGGTAGCCAGAGGCGCAGAAAAACCAATGGTTTTCCGTCCCCTGAAGCACCACACTCCACGTCACACACCTGTCCCAAAAACCGCTGACCATCAGCCGGGTGTTGAGATAGAGGAAGAAGTTCAAGACGACACGGAAACAGACTTGGAAGAATCGAGCGCTGACGAACTCGACAACCAACTCGACAAGCTCCAAGACGAAGACATTGTCATTATGCCCACACCTGCCCACACTATCCGTTTCGAAACCGTCTCGAGCGACTCCGAGGACGAACTCGCTGGTACTGGAGGCATCCTCGAAGAAGACGATGATGACGATATCGACGAAGACACTGTTGTTGTTGAGGCCGATGACAAGAAAGAACCCGAATATCTCCCTGCTCAATCCAATACAGAAGATGATGCAATTGACGACTCGGAAAGCATGGCCGAAGACAGTCATCTTGATGACAGCATCTTGCCCGAACCGCAGTTTTCGGCTGACTTCACCACGTCTGTGCCTTCATCACCAGCTTCTGTCGCTGCAATGCCTCCTCAGATCAACATTGAAGACTCGGAACTTCTTTCTTCTCCTGCACCTTCGACTCCCGCCTCTGTCGTTCAACGTGGTCTCGACTCTCCCACACAAGAAGTTACTCCGGCATCAAGACTCTCACTCGATGACAACGACCTGCTTTCGTTGATTGAAGACGATGCTTCCACACCAAGCGTGAAGCCGCGAGTGTCTTTTTCGACTGCTACGGCCAAGATGCTCCAAACTCCCCGCATGCAGTTCGCACTAGGTGGTGTCGACGCCACTGAAGTCGATGACAGCCCATCTGTAATTGTGAGCGAGCCTGCGGAACTTGAGAATGACCAAACCGCGACAATCAATCCTTCACTCCTGGAAGTGGATGACTATGGCGTCAAGTTGGCTTCCAATCTAGAGAATGCTGCCGCTATTCCCACTCCGTACTTTGCAACGCCTGCCGCTCGTGAGCGCTTAAGTATGGGCTTCTCCAAAGAGCGCATGAGCCTCCTTCAGGATGATATCTTCAATCTCGTCGACTTTGATCATGTTTCTCCCGCCAAGACAGATATTCAGACTCCAGTTACCCATGATATGCCAGTTGATGCTGAATCCATGGAGCTTTCAACTCCAGGGTATAATGCTCGTCGCCAATCCAGCCACCCGAAGAACGTCTCGACGTCAACTGGACAGGTGCAAGGTGAACGTAGATCGTCTATGGCTGTTCTAACTTCTCCGAGCTATGCAAGATCAACCTTTGCATTCGACTCTCGTCGCAAATCGCTTCCTGCCACTGCGATACACACTCCGATGAACGGTGATCTTCGACCACGTACTGCCGAGACTTCCATCAGGCCAACTACTAGTGACTCGTTCGCAAAGCTTTGGGCCAGTAAGCAGCGAAGATCTTCAGTCAGAAAGTCACTCTTGGAACACACGATTCCAGACTTGGCTGAGATACACTCTTTTGTCCCCTCAGAGCAGTTGGACTATTGCAAGCGCGACTCTACGCCATCTCAGCGTCGTACTGGTACCGTCCAGCTCCAGGCCAATCCGGTCTCCCCTCAAGTGCCCTTCTCCGGTGCCAAGCCTAGAAGACATACGCCAAGTTCTTCTCTCAAGGTACGAAACGCAGGCCGTAGTCCACTCAAGGCTCGCAGCAGCAGTCGTGGCCCCATGAAGATTCGTAGCCCCATGAAGCTTCATGACGCGAGCCGTAGTCCGATGAAGCGTCTTCGTGAAGCTCCACGAACACCCATGAAGACACCGCTCAAAGCCGCCGGTCTCGCAACACCAGCCGTTTACCCAATGACGCCGCACCCCTTGCAACCACTGAAGTCTGTCACGGCATTGGTTGAAGTCTTTACGCTAGACGGCTCCTCTGCTTCGGGCCCCTTCATAGCACTTCTTCAGGGTCTGGGCGCCCGTACGACAAAGTCTTGGTCCGACCGCGTTACTCATGTCATCTTCAAAGACGGATCTCCCACCACACTTCAGAGAGTACGCCTAAGCAACAAAGACCCCAACGGCAAGAAGATCTTCTGCGTCAACTCTCGTTGGGTAACTGATTGTGAGCGCAATGGTACTCGCATGGACGAACAAGCAGACATTTACACTGTCGACCTAAATGAGATACCTCGCGGCGGACGCAGAAGGAGAAAGTCCATGGAACCCGCTGCACTGAGAAATGTGGACGGTAACATCGTTCACAGCAACAACAGCAGTGCCAACAGTAGCGCAAACAGGAAAAGTGTCAGTTCTAGACAAAGCATTGTCGGGGGCCGCCAGAGCATCAATCTTGCTCGTGCCAACAAGAGTCTTGCAAGAGCATCCCTAGCATCAAGTTTCTGGGGCGATGACTCGCTCGTCAAGAAGACGCCTGGCCGCAAACAAGCTAGAGATTCTTGGGACGATGACGATGACGAGGAGATGGCAGACGCATTTTTCGATGAGCCGACGGCCAAATTTGAGGTTCCTACCTCTCTGGGAGTAAAGGGTGCTGCCCTTGAAGCTGGTCAGATGACTGCGCCTGTTGATAGAGTGAGAAAGCTGAGGATCAGGGATGAAGACAACAGGCGTCTGACGTTCATGGGTGGACGAGATTGAGAGAGAAGATCCGAGTGTAAGTTTACGAAGTTATGAAGGTGTTTGGATTGGCTGGTTGGCCCAAATAGTGGCGTCCGGTTTCTGCTGTTACTTTTTTTTTGGTGTTGTGGTCTCTCCAGTCGTATACCTATGATACCGGATTGTCGCCTTGACGGGCGTCAAACACAATTCAGACTGCTAGTGTTTGTGAGATGACTGTCGTGTTTGTATTTCATGGCTTCATTCCCGTCGTGGCTGCACCATTGCTCTGACCTCGTTCGGTATCATCTTCTCACGCAGCAACCCATGCCCGCATCGCCTTGACCGGATCCGCATCATTGGCCTTCAGCAACTCCGTAGCTCTAGCTCTCGAAACATCCAGATTCTCAGCCTACAAAGCACATCATCAATCAGCATTCCCGCACCACTCTTGTTCAACACGCAATTCTTCAAACTCACCAACAACGCCACATCAGCCATATCCACCTTGACATTCTTGACCTCTGACTTTTCGTCACTGGTGATGTTCAAATCCTTCATTGCTTTTCCTAGTGCTGCGGTTGAAGCTGTGTTGGTGGATTTGAGGTCTGCGGGGTGATGGTCTAGAGAGTTGAGAGCTGCAGTCTCGGATCTGTTGCTGCCTGGGATCGCGGAGGGGGCTTGGTCGCCCTCTTGGATTTGGGAAGGCTGTGGTTCGGCCATGTTTTGAGTGTCTAGGGGGGAGAGATGGGTTGGGGTTTATGTTAGGGTGATGTTCACTAGGGTGTTTTTGATCGACTCGGCGGTGACGTGATGTACCACAAGGCTTGGCATGTATCGGGTGAGACGGAGTTTACGGAGCTCCGTCAATAATTTCGAAACCACGCCCTTTGGCCAGACTGTGTGTCGCGCGCCTTTGACTCACCAAGGAGACGATTACATTTCTTTCTTTGGACTTCAATTCCTTGCTGTCCTGCGGATATCACTTGGATAGAAAAGGTAAGCCTGCTGTTTCTTTGTGCTGTTGTTCAATTGTCTTTGAAGCCCGCACTTTGTTTGAAATTCTTTTTGGACCTAAAAATTTATTGTCACGCGTTTCCGTCAATATCAAACAAGAAGCGTCTTCTGCCATTTCCCTGCATTCTGATCATCTTCCTTGGAATCTGGAAGAAGTGAACAAGCACGAGTTCCCGACTTTGTCCCCCGAAGCTCTCCAGGCAAATCTGCTTGTCGCGTATACTAATCTCCTCGAAGCAGTATCTCATTCAGATTTCACATCTTCACAATGGCAGCTACCAATGACTGGACACCGACATGTTAGTCGATATCCACTCATTCTAACCCCCATCGTTGACACGTCTATAGCCTGGCGCTCAAAGCCCATCAAGCAAGAAGTCGTCTACGATGACCAACTTGCGGTCAACAAGGCCGTAACCAAACTCACCAACTTGCCTCCTCTTGTCACGGCCCACGAGATCTGGAAACTGCGTGCCTCGCTACGGGATGTTGCGCTTGGGAAATCTTTCCTACTCCAGGGTGGTGACTGTGCCGAACTCTTCTCCTACTGCAATGCCGGGTCCATTGACAGCAAGACTAAGCTGCTGTTGCAAATGTCATTGGTGCTGATTTACGGCGCCAACAAGCCTGTGGTTCGTATCGCACGTATGGCAGGCCAGTACGCGAAACCCAGATCCTCACCTATGGAGAGCCAGCCCGATGGCACAAAGATTCCTTCCTTCCGTGGTGACATCCTGAATGGCTTCCCTGCTGAGGAAAGAGCGATCGACCCTGGTCGTCTCGTCGAAGCTTACTTCCACTCTGCCGCAACTCTGAACTACCTTCGCGCTCAACTGGCTTCTGGCGTTGCTGACCTGCACAACCCCTTGGACTGGAACCTGGGCCACGTAGCAGACCCCGACCTTGCAGAGCGCTACCACAAGATCGTCGACTCGATTGCCGAGTCCCTCCGCTTCATGCGCACAATCGGTGCCGACACGGCCGGACAACTCCAAACCGTCGACCTCTACACCTCCCACGAAGGCCTGCTGCTCGAATACGAAAGCGCAATGACCAGAAAACTCCGCCACCCCAACAACAAATTCACCGCTTGCGCTGGCAACAACCCACCCGTCAGCCACACCAGCGACTCGGAAGACGACGAGGACGAGTCGGGCCACTACAACACCTCGGCCCACTTCCTCTGGGTGGGCGACCGCACCCGCCAGCCCGACCACGCCCACATCGAATACTTCCGCGGCATCATCAACCCCATTGGCATCAAAGTGGGGCCTACAACCTCCGTGTCCGACCTCTGCGCCCTCCTCGACGTCGTCAACCCAGATAAGGAAATTGGCAAAGTGACCCTCATCACCCGCTACGGCCAAGACAAGGTCTCGGATCTGCTGCCCACGCACATCAAAGCCGTGAGGGAGAGCGGCCACATCGTCGTCTGGCAGTGCGACCCCATGCACGGTAACACGCGCTCCACCGCCACAGGCATCAAGACCAGATCCTTCGGCGCCGTGTTCAACGAGTTGGAAGCTTCGTTGCGCATCCACCGCGCGCTGGGCAGTATCCTCGGTGGCTGCCATTTGGAGTTGACCGGCGATGATGTTACCGAATGCACGGGTGGCAGCGTGGGTCTCGAGGATGAGGATCTGGGCAGCAGATACGAGACTTTCTGTGATCCGAGATTGAACGAGAAGCAGGCTCTCGAGTTGGCGTTCTTGATTGCTGGATTCCAGAGAAAGGGGAGAGCTAGCGTTGCTGTTTAAGTGGTAGAGAAATATGGTACCTGCCTTTGATTGCGAAAGTTTGCACGAATGCAATGGTTTCTTCTCTTTCACATTAATCTGATTCCTGATGTTCGGCTCTGCTTGTTTTACTCTGACTCTATGCGAAATGTACACGTCTCTCTTTGCCCTGCCAAAAAGAGAAGAGTAGCG
Source organism: Aureobasidium sp. SLJ-2021a (assembly GCA_019677095.1). Classification (NCBI taxonomy): domain Eukaryota; kingdom Fungi; phylum Ascomycota; class Dothideomycetes; order Dothideales; family Saccotheciaceae; genus Aureobasidium; species Aureobasidium sp. SLJ-2021a. The sequence continues at coordinate 310,743 of JAHRBU010000028.1, forward strand.
GTAAGTTCGATCGTTATATCAAGCGCTCTTTCTCGAACCTTTCTTTTTGAAGCTGAACAAAACATTGAAAATTGACAAACCATCATGCGGTGTACTCATCTCCCAGCAATTCAATAGAACATCCAGTCTCTCTACACGTCAAACCATATTGCCCCTGCCAGAAAAGATCCTAGAACCGTCCCTCTCTTTCCCCCGCTTCCCTCTTACAGCCCAAATCCCAGCTCCCAAAGTAATCAAACAGCCCTCCTCCTCCTCCTCCTCCTCCTCCTCCTCCAGAAACCCAAGCAAAACATACACCTCCATCAAGACCAAGAACCTTAGTTGTCCAATCCACACCCACCACCTCACAAGCCGCCCAAATCACCAACCAAAACCCACCATCCTCATTGCCACCCCAAAGAAAAGCAAAAAGATAAGAGTAACACAAAAGAAGTTACCAGCGTTGGAATCGAACCAACAACCTCGATAAATGCAGCTCAGGTTGCAGGTGAACAGAGCAGATGTACCCTTGAACGAGTTGCTTCCCGCTACACTATCTTACCGCTGGTTTGAAAGGGGTGCGGGTGTGCAACTTAAGTTAGTTTGTGGGGTGGAAACGAGGAGGTTTACAGGTGAGGGTGTTGGTGAGGGAGGAGTGAAGTGGGTGAAGGAAGGGAATTGGAGTGAAGGTGCTTGTGCCTTGTCATTATTTTTAATCGTGTCTCATCAATAATACAAGCCTTGGTGCCGAGAACGCCATCCACCTCTAATCGTTATCCATGGTGGTTCATCACACAGAAACCGATACTCAACAGCCACTTGCCAAAACCACAGCACTGTCATCCGTAAACTCCCCTTTGACAGAAGTAATCAGCAGCGCATGATTGAGTCGACGACCTTGACGATGTTGTTGAAATACGGGGTCTCAACACTAGCAGGACAGATATTGCTCTGTTCCATGTGCGCGGCCAAATCGCCCAGGTGATGGAATGAACGACCGCAGCTGCGACACATGTATCGATCGGATACCTTACGCCCCTGGATATGGGTATTGGAGCAACAGGTCTCGCGGGGATCCATGGAGCGCAGTGCGTCGTAGATGTGTTCACCATTGATGAATCGGCCGCCGATTTCCATGTGGCGGAGCATGTCGGCATGAGAGCAGAATTCTTTCTCACAGTAGCTGCAAGGGACGATCGTAAGACGGTGGACTTGCATGTGCTGGACCGACAGAGGTTAGCTATACTGCCGTTGCAAGAAGCATTGAGAGGTAGCGAACCTGTCTGAGGGCATTGCCTTGGTCGAAGATTTCGTGGCAGTCATCACAGCGGAAGTGTCTTGTATCTTGCGCCGTGTTTTCGAAGTGCTTGTCATAGGCTTCTTGGTCTGGCGCCATCATCCCGCAGACTGGACATTTGAAGGCATTGATCATCATGTCCTGCCTCGGTTTACAGGTGTGTTCGGCAAAGTGACTCTTCGGGTTGATGCCGCCGTCGCAGAGATGACAGTAATAAGCATGTTGCTTCAGTATCCAATGCTTCATGAGCTGTTCCCTGGAACTGAATTGTTGGTAACACCGATCTGGTCCTGCAGAGCAAGCGTAGTGCTTTCTCGACAAGTGAACGTTCGTTGCCGCTTCATCGCGCCTTGACCACTCGTTGCAGAACTGGCATCCGTACCATGTCATCGCCACCAAGATTGATGTATCGAAGCCCAGAGAGAGAATGGTACCTGAGTGATGGCAGAGAAGAACGAAAGATGGAAACGAGCAAACGAAGTTGACATTTGGGGTCAGGGCAGGGAGTTGCTGTTGGAAGGAGCAATCAGCGTGCCGCGTATACAACTACTTCCGCTGACATCAGTAACCATTCCAACTACATCTCATCCTGAACCTTCGAGTACTCCACCGTGAACGGTACGGAGCACCTCAGCTTTCTAGTCTATGACCCGCCCAAGTCCTCACCATACAATATATTAATCATGCGTCCATAATACCACGAACTGATATCGGACGGACACGAATCGCTATTCTCGACTTGTGCAAGCAAGCCTCCCGGGTTCGGAAACTCTCGATCGCAGTCCCGACAGTAGTACAACTTCACTCCAGGCTTGGAGAAACGCTTTCGCTGATACCAGCCCCACATCTTTGGGAGCATGGGAGACCTGTCCGGGTCCCTGTACATGATGGCCCATTGCAGTTGCTCGGCTGTCCCTGACTCGCAGTGTCCTCCTTCAACGTGGTTGAGCATGTCGGAGAAGGTGTGGAATTTGAGGTCGCAGGAAATGCATGCTTTGTCCTTGTGGGTTCTTAGATGCTGGGTTGCGAGTCAGTCAGAGCCATGTATACAGGTACGGTTTCCTATGCTTACCCGAGCAAGCCCATCTGCATCGGCACAGTGGCGGTAGCAACTCTGGTAGCCGAAATGCTCAGTCAAGTGTTCTTTGAGGATAGTGCGAGTAGCAAACCTCAATCCAGACGTATTACACGTCGTGTACTTGGGAGAAATGTCAAACTTCTTGACGAGATGAGGTCCATCAAGACCATCTTGAGCCCAATGAAGTACATAGGTTTCCTCGTCCGGAGCGACCATCTTGCAGACTTTGCAAATGACCTTTTCCGATCTGCACTCGTGATTTTCGAGTTGGCCTGCTGTTTCGAAATCTGTGTCACAAACGTGACAGTAGTAGTAATGTTGCGTGATAATCCAATGTCGTGCTTGCAGGTCTTTGGTATCGAATACATGCCGACACTTCTCAAGTGGGCAGACGAGATGAAACCTCGACTCGTGATTGTCACACAACTCTGAAGTTCCGAACCATTCGTCGCAGAGTGTGCAGTTCCAGGTGTATTCATCTTCGCTACATGCTTCCGAAGCGACGCTTTCAAAGACCGTGCTGCTTCGAGAAACTTGATGCAAGAGATACGTGGTTGAGGTTAGGAATGCCAGTAAAATTCTACTACAAAAAATGCTGCACGCAAAGGCTTAATGAAGCTCGGTATAAAAGCCCCCACCCATATCCCATCGCCTGAGCTTCCGACCCTGTCTGGTCGGGAAGTGATGTAGCTTTTGCAGTGACAAAACTGTTTCTTATTCAAGTACAAAACCTTTTGATCAAGACGAGTGGTATCGAATCATGTTCACTGCTGATTATCATTAGACAAACTACTTGTTCCAATTATCCGCACCCATTGCGGCTTTGGCATTCTCCCAAGTCTCTTTTTCCGTTCTTTATATCATATGCATCATGATATGCCCCTTTCCGCACTGGATATTCCGATCTCCATGTTCCCTATCCGGACCACCCGATTGCCTTTTCTCGCCATCGACCCTGGTATGAACGCCCAACTGTATGGGATATATGAGCCGAAACGATTTTGGAGTGAAGAAAGAAACTAGAACGACGGGATGTAAGTAAAGAGATAGTGTCAAGTGAACACTGCAAATTACGCCTCGCTTGGTGAACTCCTGATACCCATAGTAAAAAGGGAAAAGAATCAGACGAAAAGAAAAGATTGGAGATCTGATACGCAAAATCAGAGGCATCACAGACTGCCCTTGCTAGGCCTATGACTGGACTTTTTGTTGGAGCTCGAAGTTGAAGATCCAGAGGAAGACTTGTGCTGACTGGATGCAGAGGAAGGTCTTTGGTTCTTGCCGTCTTTCTGCTGCACGCGGTCATGTTTCTCCAGCGTGGTGGCGTGTGGCGTGGATGGCACGATCTTGGGTCGCGGGTGATGCAGAGGTGGGTACGCTGCTGAGAGTTGCGCAGAGCTGTACTTGCGGTCAGCCCCAGCACTAGAGTCAGGGGTGACTTCAACAGTGTTGATGACAGGTATAGCTTCGGTGCTGCTGGCATTTGTGGGTGTCCAGCCGTAATAGGAGGTGGGATCTGTGCGGTCGCCTGTGTTGATGATTGGCAGGGAAGAGTTGTTATTGTTGATAGCCGTGTAGCGAGCGTAGTTTGTTGGAGGCAACATTCCCGTAGTCAAGGAGGGAAGTGCTGAGGTAGTGGTAGTGTAGTAAGTAGGTTGCGTAGCACCGCTGGAGGCTTGAAGAGGGGCCAGACCGTCACTTTCAGACGAAACAAACATCGCAGTAGACATAGGAACACTATCGTGGTTGAGTGCCGGCAGAGTTGCCGCAATTCCATTCAAGCCACGTGTGACTGGTGGCAGCATCATGCTTGCTTCGGCAAGATCATGAATCGAAGGTTGGCGGCGTTCAATGCCGTCCACAGCCCAAGATGCGCTGTTGCTCCTACTGTATGGTCTGCTGATGCTCAAACTTGAGAGTCGGGCACTGATAGGGCTGCGAATGTCGTTGTCAGAAGTGATGGGGGTGCCGACAAAGTTGGGTGCCGGCAGACGGCGCCCAAGAGGAAGAGGAAGCGAATGTTGCAAAGTACTCATGTTCAAGGGAGACAGAGCTTCATTCGAATCACTAGAGATTCTGGAGAGTGGAGTTGAGTAGTCGTACGAAGCAGGACTTTCCTGCTGGTAATAGCCCACTGCTGTGGTAGAGCGGCTTCCAGTCATCCACGACCGAGAGTCGTCGCTGACTGCATACGTTGGTGTGTCCATGTCGTAGCTGTAAGCAGGAAGGGATGTTTGGGGGTATCCAGATCTGCCATAAGCGGGCACCGAGGAAGACCTGTCGTCTGTTGGATACGCAGGATAGCCGTTGCCGGTAGGTGATACAGGGCTGTACGATGAGTTCGGAGTTAGAGGGGAAGGTCCTCCAACAGAAGTATCGAGGTCGAAGGTTTGGCTTGTGCCTACCTACAGACAGAAGGGTCAGACTGGATCTGCTCGGAAGGGGCGAATACAACGCACCCTGTGGTATAGGCAAGAGCTAGCCTCGACTCCTGCGCCTCGACAAGCCTGGCAAGGCTGGCCGCCACTACACTTGATCTTTCTTCTTCTGCAACGCGAGCACTGAAACCATTAGTCTCGAGCCAGGTTGTACGATGTACGATAGACTCACAGCCATCGAGGTACGTTTCCTGGCAGATCCCGGATCGCTGTCTTCTCCTATATCATGAATAGGAGTTGGTAGGACATAGGTTCTCGACTCGTTACGGGGATCTGGTCTGGTTGGGTAGGCCACATACGGAACTCCCCTATCCACGGTATGAAGAGCACCACGTGAGGGTCGCCGTTCTGACCGCTGCATGCCGTCATAGTCGTAATGAGCCTTGTGGTAAATCTGAGCCATGTTTGTGTACTTTGCAGACAGACAGTGAGAAGGAAGCAAATGACAATCAACAGGCAAATATTTGTCAGAGCAAACAGTCGAACAAAAGCAAAGCAGATTGAAGAAAACTGAAAGCACCAGAACCAGTATATCTTTTGGCAGCAAGGTAACAATCTTTTATGATTCCGCTAAGAACTGCTGTCTTAGGGTACCATACGAAGAAAATGTGATCACTCAAAAATCTAGCCCAATGACTCGCAGGTGAGGGGAGTGTGACCTTGGTATTGAGGTCCATCTTGGACCGGGCTTCTGGGTGTCCAACGGCAGCTCCATCAAAGCTCTGAAAGTCGTTGGATCTGGTATCGCATGAAGCCATCTCGAAGGTGGCACCTGCTTGGCTGCAGGGCAACGCAATGATCCGTAACATGACTGGAGAAAGACGTGAAAGTGCGTCCCCGGTTTTTTTCGTTCCTGACAGGCGGGGGGATCGGGAAAGATTGGTCAGGACGTGCGCTGTATTCGTTTGAGTTGATCAAACGAGAGTCAAGCAAGACCTGTTGAGTTGCCACATCTGCACGCGCAAGCGGGGCACAAGACAGCATACCGCGAGATGTAAAACGATAAGATGTAGCGGTGCGACGCGAGAAAGCCCAGACTATTTATCATGCAGCAGTCAGACAGAAGGACGATATCCGGATGCGAAGAGTCTGTAGCCCAGCATTGCCTCGTTGAAAAGTGCATACATGTGCAGATGACATGGTCTTCAGCCTTGAGCATGTTTGAGATAGGTCGTAAGCGCTTGGGTAAATGCTCAGAAGAATGAAGTTCAGTATCAAGCGGCATTGGCGACTCCAAGCAAGTAAACGTCAGCTTTACGGTGAAGCAAGAGACTTACGGGTAGAGACATGCCATCAGAGGCATGGAGAGAGTTGATAGTACGAGAGTCAACTCCAGTCGACGGCTTGAGCGGCAAAGGTATGTTGTACTGTTTCTGAAACAGGGGATAGATGGGTGATAGGCTGACGGGGGGACGGATGACAAGCTGTGCTGCAGCAGCAAGATGCCGATTGGCAATGCTGAGCAAGGCGCATGAGCGGGCCGGGTATTGGCTACGCAAGGATCAGAAGCGGCCTTGACCAGCAATACATGAGCGGGTGCTTGCAGGTTGAGGCTGAACCAAAGATTGACCTGAGTGACGACGATGGTTGAGTAATGCTAGAACGAGTTGTGTTGCCAGTCAATCTTCTAGACTGGATTACCAAATTCATCTCGAAGATGGCCCAGATGCAGACGATGTCAACAAGGGTTTGGAGTTGCTGATGGGTTATAAAGATGGCGAACCATGGAGTCGGAGCATGTTAGTGTGGTTGAAACAGGCGTGAAGCAGGTAGACTGAAGCGGCAGGTTGTTGAGCTCAGGCAAGCGCTCGTGCGGTCAACGAATACCTCGATACAAAAGCATGCACAGCGAGGCAGGTGATATTCAGTTTGAAGAATCATTGGAAGAGCAGAGGTTGTTTCAATGGCGGGAGATTCTAACAGAGCTGCAGTGAGACAGGGTATTTGCAGGGAGCTCCCGGCCGTGTGTCAAAGGTCCGAGCCGGCTCGTATCTCTCAGGGATGCGACATGAGCAGACGGTAGACAGAGGCGCTTGTGCAGGTCCAAAGACGCAAAGTTGAGTACCGAGAGGATGGAAATGTGCAGCGGGTGTTACACCACATTGGGAGACTTCCTTCCATTTCAGAACAGGAAGTCATATCGAACACAAAAGAGTGATTGTCCAGCATCTTCCCAGCACAAGATGTTCACAGTTGTCGCAGAACAAGAGATAAACCGTCACGATAAGGTAATATGCTCAAGAGAAGCTCTCGCAAGATACTCGGTAGAGAAAAACATGTTTGTGTATTGCAATATTCACTTGTAATCTAGTGTCGATAGCTAGAAGTGCGCTATAAGCAAACTCCCGGCGTTCGGAATATCCGCGGTGATGACGGGCCGACGGACGGCGGTTGCCAACGCGTCACCCCCGAGTCGAGCTTCAACTTTCGCGCTCTCTGTGACAAACCAATACAAAAAAATGTCGGTTCTTCTGGAGACGTCGGCAGGCGACATTACCATCGACCTCTACGTCGACGAAGCACCCAAAGCATGTGAGAAGTGAGTCGCGCCTTTGATCCTACAACGTCACGAGACTGATCATGATTGCTAAGACGTTGACGCAGCTTCTTAAAGCTATGCAAGATCAAGTACTACAACTATTCGCCCATCTACAACGTCCAACCGAACTTCTCCTTTCAGTCCGGCGATCCAATTGGCCCTGATGCTGCCGAAAGCGATGGCGGTTCTTCCATCTGGGGCCTGCCTGATGGCGTCACCAAGAAGCCTGCGAAACCCGAGGCCATGACCTTCAAGCCCGAGTTCAGTCGCAAGAGAAAGCACACCGAGAGGGGTACTGTCAGCATGGCTACCACTGCCTCGCCCATCAACCCGGACGACCGCTTCGCTGCCAGTCAGTTCATCATCACACTCGGCGAGAATCTGGACCTACTCGACGGCAAGGCTGCCATCTTTGGCGAAGTCGTAGAAGGTTTCGACGCCCTCGAAAAGATCAATACCGCTTTCATCGATGACAAAGGCCGTCCACTCAAAGACATTCGCATCCTACACACCGCCGTCCTCGACGACCCATACGACGACCCCGAAGGTCTGATCGAGCCGCCCAAAAGCCCTGTGCCAACAGCAGGCCAACTAGCCACCGTGCGTATCGCTCACGACGAGGAAATTGCCGAGAACACCGATCCCGAACAGCTCGAAAAGCTGCGCCGCGAGAGAGAAGCCCGCGCGCAAGCCCTGACCCTCGAACTCATAGGCGATCTCCCCTTCGCCGACGTCACACCTCCCGAACAAGTCCTCTTCGTCTGTAAACTGAACCCCGTCACCCGCGACGAAGACCTCGAACTCATCTTCAGCCGCTTCGGCAAGATCCTGTCTTGCGAAGTCATTCGCGACAAAAAGACGGGCGACAGTTTACAGTATGCTTTTATCGAGTTTGCCAGCAAAGAGGATTGCGAGCGCGCATACTTCAAGATGCAGGGTGTGTTGATCGATGATCACCGTATTCATGTCGACTTCTCGCAGAGTGTCAGCAGACTCGCCGACGCATGGCGCGACACGACAAACTCAAAGACGGCCAGGAAGAAGGGTGGATTCGGTGGTATTGCCGGGCTGGAAGCAAAGAGACATTACAGAGAGGGTGAGAGATATGGCGGACGCAACAGCCGTGGCGAACGCTACGACTATGTCTTTGACAAGGATGGCAAGCGTAGAGATGGTGGCAAGGATGATCGGGACAGAGAGAGGAGTCCAGTACGCAGTCCAAGGCGCGACAGAGACAGAAGTCCACCACGACGCGACCGTGAGAGGGAGAGGGAGAGGAGTCCTAGGCGGGATAGGGATAGAGACTACAGGCGGGATGACCGCCGTGACCGTGATCGCGACGAGAGGAGGCGCGGTGACCGGTATCACGACGACAGCTACAGAAGAGCAAGGCATTGAGGTCGATAGCCTCTTCATTACATGATTGACGACATCCATACTCACAGCTCCTCAATTTCTATTGCACTCATAATCACGTTTGCTTCTGACACGCTCGCTCCCAAGACACCCAAACGACACTTGTTTGATCATGAGCGTCAATGGCCCTGGACATTTCTCATCAACGAATAAACATATTCCTCACAAGCACTCTACAAGCGCCATAAGCATCTCCGCTACACTCCCCTCTTCCTCGGCATCAACCTCCGCCAACTGTGCCTCCAACCCCTTCTTCAACGTCCCCAACCCTTCATCCCTCTGCGCCAATCCCTCGACAACCCTGCTCCTCGCACCCTTGTCCTCGGCCACCAACCACGCCAACACAACATCCAAGGTATTGAGACAATACACGGCCGCCCCCGCATCAATCTCATCCTCCCCCGCTGCAGCTCTACTCGCGTATTCGTGGCGCAAGTTGACCAGTTTATCAAGTTTCGCATAGTCCTTTTCGACGAATTTGGCCAGCAGGCGGATGCGGTGGGCTGAGTCGCCGGGCAGGAGTCGCAGCAGAGCGGAAAAGATACCGAGCACGTGTTCCGTATCCGCCGCTTCCAAATTCTTCTTCATGAAGGTGGAAAACAGGGGTTTCAGGCCGGCGGCATCGATGAATTTCTCCGCTACGGGTTGCCCCGAGGGGCCTGAGAGTGCGTGATCTAGCACCTTGAGGGCGCGCGGTTTTGAGAATTTTGCTTCGCGCAGCATGAGGAGCATTAGTTCTGTGCCTTCGGCGGCGAGGAAGGCTTGTTTGGCTGAGGGGGCAGAGCAGAGGCAGGTCAGGGTGTCGAAGAGGTCTTCTGCGTACTCTTGTTCTGTGGAGTCGCGCGGGGGGTCGCGTTTGCGGTATGCGGAGAGCAGTTGGAGGAGTTTGTCGATTGCGTCGAGGGAAATGAGGCGGTTGCGGACCGAGGGGGAGGCTTGGGAGAGGACTTGGAGGACTTCAGCGGCGTATTGTTTGTTTTGGGATACCGAGGGTTCGGGGCGGGAGATGCGGGTGAGGAGGTAGGTTAGGATGGCGTTTTGGGTGATTGTGTCTGCGGTGGTGGGGTTGGACGAGAGGGCTTCGAGCACGGCGAGCGAGTGGTAGACAGCGCTTCGGTCGGCGTCGAGGGTTTCGTCGAGGCGGTCGAGGTTGGCGAGGAGGAGGTCGACGAGGTCGGCTTCGAGCATGGCCGACACTAGCGCGTCCCATTGGTCTTGCTCTGCTTGCACGTCGTCGTCCAGCAATTCCGACATGATTTCGATGGCGTCGATGGCAATGTCTGTGTTTTCGTGTGACAAAAGGGAAACCAGACTTCCGGCACAGCCAATCTTTGCAAACTCCTTGTACAGCTCTGCGTGTTCTGACAGGATGCTCAAGCTCTTGATCTCGGCGTCCAGGTCGGCCTCGCTGGCGACGAAGCGTGAAGGGTCGCTCTCGTACTTTGCGCGCAGCTCGCTGTTCTTGTTGATCTTCCGTTCAAAGCTCAGCCCCAGCCGGCGCACCCACGCCTGATCTATCTTCTCTGCCTTGATGTCTGCGCCGTCGTCTGCTCGGTCCACAAAGTCCAGTGCCGCGTTTGTGTGCTGATTCGTGCCGCTGCCAAAGAAGCGACCCTCTTCGTCTTCGTCCTCGTCTGGTGGTAGCTCGGGTCCGGCCTCCATGTCCTCGTCTTCATCCTCTGGCGCATCCTCGACACTCGGGTCCAGTTTTGCTGATTTGTATGCTGCTTCTGCATCTGGGCCGTCGAATTTGCGCTTGGTGCTGCCGTTGGTTGAGGGGAGGAATGGCTTCTTGAACAGGTCGTCGATGCTCGTCATGATTGAGGTGTTTGGTGTGAGTTGCTTCATCCAAGAAAGTTGGTCGCATTCATGGAAAGCATCTGGAGAGCTGCATGTTTGGACTGTTTGCACGTCACCTCCGAACCCGCTCGCCTCCATCGGCTTCCAGCCACCCTGTCCATCACCACCGACCACTTATTTCGAACCACATTTTTCCTGCACTATCAAACACGACAGCAGACCTTCTAACACCAGGAAACAGTGCACGGGCTGACTTGATCCTCTGCCAAACAACACAGATGTCTTTTCCTGGACTATAGCAGTACTGCAGTACAACCACCTTGACCACTCTCCATCCACCACTCTCTGCCCAGAAGTCTGTGGCAATTAGAACTCGATCATCTAGATGGTCGAGAAGAAAGACAAACATTGCCTGTATGACCTTGCCTGATTTCTGCGTTCGTGAAGGTCGTCGATGACTCGAGTGGAGATTCGAGTCACATGAGATAGTATTATTTTATTACTATTAAAATATTGCGTCGCATTTTCTATAAAAACCGAGCTGCTCGACGAGATATTTCCTTGTTGTTGCGTCTCGACGACCCTGTCTGCTAAACATCAACGCACGACTTGTCACCAACTTGGAAGGCACAACTAAGTCATCTCACTCCTCTTTTCTTTGGTCCTTCACTGTTTACCCCTTGATGCCTTCTCTTCTCACAACACTCCCACATTTCTAGCATCTCGGGTGTGTCGTATGCATTTGCACAGCTATACATTCACTAACAAGATGCTTACAGATCATGGATACACAAATGATGATCGATAAAACTCCATGGTGGAGAAATGTAAACATGGCCAAGATAGAGCAAGCACAACGCCTGTTACAGTCGCAGCTGTCAACAACTAGACCCACCTCGCCTCCTTCAGCCTCGGTAGTTGTACCCTCCACCTCGAGACCAGCAGCTACAGTACCTACCCCTTAACCCACCTCAGCAGCTGCTGCTCCCGTCGCTCCATTATCTTTCGTCCCACAACGCAGAACTGTCATGCCGGCAGAAGATACCATCGAGGTTGGCGTGCGTCTTAGTGTCAACATGTCAGAGCCCGAGCCTCCAGCCTGGTACAGTGCCATTCCATTCGACAAGGTCAAGAAGGCCCCACGAATCCCATCCAACATTGAAGAGCATCTGAACAAGATTACATCCGGCATCAAGAAATGCAACGAGGCCGCTGTGAGAAACATGCTTCCAGACCCTGCCGAGTTCACCAAGATCAACGATGGCATCCATCAAGCCTTCTTCCTCGACCTCAGTGCCATGACGATTCGCCTGAAAGGGCTCCTTCACAACGAGAGAGGACTACCAGCAATCTTCAACTCCGACAAGGTCGACTATCCCTGGTACATCAAAGAAGACGCTGCCGAGCTTTACATCAAATGGTGGCAGTGTGATACCAACCCGGATCTCTTCCGTGGCATCAAGCTGGGCCGCACCAAAAATGCCAGGCTTGGTCGCGAGAGTGCAGCCGACAGTCTCGACAAGAAGTACAACAGAGTCAAGGGAGACTTCTTCGGCAACGGTCATCTTCGCAACGGCCAGTGGTGGCCTACCCAGCTCTGTGCGGTCAGGGACGGTGCCCACAGTGCCACTGTTGCCGGTATCTGCGGCAGAACAGGCGAAGGCGCATACTCTTGTGTCATGTCCGGCGGCGAGTATCCTAACATTGACAAGGGCAACGACGTCTGGTACTACGGTACCGAGTCCGAGGACCCAACTCGCCCCACGGACTCCACAAAGTACATGCTCGAGAGTTGCAGAAACCAGCAATCTGTCCGCGTCCTTCGTGCCTCCAAGATGACGACAGAAGGTGCAAACGACTATCGTCCCCAGGCGGGAATGAGATATGACGGTCTATACAAGGTTGCCGGCTACGATGTCACAGATCGGGTCAAGCAGGTCCACCTCTTCCATCTCGTCCGCGAACCTAATCAAGGACCTATTCGCAACTCTGGTCCTGAAGTCCGTCCTACACCCGAAGAGTTGGAGGCATTGGAGAAGGCCAAGATTGGAAAGAAGTACCTTGCTTGAGGAGGAAGGTTGTACTTACGGATGATGAAGGGAGTTGTTGGTTGAAGGATGCCCGTCGAGGCTATTGTGTATGCACGGTGGAGGAAAGAGATAAAACTTATTGTTGTACAGCAGTTTTTGGCATTCGTTTTGATTTCGTGCCTCGTGACGCTTTTCAGACAGGGGCAAAAGGTGTTGGTATGCACATAGATAGCCAGAAACGACAGAACGTTCTCTGCCGGTCTGGTATAGAGATGCTGTACAAAGAATCATAACCAAATCCGTCTTGCCAATCATGAGATGCAAATTCCAAATATCAGTTCATAAAAGCCATAACAACATCGAGACACGTCCCACAACACAGTACAACACCCCTCCATGCAACCCTTCCACCACTCTATCACTTCACCTCTCCACCATCCTCCTCACCATCTCATAACAAACATCCTTGCACACCTTTAGTCCAGAGCAATTCTTCCATCACGACCCTCGGCCGCATCCAACGCATCAGCAACAGCGGAACCCTCGCCCTCGAACAAGAAAGCATCGTACACGGCAGCGCCAGCGATGCAACCGAAAATGGGCACGAACAAGGGAACGAGGAAGTAGAAGCCCTTTGCGGAAAAGACTTCGCGGCCGTAGACGATTGCGGAAAAGAGACGGGGGCCAAAGTCGCGGGCTGGGTTGACGGCCTGTGGGTGTGAGGGTTAGTAAAAGCCGCTTCTGAAGGAAAAAAAAAAAAGGGAGG